>JALMQS010000108.1:5573242-5672365 GCA_024734495.1 Forficula auricularia
AAAAAAAAACCTTCAGACATAATAAAAATAATCCATAATATCTTGTAGTTGATCTCTCTTGCTTTTCTAGAGTAATTTTAAAGCTACCAATATCGACATTTGTCTTTAATATTCAGTTTTAGAATCTTCAACCTTCACTTTCAAGTGTTCCTTTAAAAAAAAGCTTATAATGAATAAAATAAAGTAAATCCCGTGCCATCACATTGTAAATGAGAATTTGAGTGGCAGCCTCCATTATTCTTTGCTATAACTTTTCGCCAGTAATAATTTCCAAACTGTGAAAGAGGTCCATTAGGTCAGTGTTCCGCAAACTTTTTGTGTTCAAGGTACACCTACCAAATCAAGAAATTTTAGAGGTACATAAAGAAAAAACCAATGTTTATTAAATATTTATTTATTTTTAAAATCAATATAATATGAAAAGATTTTTAATGAGAAGCTTAACTGAGCACAGGCGATCAAAATTTGGAGCAATCGTTGATAAGGCTGCTCTCTTCTCTTGCTACTCGTATACCTCTTGACATTTTTCCGCAGCACACTAATTAATGAACACGGTACACCAGTGTGCCGCGGGACACACTTTGCGGAACACTGCATTAGGTGACCCCAAAAGTGTTATGTTCTGTTTTTAAATAACACTATTATTCATCTGTTGTTTTCATTATTGAATGTATGTACATACGAGTATTTCTAATTAAAATTTTGACCAGCCGTACTTCTGTAAGAGATTAAATAGGACCTATGTTCATATAAATTTTTTTGGTTTATATGATCTCTCCCAATAATTGCTCAAAATTTCTTCCATTCTTTGTAAATCACCTTGTATATAATTTTATATTTATATCTTCTTATTTAAAGCACCCTCATTTATTCTTATAATTTAAACAAATCAGTCACACTGAAAAAAAACCTTTTTAATTTTAATTATTTTTTAGTTCAAGATGACACCTAGAGAATGTCTTTTGAAAAATCCTGAAGGTTCTGTACCAAGTCAATGTTTTGTATTAAGAAATCAATTTTTCGAGTGTAAAAGGTCTATTGTAAGTACAAAGTATTAATGTCAAGCAATTAAAAAAAACTTATAATTAATTTTCCTTATTTCTAGCTTGATAATAGGACAAGATTTAGAGGAAGAAAAGGCTTTTAATAAAAACTTGTATAGTCATTATATTTATTGACAAAATCAAAACTGTATATTATTTTAACAATAAATTTGATTTTATAAATTGCAATACTTGTATTCTAATAATTTAAATAAATTAGAGTAATTATTATATATTTCAAAATATTTTAATTGATATTCTTTTTAGAAGTCCTCAACCCGATTGATGATGATTTAGCCAATTCCTCAAGCTACTACGAAGCGGGAAGCTTTTTCACAAAATAGCTGCTTAAAAAAAAAAAACTAGCTAATACATAAGCCAAATAGTAAATCACATCGCTTTTTACAAATTTTCTTGAAACCTTTACAAACTTTTGAAATACGGCACATATACTTCTCTAAATTAAATTATTCCTTCTCACATTAGACACTATCATTTTGATAAAGAGGCTGCATTATTTTAAACTGTTGTATTTTTAATTCAAAATTTGTAAGTTAAAGTAGTTCTTTCACAAATGCAAAAATTCAAGAAGTTTTTGAAACTTGGAATATAAGCCTTTAAAAGCATAATACACATAATGTTAAAATTTGAAGACGATTTACCACACCAAACATGAAATAATTGCAATTAAAAATGACATTTTTTACATAGGGTAGATAGGGAAAGGGTGGGGATATGATCATTTTTTTTTTTTTTATTGAAGGACTTTCACCATCTTGATGAAAAACTAATATTTGTTAGAATAATATATTCGGAGTAACTTAAAAAAAAATTGAAATTATTTAGCTCTTAGTTTTGATAAAAAAAAAAACATATTTGGGCGATTATTTTTAGTGAAGTGGATATAAGCACAATGGCTTGGAAACGATCCGGCAAGTATGTTTGTATCCATATAGATATTTCGTAGTGTGAGTGGACAGTCACGTTAAAAAACATAACCTAAAATTTTAGTTCCGTTCATATTTATAGAGTGGTTACGAGGCTAAAACTTTTTGTGTAGATTGTCGCGAAAGAACCTCCTTAAACTGTAATACGCGATATGATTTACGCCTAAGCTAAAGGCTAGCTTTTTTATAAAACAGCCAATTTGTGAAAAAGCTTGTCTCTTTGGGAAATGGCTAAATCATCAAATTGGTTGCTACATACATATATCTTTCCTTTGATGGCAAGAGCCATGCACTTCTCTCTTAAATTATTTTCTAAAACTAGATTCTATAGCAGACTTTTTTGATCTAGCCAGCTATTTTTAAATATCTAATATTTTATAACTACCGCAAAAAATTCCTTAAATTCAGTTAGTTTTTAGTTTAATAATATTTATATTTAGTTTTTAATTTAATAATTTTTTTTTCTTCTAGATTATTTAATTTTTAAATTATTTATTCTTATTGATATTAATTCCAAAATAAATAATAGAGAACTTAAACTTAATCCTATTATCCAAAGAACAAAGATTCCTTGAAGATGAGAAACTTGCAAAATAACCGGCCTTTTTTTATTTTGACTACTGCTCTGCAATTTGTGTCTTTCCGCCCCTGTATAATTTGCTACCCAATAATTCACTAATCCCGATTGAACAATACGAGGAACAATTCGATTAAAAGAAGGTAACAGAAACGAACCATGTGGTAGATAAAACATAATAGGAAAAGTTAATATATTCTGTTTCATAACATGAAGTGAGCCATTCGCCTGAATCAATAAAGAAAAGAAAAAATTATTGTTTATTAATTTGTATTATTTAAATTTCATCAAACCTTATAATAATCGTTGACATAATCAATATGGGCTTTAGTGTGTATTATTGAAAATTTCTGTTTGCCATTTAATATATTTATTAAAACCGTTTCCATTTGTCGATGAGGTGTTAACTGTAGGTAAAGAAATACTGTGTCAAATAAATTATCAGTGTGTGTGAGGGGGGGGGCGCGGCCCCTAAAAACTCCAATGGTTACGAACACAATCAAATAATAAATCACTTAATATCTATATATCTACTAGGTGTACAAGTATGGAATGCGGATTTGAGAAACAGATGACGCACCAATTCAGTGTGTAGCATAAAGATTTGACATAGATGGCACTTTGTTGCAGCATCAACAAGTGTCAAACGCGCACAAGTGATAAATTGAAAAAGTATTTGCACAGTATTGTTTTTGCTGTGTTCAATATGTCGAAATTTGTGCCAAATAAGAGCATTCGCCTACAGCATTAATTTTTTGTTTTCATTCGAAGAGAACTGCTGCTGAATTATACCGAATGCTTCGAGAAGCTTATGGTAAACATGCTCCATCGTAAGATTCGTCTGAAGGATGGTTTTGGCGTTTCAAAAATGGTGATTTCGATGTTGCAGACAAGGAACACGAAAAACCTCCAAATAGATAAGAAGATGCAGAATTTCAAGCATTGTTGGACGAAAACGAATGAAACGGTTGATACCAAACGCAACCAACAACAATTGATAGATTTGAACAGTTCGCTGCTCAAAAAACGATCAGAATATCAAAAAAGACAACATAAGGTGATTTTTCTTCGTGACAATTCTCCATCATATACGGAAAAACCGGTTCGCGAGACGTTGGAAGCACTCAGCTGGGATGATCTACCCCATGCAACTTACTCACCAGACTGCTCTTTCCGATTACCACTTGTTTGCATCGATGGGCCATGCACTTGCTGAGCAGCGCTTTGGTTCGTGTGAAAAAATGGATCGATGAATGGTTCGCAGCAAAAGGGGAAGTTTTTTACTGGCGTGGTATTCAGAAATTGCCCGATAGATGGGTAAAATGTATAACAAGCGATGGAGCATACTTTGAATAAAGCACTTTTTATCATTCTTCTGAATTTAACATGTTTTTTAGAAAAAAAAATCCGCATTCCATACTTGTACACCTGGTATATATAAAATAATAAATAAGAAAAGATAAAATAATAAATATATTACTTGATATCCTTTATAAATGTCTCTCATAATTGGATCATTAGGATCCTTAAAAAAAGCAGGAAAATTTGGGCCACTTCCAAAAGGTATTTTCGACTTTAGTAATTGTCCCATTGTATCAATGTCAGGTTCATATTTTGGAACTGTAAGAAGACTTGCTAACGCACCTAAATATGCATTTGCTACAATTAAACTAAAATGAAGGTAAATAAATAAAAAAATCCTAAATAAAGAAAGAATGTTAGTAGAAATTTACCTATAAAATAACCATAAGCCAAGGAACATACGGAGAAGCCATGAATTAGGAAAATGAGGAAAACCATCCCCCAAGAAGGCTCCAAAAACATGGAAAGCTGATATCTGTTTACTAAATCCTAAATTTAAAAAAATAAATTAAAATTTGAGAGGATTTTTAAGTTTAATTTCTGAATTACCGAAATAACCAAGCACAAGGCAAAGGACCGAAAAAATCAGAATCCATGCAACCAAATCAAAAGGTAGAATGAAATTCATCCAAAGCGGGATTTGTTTAGCAATTGGTACTGCCCAAGAGAGGTAATCAGTAGAATATGTTTCACCAACTTCGCAAATTGATAGCTAAAAAAGGAATTGAATACGAAGATGTAAATATGATTTAATTAAAAAATATATATATATATATATATATTAGTTAAAGATTATTTATTGTACTTTATCAACATTTGGTGTCAAAGATGAATATCCAATATGCGCTTTTCGTGTAAACAATTGTCCCATAAGTCCTACCCAGGATCCATTTTTAAGACGATACCCCCAGAGAAGACGATCAGGTGAAGCATAAATCCGAGGAGTAAAATCCAAAGCCTCGGATACAAGTTTTAAAATTCGAGGCTCAATACCATCTACCCATTTAATATCATCTGGCTCTCTTTAAAAAAATATATTATCACCATTATTCTAGAAGACTGAAAAATCCACTCTCCGAAAAAAGGAAATAAAATGTCACTTAATTATGACCATATATAGCCCTTAAATAACGAATCGTTTTTTTCTGTTTTTAATAATTTTTTAATCGAAAGTTCTGAAGCTAAAAAGGGGCTGCCAGTAAATAAAATACCCAACAAGGGGTGGATGGGGCCATATACATAGACTATATTATATACCTACAATATGTGACGAGGAGGGAGGAGGCAATCTGAGGGAACATGGCGTCAAATATATACGCCAATTTCATTTTTTCTTTTAACAACCATTATTTTATTTTTCACTCTTATGGAGTAAAATAACGTAATAGTTAAGCTACCCAGACAGAAATGAATATTACAGCAATATTACATTGCATTATTAAACCTTGCAGGGAGATTGCAGCAATATTCCTATTTTCGCCTCTGAACCTTGCAGGAACATTGCAGCAATATTGCCAAAATTATTAGGGTTCATTTATAAATGAACTCTAATGATTTTTAAACTTGATTTATTGGTTTAAAAATTCTAATTTTGTACTCACAAAAGTTATTTTCTTTTAAATAAACATAATTTATATAAATATACCTACTTGTTTTACTGAAATTCATAAAAATTATAATTCATTTTCATTTTAAGAAAGGGGCCCTAGGTATCTCTTGACGTGATTATAGTTAAAGAGTTTACAAAATGTGACAAGGGGGGGGGGCGCCCCCAAATGCCTAAATTTAGTGACAAAATCTTTTCTGTACTTAATTTTAGAAATAAAAACATTAGAAAAACAGACCAAGCTTTACTAGCCCTTCAAGTGTTCTTGAGTTATTGAGAATATCGGAATCCTAACAGACAGAAAAAAAAATCATTTTTATTCACCTTTCAGACATTTCTAAACACGAATAAGTAAAAAATTCAATATTTCGGCCGCCCGGAAGTCTTCGATTTGTTTTAGTAATAATGTTTATATAAAGAAAAATTAATATTTTAAACAAAATAAAAAAATAATTTACCCAAATTTCGGATAATGCGCGAAAGAATATGGCACAAGTGGAGTAGTTGTAACTTGTAAACGACATTTATGCAATTTTCGTAATTTATCTTTAAAAAGTCGATGATCATCACAGTGATTAATTTCCTTTGAAATAAAAACATTTTCTTCTCATATTGAAATTTATAGTATACTACATAATAACAAAATAATTAAGAAAAAACCTTAAGATAATGGAATTCATTGCAATAAAGTTTTGTATATGGATAGAAAATTTCCAGCCTGGTTTCTGTTCCATTGTTTTTCTTAGTAATTAAAACAATATTGTTCAGCTCTGTTTTCCATAAATATTGCATCAATTCTAAACGAGTAGAATAATCCAAGTCAATTTCATTTACAATAATTAAATATCTACAATATCCCGGCCAATAAAGTAATCTTTCTGATGCCAAGTGTTTTAGAGCCATTAAATGATCCCATTTTGATATCATTATTATATTATGCATACTGTAAATAAATTTTAAAAAAATGTTATTTTTATTAAATTAAATTTTATTAAAGTAGACACGTTCCCATAAATTGTGGAATAAAATATTCCTCAAATGGCCCCCGCGACTCTTACGCAGAACTCACTATTTCTATTAATTCAGAGTTTTGGATGGTTTCATTAATAAACTAGCTGCAAGGCCCGCCTTTTAAGTATTCCATCGCATAGTCTATTTTTGTTATATATTAATTTTTCTAGAGGTGTTAGAGTAGGTAATTTGTTAATACAAGTCTTCTGTTTTATCCTTAATTGAAGGGACTTATGAACAAATACGTTCTTTTATTGCTCTATATTCGTCGGCCATTCGCGATGCCCTTTGGCCGGTTGAGGAGGGATCGGTTTGGGATGCTCTGCTTGCCCTACTGTGCCGCCTTAGGGATCAGCATTTGAGGGCTGGCTAATTTGGAGAAATATGGACGAATATGATCAGCTGGCTAAATGGGCATCTAGGTTCCCGAGGTCAATAAAAAAAATGAGAATAAACTTCAAACAAGTGAATTTAAGATCGAGATCCAACGCGAGAATATTGGGATAATAAAAAAAAATACAATGAATGACATAATAATTAGAACCACAAATCTGCGAAAAAAAATATCTTAAAAAAAGCAAAGGTCTGGAACAAGAGTTGCGAGAACGATTTGAATAATATTTTATTCCATAAATAATGGGAAAATGACTACTTCAAAATTTATTTTTAATCAAAATGTATGATTTCATAGATCGATTAATGATAATAATATACCATTTTTAAAATTAATTAAATTAAAATATATTATTTAAATCTTTATTAGTTATTTTCTATGTTCTTTCTTACAAAAAGGTTCTTCTGTGCCATGAATGTATCGTATCTCCATTTATATCAATTAGGACTAAATGCTCTTTTGTCCCTAAAAATTGTAAAATGTCTTCTTCTTCATAAGATCGATTGTTATAATCATTCCATCTAATAATTAAAATTGGGAGGTCACTTAAAAAATTATCGATAATGTTTTCCAGGCAAGAGATCACAAACTCCGATGAATGGATCTGAAAAATAATACAAGCATATTTCTTAATACATTCAATATATTTTTAATAAAATTATAGATAAGTTGAAGATATCGTCGTATCTATAATTATTTTTGATGAGAGAAGAGATATTTTCACAAAAAAAAAAAACCGTTTCGATCTAATCACTAGAAGGAACTTCAGTTGAAATTTATGATTTTTTAATTAATCATTAGGTAATATGTACGAGGATAAGTCAAAAATTACTTACACTTTTCGTTCTACAACTTTATTAAACTAAGATAGGTGTACAACAGATACATTATTTTTCGATATAGTCTCCACCTTTAGCAATGCACTTGGTCCAACGAGCCACAAGCTTCCGGATGCCTTCCTGGTAGGTTTTCGGTTGGTCATGAAGCCACTTTTGCACCGCATCCCGAACGTCCATGTCTGACAAAGAGATGAAAGTCTGAGGGAGCGAGATCTGGGTTGTAGGAGAGTGTTCCAGGGTCACAAAGCGTCTCAAAGTTGACGGTCGCCCAGCTCCCTCTTTTTGTGTTACGCTCGTTCGGCCACTTTTAAACATTTCGATCCATAAAAAACGCTTTTATGAAATAAAGCACTTTCTCCGTATTGTGACAAAAGTCACCGGTGAATTTCAGCACCTTTCACACCCTCTGACCGCTCCTCGTTGCTCTTCTTTGGTGCAATCTGATTGCGGACATGGTTATGCTGTTGTAGCTAGACGACAACTGACGCGATCGTGATTAAATTCCGCATACGTGACCATGTCGCGCCAACCCAACGAATGCGGCCGCCTCCTATCTTAGTTTAATAAAGTTGTAGAACGAAAAGTGTAGGTAATTTTTGACTTATCCTCGTATATTCAGAAATTTTTGGGCACCTAATTATAAATTTCATTTAATTAGAAGTGAAAAATTTGTTCATTTTTAAAAATTACAACATTTAGAATATTTTATATTTAGGATAATAGAATGACTAGGTAACTTCTTTATTGAATGTAATTAATGTTTAAGGTAATACTTAACCAGGATATTTTAAGGGCCTGAATTGAATGTTATGGTAAAGTTTACAGT
This sequence comes from Forficula auricularia, assembly GCA_024734495.1. Classification (NCBI taxonomy): domain Eukaryota; kingdom Metazoa; phylum Arthropoda; class Insecta; order Dermaptera; family Forficulidae; genus Forficula; species Forficula auricularia. The sequence continues at coordinate 5,581,848 of JALMQS010000108.1, forward strand.
AAATTATTACCTTAAACAGTTACATAGACATTCTTTAAATGTAAATATTCTAGGTGTTGTTATAATTTATAAAATTTAACAATTCCGTTCAATATATCTGGAACAGTTCTTGTTGGGGCTTTGGTAAATTGGAGAATTTTTCGGGCTTGACCGCTTAGGGTTAAATTAGAAAATAGGTTTAGTTAACATTTTCTAGTTTATTCGGGATTTGTGATGCTCATATCACTATGTAATAGGGTTGTTTATAAATCAACGTGTCAGAGTTGACTCGTTGAAGACAGGTTCAGAATTAGAAGCTGAATCGTTATGAATAAACAAGAAAAATTTTTAATGAATTTTCTAATTTTACCATGACTGGTCTATTTCGAAAGAATTCTTCAGTTCATCCAGAATAGTTAATGGGATATATAAATATGGAAAATTACTTTACGCTGAACGAAAAATATGTCCAATTCTGCTAAGATAATATAAGGAAATTGTATTGAAATAATTATATTCAGAAATTTCATGATGAATTAAAATCAGAACTGAGATTGTTTCCAAAGATATACTTTCTTATAAATCAAAATCAAAATAATAAATTATTTAAGAAAATACATCCAATATTTTATGAATTATTTACAAATCTTTGAAAAATAATAATTTTCAAAGAAGTAAAATATAATTTTCTTTTGTGGATTGAAATGTTATTTATAATTCCTTCTCTTCCTTGATAAAGTCTACAAAAGAGAATTATCAACGAGTTTATTAAAAATATAAATTTATTTTACCTTGTAATTAACCGATGTGTTGACATGTTTGTTGGAAGGCTATAATTAATCTTCATTCAGTAGTCTTCGATATCTATGTAGATTGTCTTTTTCAATCATGATTACTGGCTGATCACTAATCAATTTTTCTTTTCAAATATTTATGTTCTAGAAAATTATTTATAACCCTTTGCTTTCAATTATACGCCTTTCTTTCATTTGAATCATTTTTTTTAATTACACGAAAAATTGTATTTAAATAAAGGTAAATCCCTTATATATACAATTATTGATTAATTTGATGATTTCAAAGGTTTATAGTTGAAATAGAAAGATTAATTATTGATATTTTCTCTTGAAAACACGTCTTCCACTTTATAGAAAATTTAATTTATTTTTCCATTTTACCAGAAAAATCCCAATATCATCAAAGATACAAACATGATTCATATTGACTTCTAGATCATTCAAAAAGTGCTTATTGGCTATTCACATATAAGGGAACGTACTCAAATTAAGGGACCCGTTCAGGGGGGGGGGTGGGTCGCGGGGGGCTTAGGTCTTCGTCAAGTAGTCAATATCCTTTAGGGAAATCTAGCGCTTTTTCGAGCATTATTCAAATTACTATTGGCGTCACGCGGCAAGCGCCGTATTAATGAAGACAATATGAGCCAATTTAATTTTTTTTTTACTTTCTGTTTGCAAAAAAATGATTTAAAACCATATTTATAAATTACTTCGTGAAAACTAGAAGGGGAGGGAGGGGCCTTAGCATATACTATGGGTGGTCACCGAGGGGGGGGGGGGGAGGGGGTAAAAAATTATAAAAAAATGGGTCACATAGTTTGGGTACGTTAACTAAAAGTATTTTTTGGTGTCTTTTATTGAATCTGTGTCGTTATGAATAATTTTAATTATATTTTAGAAGGGGTGTATTCCCCCATTTGGGAAATTAACCCAAGAGCCAAAAAGCAATCGGGGCGAATGGCGTCAGATTGGTTTCAATTCGAAGAACAGCCAATGGCCTTGGTTGCTTTTAGGCACCTGAGCTTAATTCCCAAAAGGTAAATACATGACATTTAATAAAAACTAACCATAACAAATCAAATTAAAAAGAAGATATCGTCGTGATTTTCTAAAGAAATTTAATTCTACTAGGTACTATCAGCCAAAATGAACATTTATAAAAGTATATTTGATCAGATATTCCCATTAGAATACACAGATTCATTTGACGAAAAATAAGCAGACCATTTTGAAAAAAACAAGATGAAAAGTTATGATTTATTACCAAATTCACAATGAAATGCAATAAATTAACTATTATATCTATCAATGGTGAATTAAATCTTTATTTGAAGATATGTTTTTACTTGATGTTATTTAATATAGTCATCACCCTCTAAAGTCTCTTCTCTTGGCATTTTACCTTACTTTTCTCACTTTTAGGAGATATCGCTAACTTAAACAGGAACTTCTTTTTTAATGTTTCACTGGTTTAAGCTTGTAGGACTTGTGAGTGAAGTCCTCTTGTGATTTTTGTGCTATTGTAGTCTTATAGCTGATGTGTTGTGAACTCTCAAGACAGCGTTAGCGCTATATGGTCAGAATTGTGGTCTGCAGTACAAAGCACTGGAGATGACAGACTCTAACCTAGTATAGCTAGTCAGAATATTTCACTAGTCAGTGTCTTGTGCCAGCGAAATATGTCGCTCAAAGAAAAAACTCGAGAATGGTCAATCAGAATAGCGTCTACAAGTTCTACGAAACTATTTGACGATAATACGATGTTAGAATCTAAAATGAAAACAATCATTTAACTGATAATTTTTTTTTTTGGCTATTCGGCCTTTCAAGCCATAAGCCAATTTATGATACTACTTATTTTTTAAAATTTGTTTCTACTCCGGGGGTCAGATTTTAGCCGTATGCCTCGAGTCGGATTCGAACCCGGGTCCCTTTGGCTAGCAGGCTGACACGCTAACCCCTAGTCTATCCGACCCCTGAATAAATTTTGAAATTTCATCTAATTATGAAGTTTCAAAAATAAATGTTTCATTCACCATTTAGATATAATTAATAAGTTATATCGAAAATTCATCATATTTTTTCAGGCTAGATTATTTCATCTTTATTTATCGCCACCCTATTATTATTATTTATTATTATCATTTTAAAATTATAATATTTCTGCTTTAGGAACTTTATTTATAAATTTCTTTTGAAAAAGTATTAACAACAAAATAAATATTTTGCTTGAAATTATTATATTTCTTCAATAAAGATGAAAATTCATTTTCCTTTTTCTTTTAATATGAAATGGGAGATATAAAAATGACAATTTTTAAAAAATATATTTTTAGTTATCCTTGCATTATTTTATTCTTGTAAAAATCCTTTCCTAAAAAAATAAATTATTTATTGGGTATTTCTGTAAAATTAATGACAATTAATTTAAAAATAATCGATATTTAATTTGTTTGTATATTAAGGTAGTTGTTCTGCCAAATGGGTTTTCTTAGGATTTTTTTGAAATTTAGACAGATTATTATTTAAATGCTTCTGCATCGATTAGTGGCAAAACGAAATTTATGAACAATATAGTTCCGGAGATATTGAATTTCAAAAATAGAGTTTTTCAGACTCTTATACATTGCACTATACGGGATATCGGAAAGTTTACATACATATTTAATTATAATTAAGAAACCCTTCTTACCATTTTTATAAAAAACTAAACCAACATTAAACAATAACCAATACATATTTTAAGACAATTTTGATTCATAGTTACAACACAGTTTCTGAGATAATAATTAATAAATAATGAAAAATGTATAAAGAAATATTTACACTAAAAACAATTTGGCAACAGCGGATTTATTTAACCAGCCAAAGATGTATACGCATGCGTTAGATTTTTTCAAAATTATAATTTTCATAAAGTAACGTAGGCGTTGATTACATTTGTTAAAAAATAACAAAACGATTTTTATAGAAATTTTTTAACTTTTAAAATGTATTTTATCTGTAATTTTAATATAAAAATATTCAATCTTTTACAATGGTGCCAGATTTGTCAAACGAGCACGGGATTGGCTAGAATCGGTACATAAACAGAAAAAAGTTTTGGGGTTATGAATTATGAATCCCTATTGTCTGTTCTATATACTCGAGAATTAACTTTTTGCTAGTATTGTTGCGAAACAACTACCTTAAGTATCTATCAAGATAATTAAGAAAATGGAGGGTCAAATATTGAATAGAATGAAATGCCTTATTATTATTAATCCTTAGTTATTATTTATTTTCTTTAAAAATTAAAAAAATACACTATATATATGTAGGTATATATATATAATATACATTTAATTTTTTTTTTATTATGGTGTAATTGTTTCTATAAAAATAATAAGGGATAGAATAAACAAAAATGGAAAAAAATACTTAACAATCTTTTTAATTGACATTATAACTTAATATAAAATTAGGAGATGAGAATAGTAGTCTATTACATCTAATATCTAATCATTTTTAACGAAGGAAAAAAATGTAAATCTTTTAACAAAATATCATAAAAAATAACAGGAGATAATAAAAATTATAAGCATCTTAGAATCATTAAACATAATTAGGTATCTATTTGGTATCACTTATATGAAACAAGTCGAATTCGAAAGACCCACATTAGCAGACAATTTTTCCTTCTCTTATTTAGAAAGAATTAAATAGACTGTCTTTTAATTGAAAAAAAAAAGTTTAAAATGATAATTTAATCAAATCAAAAATTACTGATTTTGATAATTTTGAATGTGGGAAAAACTTCTATTAAAAATTACGCTTCTATATATAATTTATGTAAATTTATTTAAAAATACTGTTGTAGTTTCTAATTCACTTTTTATTTTAATTAAAAATAAGAAAATCACTGGCCTCAAAGATAAGCAGTTTAAGAGAATAAACGACGTATGAAAGGGTGAGTGAATCAAGGCATTTCGATGTAAAAACCTAGAGTTTATTATCGGCTTGATGGATCAACAATCAATGGCAAGTGGATGTAAAATTGAAACTTTTCACCTCCCTCGATATATCAAGCCGACCTATCAGCAACGAACCAACCCCAGAACCCACTAATCCTGATCCTCCACCACAGCTGCTCCTTCGGCCTCAAGGACCAACTCCCTTAGCCCCATAAATTCCAGAGATTAGCATATAGCGTTCAGATTTAACAACATAAGTTCAAAAGGACTTGCATTCATACGATTTTGATTAGCCGATGCTGCAGTTACATAATCCTTAACATCGTGTTGATTTGTCTCATCCTGAAAATAAATAACATTTGGATTAGTTTTTCCAGTACAAAAATAATAATAATAATTATTATTATTTGTTTTAGTAGAGTATTGATTGTAATTGTATACTAAAATAATACACTAGAATTAAAATGTTATAAAGGTACGTTTTGCTCGGTGCGACTATCACGATGATCGTTCAACAATAATCGTACAAAGATAATCGTTGAGCACTATTTCTTTGTATTTCTTATTGAGCTGTTTTTCTTCGAGCGACTGCCGGTAGAGTCGTTAACGACGATCGTTCCTCTGGAATAGTCGTTCAGGAAAAGGGTGAATATAATCGTCAGTCGCTAACGTTTATTTTTTGAGAGAAGACCTATGTACCATGGCTCCTACATTTTCCGAAGCGGATGATGAAATTCTCGTGGAGGAATTGGCGAATCATCCTTCATTGTGGCAGCTATCATATGCTTATTACAAAAATCAACGGATGAAAGATAATATATGGAAAGAAATTTCAAATAAAGTTGGAAAATCAACTGTTGGAACTGTTCAACGGAAAGACGAAAAAATTCTGAGAACTTTTTGTTGTCTTCGCGCAGATGGGCAGCAACCAATTTTTGATACAGTCCTTCATTTTTGAGCTCAAAGATACGGTGTTTTTTTGGCTCTATTCATCCCATAGGTATAAAGAAGTATTTCGTCGTCTTCCATCTCCTTAATCAAAAAATACTTGAGTAATAATATTTTACTTCTACTCAAATTTAAATTCATTTTGTTAAATTTAGGACGATCTGACTGCGAATGAAAACAAACAACTAATGAAAAATCAATAAACTGAAGACGTTCCGAGCAAAATTGGTAACTAACGATGATCTTTCAACGTTTATCGTTCAATAATAATCGTTGCACGATCATCGTGATAGTCGCACCGAGCAAAACGTACCTTAACCTGGTGATGAATTAACAGTCGGAAATAGGAATGGTAAATAGCACCGGGGAACAAAATTTTTTTTTCATATTTTCAAAGGTTTAAGATCGGTTTGTAAAATATTTAAATTTGTGTTGTATTCACTTAGGCTGAAGTGATTTTGATTTTTAAAAAAATCGAAATCGGTCAAATTTCACCTATTCTTAAATTGTAATTACTTCCATTCGGGTTTCATACCTGCTTTACTTGACTTGCATTCAATTCATTATCAACTACTCTTATTTAAAAAATAAGAGAATCATGTTTTATTGAGATAAGTTCACCTAGTGGTCTCATTTGAACACCGCGAAAATGAGTACTTCGTGAATACAGTGTGTAAATAATTCTGATGTTTTCTTGAAATAATTGAAAAGTTTTTGAGTCCTGAGATTGATCTCAGGACTTTTATTTTGGCTACTTGCAGTCGGTTTTTGGTTTTGGTGATTTCTACAGCGTAGGTTAAGATGGTTCGTATGCAGGATTATATATGCGGGTCTTGCAGTCCTTGGACATATTATTATTGTTCCACACTACGTCTCGAAGACATCCCGAGACCTTTGCTGCCTTCATCACTTGGGCTTGAACCTCGTCGTATATATTTCCATTGCTCACCTCGGCTCCTAGATAATTGAATTTCGAGACTTGTTCGATTCTTGTGTCGTTTATCAGAACTTTGCATCTGGTGGGTCTTCTACATATTGCCATGGATTTGGTTTTAGGAATCGAGATATCTAAGTTAAATTCCCTAGCTTTGGTTTGGAATTTGTTGATCATTTGTTGGAGATCTTTTTCGCTCTCTGCAATGATTACTGCGTCGTCAGCGTAACATATTAGATGAAACATGCTATTTCCCATTCTATAACCGGTTTTAAGGGCTGCTACATTTGATATAATTTCATCGATTATGGTATTGAATAGGATTGGACTTAGACTATCCCTTTGTAATTGGACTAAGTGTGATTGATTGAAAAGGACTCACATTAGTAGTACCTATGGGGTGGAGTGAGACCAAAAATCACTTGAGTGATTGCGATTGTAAATGCTTATTATATTAGTATATAATGAAGAAAAATTATATGGTTGTTTTTTAATATTTTTTTTTTTAATTTCTTTTGTGAATATATAAAGCATCAAGCATTTTTTGTTCGAAAACTAGAGTCAATCTAGAAAAATTAATAGCATATTAAAAATCAGAGATCTTAATTATTCATAATCGAATCTTAATTCTTTGAAAATGGATTGACAAATATTTTTAAACAAATAACCCAGTGTATTATTTTAGTTTAGTACTAGTATATTAATTATCAACTAGTGCCGAGGCATATTCATTAGAGTTTATTGTATGTGTACTATGAATAAACATCGGATCATCACATTAATACTTTTTTCTAGATTTCAATTGAACAACAGTGGAGTATGTTGGTTAAGATTAGCATATATCTCAAAAATTTATGATCTTTATTAAATGAATTGGACAAAAACAAAAATAATAATAATAACGTTAAAAGAGACATTATAAAATGTATGGTTTTGTGTTTATTTATATTAAAAATTTATAAACAACTTCAATTTTCAACTAAAATTAAGATTTTAGTTAAAAAAAAGAATAGAAAGAACTGTTTGTGCATAAAAATTCGATGTTTAATTATAAATAATAAATAAATTTGATAACAGCTACACAGTGTAAATTTATCATTATTAAACCGCAATATTCTAAAGTTTAAAAAAGTATATAATTTTTAGTCTATATTCACCTGAGGCCGGGGACTCCACAATCGTACATAAGGTTCAATACCACTTGTGGCTAATAGGCACATTGAAGGATGTGATTGAAGACAATTTACAATAGAATCATCGCCTCGAAGAATACGAATGATATTTGTCGAAGAACGATCCCAAATAAAAAAAGATCCATCATCAGATCCAGCAACTATATATTGCCCTTCACTGAAAGAATTGAGAATAAATATAATCAGATCATATGTAATTACAGTAGTGATATCAGAAAAAATTTCACAAATAAAGAAGTAATAGAGATATTAAAATATCATATGAAACAATAGATGAGCTACAAGATTCTATGTACTCCCCTATCATTATTATTAATAATGATAATAGAATCTTGCTATTTATTAGATAAGTAGCTATTAAAGCTTATAATTTTGAGATTTAAATTATTGAAGGTAACATTTTTATTAAAATTAGACATAATTAATCATAACTATTTAATTGGCGGAAAAAGTGAAACTTTTTTGAGAGTCGGTACTCTGTTTGTAATTTCGGTGAATTAATAATTTTAAATGATAAATATCTAAATCTGATATTAATTTCGATTTAATATATTCCTACCTAGAGTCAAAAAAGGTCATTCCTAGAATAATAGAAATTAAGAAACTAATCTCTAATAATGCGAAACAGGTCTGTGCTTACATATGGCATCCTTGGAATGCCTTACCTCTAAATGAATAGAGATCATTCTATCTGCGACCTTTTTAGTCATTTTCCTCGATTAGATTCTAATGAAACAATCACGCTGCGCGAAATTTAAACATTCAACAGCCGAGATTAAATTAGTTACTAACCGAACAAACGCATTTGGTAATTGGTTTATCCCTATGGCTTCTAGAGAGTGGAGCACGCTTCCCCCACCCGTCTTTACGGCTAAATAAAACCTTCAGTCTTTCAAGATCTTCTTGTCAATATCATTATAAAAAAAAGCATATACCGGGTGAGTTTTTTATCTTGAGACAGTCCTATAACCCAAAAACAGTGCATTATATGAAAAAAGTTTCAAATAAAAGTTTATTTATATCAGGGGGAAACTAAACTACGCTATTGTTTGTCGACCTATAACAAGCTTTCAAGGGTATTTCGAGGTCAAGTTCTGCTTTTTAAATGGAAACCCAAATGTTTCTGTACATATTCAGTATCTACAAAAAAAAAACTGGACATTTCATAAGAACTATTTTTTTATACGACATCAAATAAACAAAATATGGTAAATGGATCAATTAGATCTCAAAAAAATCTTAATAATTATTTTTAACAATTATTTAACTTAATTATCGAATAATAATGATTTAGGAAAACGCTTGGCATTCATTTCAATGGCCCATAACAATTCTTCCACATTCACCGCATAATTTGAGACCATTTCAATTCTGTCTTCAACAAAAAATGTCCAATTTTTATTATAGTAATACAATATAACTATTTACGAGATTGAGACGAGAAATAAACTTTTTTAAACTCAAGAATTTTAATTAAGTAGAAAATAATCTCTTAAAAATCTGAGTATAAGGAAGCTTTAATATCATTATAAACAGTTATTTTCATTGTTGTGACTTCTCGATTTAATAATTATTTATTTAATCATTATTATATGACGAGCTTTTCGTGCGTGCCTTCGGCACAAGGCACGCCCTCGAAGCTCGGCCCTCCGGGCTGGTGCCCTAGCGGGCGGCGACTCGGTCCAAAAATTGTATTCCTCTTAAAAAAACCACACTCCAAATGTATACCTGTAAACTCCCGAAAATACATAGTCTCTTAAAAGTATCGCCTCATTTTCGTCCTGACACAGCTACAAAAATAAGGCTCTAGATATGAATCTGGAAGTATTTTTTTTTCTATAATCTACAGCATTGTGATATTTTTTAATGTGGAAATAGATTTATTTAAATAAGTGGAATCGTATCGTGTGAGGAGGAGAATTATATTATATCATTTTTTTTTTAATTTGGGATCGATATTCGATATAAGGCTCCAAATATTTAAAATAGATCAGGTGTTGTTTGTATGACAGGGTGCTCCAGTATTGCCATGAGAAACTCGGGCATGAGTGTGTTAAGTCGTTCAATTTTGTAAAAATCAAAAAATAAGAATAACAAAATTTAGATTTTTAAAAAATTATAAAAAAGTGGCAAATTATTAAAAAATAAACAAATAATATATAAAATATAAATCAAATAAGATGTGATTAATTTCCTCTTCTGTGCGCAAAGAAAGGCGAATTGAATATTTAATTTTTGAGTGGGAGGAATAATTATCAATATATTTAATGTTTCTTAATTTAAAATCAATTGGAGTCTTTCATTTCAAAATTCGAGTTCAAATTAGAATTATATTTCAAATTTGCCGCAAATATATCGACGGCATCAGCACTCCCTGTCGGCACCATTACGTGAGCGTTGCTGCAAATAAATCTAGGCTATTATATATATAATAATTATAAGTTAAATAATTGCTGAAAATAATTATTAAGATTTTTTTGGGATCTAATTGATTTATGTATTATGTTTATTTGATTTCGTATAAAAAAAATAGTTCATATGAAAGTTGTTCAGTTTTTTTTTGTAGATTAAGTAGACGTAAACTAAAATTCCATTTAAAAAAACGGAACTTGACCTCGATACCTCGAAATACCCTTGAAAGCTTGTTTTAAGTCTACAAACAATAGCATAGTTTAGTTTCCTCCTTGATATAAATAAACTTTTATTTGAAACTTTTTTCCATATAATGCACTGTTTTTGAGTTATAAGACTGTCTCAAGATAAAAAACTCACCCGGTATATATATTAAACATATTAATGATAAAACAATAAATAAGCGCAAATGCACTAAATCTATAGTTAATATGAAACTAATATTAATTCCCTAACTAACAAGTTAAAACAGCATTTTTTTTTATACAAGAAGATGCCAAGTTAGAATCTTCAATTCTAGAAGGAAATAAGGAGTGTGATCCATCCGAATGTCTAGCGGGCTATACGCGAAATGACGTTGGATTGTAGCTAAGTGGATCACATCTTTTTCTCTCTTGGTCCAGACTTAAGACTCCGCAGACTCCAATAGCGTAATCCGCAGTAGTCTCGCGATAAATGTCATTTTCAAATAAGCGCGGACAAAAACAATTCTCATTGATTTATCAATTATTCTTTGATATATTAATGAGAAAAATTATAAAATTTATTTAAAATCATTATTTCAAGTTAGAAATATATAAGTTCAGATATTATTTTCACTCAATCATCATCATCATCATCATCATCAGCCTGTCGATAGCGACAATCCACTGCTGAATATAGGCCTCTTCCATCAAATGGAAGGGGGTTGGCATTTTTCACTCAATATTTGACAAAAATTCCCTACATTTGATTCGCGATTGAATCAAATTTAGAAAACATTCGGTTGAAATAAGGAGTGTTAGATTCAAAGTTTGGATTAGTATTTGTGAAGTCAGGTCTTGAAGAATTAAATGTTTTACGATTCCAGTCTTTGTAAGTCCTAAAAGTCGAAAGAATTGAGTTTGATATTTTGTAATTTTACCTTCCAAAAAAGTTAGCTTCTTTAATATCTGTTGTTATATTACAAGGTCCACAAAATCGAAGTTCATAATCGTAGGCTTGTGATCTCCAATTTTGCTCTTTATCAGTAGCTGGCAAGCCAAATCCACTAATTTCAAGTCCAATATCAATACCAAATACATTGTGTTCGAAAAGATTTTCACCAAACACAGAATCCGTTTGGCTATTTGCATCACTAGCATTGGATTCCTCATCATCCTCTTCAGATTCTTCGACACACAAGCAATTTGGATTGGGTGAGGACGCGGAAGATTGTGACGATGAAGATTTTGAAGCCTAAAAAAGATTTTAAACCTTTAAAGAACTCGTATTTTATCTATTTATTAATAAGTTTTTTTAATAGGTGTTTTGTAAAAAATTAAAAATAAATAATATATAAATAAATACTTCTACAGAATCTTCTCGAATATCCAAAAGAAGAGCTTTACATGCTATAGTATTAGCATGAGTAGGGAATTTCTTTATAAATTGTTCAATAGAATAAAGAGCTTCTTTATTTCTTCTAAGAACATGAAGACATCGTGCCATCCTTAAAAAATTAAACCAATATTAAATATATATATATATATGTGTATGTATAGGGAGCAATGTATTGATTTTTGGTAGGTATATAACTAAAAATAAACTGACGTGTTCTGATGTGGCCAACCACTTGACTTTACCATACAACCTGGCCCTTCACTTATATTTAATAATTAATAAAATTATTTATAATCATGTAGGGGAGGAGGGGTTAGTCTTTGCATTTTTAGACTTCTGGGGTTCCACTGATTATGTATACAAGATTTGGTTGAGTTTGCTCAAATGGCCTAGATTTTTAATTTTTAACCCCCCCCTCCTCAACCCCCCTTAATTTTGGGCCGATATTCACCAAAATCTAATCAGCTCTTAATCTATATGGACCAAAACTACGTGCGAAATTTGGTTTCGATATTCATACTAGTTTTTGAACTAGCTCGTCCACAAAAATTTGATAACGCACAGACAGACTAACAGACATTTTGACAAAATAATTATTATCTCGAAAAATATAATTTTTTCGATGTTCACTTATTAGGACTTTTTTGTAGAGCGAAATGCTATGGTTTCGCTCAATTTTTTTAAACAAAATAGTGTGAGCCGTTTTTGAGATATTTCGAAAAAAAGAAGGAAAAAACACTTTTTTCATGGCAGGATTACAATACTTGATCATACCTTGTATGGTAAAGTAAAAAAGTAGAAATATAAATATATTTTGAAGCGCAACGATTTGAAGGGAAAATATTCAAGATCATTAAATTTTTTGAAGATATAAACCAAGTTTTTTCTACAGTGATTCTTGATGTTGAATGTCCCATTTGATTCAATGCAATGTTTTGTTTATTTTGAATTTCAAGTTTATTGACTCGATGCGTCAAACGAAGCTAGCATTACTGCTAGTTGTGGCCACTATGTATCCTAGCGTCTAAACAAAGACAGGCTAAGATCTACCTAGCAACTACTCTAGGTGTGGCGATAACCTTGGAAAAATTGAAGGGACCTCACTAAATCAGAGAAGGGCAAAAGAAAACCACCCATGGAAGTTGCTCTCTATGCTAACGCGCGAAATCGAGTGTGGACCATAACGAGATATACATTTTATTTATTTATTTTTATATATTTTTATTACCTAAAATTTGCTTTTACATGATCAGGTTCAAGAAGTAGTGCAGTCTGACAATCTCGAAGAGCCTCATATACATCTCCATCCCTAAAAATGAAAGTGAATTCACTTTTAATATTAAGAGATATAAAACATGTTTATTATTAAAGAGAAAAAAGACAAGTGTAGTTTTCTATCGAATTTAAATATATAAATATATTTTGAGCTTTTAAGATAAGCTGGCTACAAAGTGATTCAATATTATTTAGGATGATTCATATATCACATCATTTTATTTTCTTACTGATAGAGAAATGGCAAAAAAATTTAATTTCCAAAGTTTTAAACTACCTTTTGATGACATTTTGTTTTTCCTGCCTGATTGGTCACAACTTCGAAATTTCAAATGGAAATATGGGTCAAATTAGGGTATTATCACAAAAAAATTAGTGAAATTAAATTTGAAAATTAAGAATTTTTTTGTTGTTTTTTTTGTTATTAATCCATTAAAATATTTCCTTGTTTAATGCCTTGATGATCTGGAAAAAATTTTCCGTTTAGACTATCCACGGTTATATTGGAAAAATAAGTTAAAATTAAATTGAGTTAACTTCAACTAATTATATGTATCATCATTTGAAAAAAGCTTCAAAATTAGATGTCGAAACATGGTGGAATAAGCAATCAAATTTCAATTTATTTTTCAACTTCACCAGAAATATTCTGAACCGAAAAAATCTTCCAGATCATCAACCTTAATATTAAGGTATTTACAAGAAAATATTTTAATGGAGAAATAAAACAACTAAAAAAATTCTTTGGAGTAATAATGTATTTATGATCAGAATACTACTTTTTTTTTACTAAAATGGGGTAAGTACAATTAAATTTTTTCCTTTTAAGTTGTTTCTTTTTAAGGTAGTTGTTTCGCGACAATACTAGCAAAAAGTTAATACTAGAGTATATAGAACAGACAATAAGGATTCATAGTTCATAAGCCCAAAACTTGTTGCTGTGTATGTACCAATTCTAGCCAATCCCGTGCTCGTTTGACAAATTTGGCACCATTGTAAGAGATTGAATATTTTCATATTAAAATGATGGATAAAATACATTTTTTTTTATTTTAACAAATGTAATTAAAGCCTACGTTACACCTTATGAAAATTATAATTTTGAAAAAATCTAGTGCATGCGCGCTTTATACATCTTTGGCTGGTTTAATAAATGCGCTGTTGCCGAATTGTTTTTAGTGTAAATTTTTTTTATACATTTTTCATTATTTATTCCTTATTATCTCAGAAACTATGTTGTAACTATGAATCAAAATTGTCTTAAAATATGTATTGGTTATTGTTTAATGTTGGTTTAGTTTTTTATAAAAATGGTAAGAAGGGTTTCTTAATTATAATTAAATATGTATGTAAATTTTTCGATATCCCGTATACTATAGTGCAATGTTAAAAAGCCTGAAAAATTCGATTTTTGAAATTTAATATCTCCGGAACTGTATTGTTCATAAATTTCGTTCCGGGAAATTTCTGCCACCAATCGATGCAGAAGTATTTAAATAATAATCTGTATAAATTTCAAAAAAATCCTAAGAAAACGCATTTGGCGGAACAACTACCTTAAAATACCAATCTAACGATATTTGACTTGTCCCATTTTTCTATTTGAAATTTTGAAGTTGTGTTTGATTTTACATATTTTCAGTTTGTCTCGGAAAACGAAAATCTCATTTAAAGATAGATCAAGTAAACTTTAATGATTACATTTTTCGCCATCTTCCTATCACACTCCAGCTCTAGAAAATAAAGGGGCGGCACAAGTGGTGTGAATCGTCCTGTAAATATAACAATTTCTGCTTTTTGAAGAATCTCATAAAGTTTAACTTAATTCCTAATCATTAGTAATAATAAAGCAATTGAATTTGGATAAAAATAATAATTTACCAATTTCTTTTCATAAAAGCAGCAGCACGATTACTATATAACACAGCAGCTTGATGATTTAATCTTATTGCTTTATTATAAAATGTTATTGCTTGGACAAAGTTTTGCTTTTCAAATTCATTATTTGCCTGAAATATTTTTTTAAATTAATATTTATAATGGAATAATAAAAAAAATGAAGTAAATATTACTTTTAGTTTTAGTGCTTCAATTCGAGCACCCAGAGTAATTTTCTTTACTCCTAAAACGGATTGACTATTAGAGATTCCATTACTAGATGTTGCTTTTTGGCTAATCGAATGAACTGGAGAAGTTGAGGATGTTTCTGATAAAAATAAGAAAAAAAAGTGAATTTTAATTGATTTTGTTAAAAAAAAACTTTATTTTTAAATGTTAAAGACTTACCAACATCAAATCCATTAACATAACCATTTAGAGGTGGAAAAACTTTGACTTTTTTTTTATTATTAATATCAAAAAGATATATTTGTTCTCCGCCTATATTGACTAGGAGTTCAGTACCTTCTGAATTAAATGTTAGGTATGTTGAAGCTAGATTGCGAAATTTTTTGCGATTATCCTTATTGGGTAAATGTCCTTAAAAATTCATTAAATATAAATCAATGATAATAAAGTACAATTATATACAATTATATATAACAGATCTTAATAATAATTTTAAATACCCGGAACAAAATATTGTGCACAACCAACGGGAAGATTGTCCTCTATGGGAGAACTGGGATCTGTACGTCCATTAGTCAAAGAACTAGCCTGAAAAAAGAATAAATTATATTAAAAAGAACAAAAAAATAGTTGGTGTTTGATATGAAGAAATTGTAAGCTTTTTTATTAAAATAATACTAAATTTACAAGATTGCGTATAGTAAAAAAAAAATACTGTATTATATTGGTAAAAACACATGAACTCATTGCAAAAATACAAAAATAAATTGTAACTTTACTTTTTTCTTGTATTAATAAAAAATATGTTGTAAGATTACTGAAAAGTTTTAAGGCAGAACTTCCCATTTTTTTATAGTAAAATTATATAAGAAATTTTTAACAGTGTATGAATGCAATGCTGGTATTATAGTTTGACAACGATACTTATTGTCTAGTTTAGAGCCCCTTAAGTCTTGATTAGAAGCGAAACGTCAAACTATAATACAAGTCTAACATATTTAAAGTTAATATATAAAAAAATTTTGATTACCGATTCACAAGAAGTAATATTTCAATTTATATCATGGAACAGAACACAATAAGTGATTTTGTATTTTTAGGTTTCCGTAAAAACGAAAAAGAGGGCAAAGTGCGTGTCGGTACACCGGATAGTGAAAGTTCTTTAGTTGCACTCGCTTTAGTTTAACTCGCAAAAAATTGAAAAATCAAATTTCTTCTTATTTGTTGTTGATAAGGACAGAATGAGTGAATTTGTGGAGTTTTTCCATAATTTTAATTTAAGTCGTTTCTAAATGCCGACAGGTACAAAAATCACCTCAAAACGGCCACTTTAGAGCTCTCCCATCGAAATAAATTTAATAAAATGTAACGAATTCTACTTAAAGAGATCTTTACAAGGATACCTCTACTCTATGATAAAAAAAATTTGACCAATAGATTAAATTTTTAATAAGATTTTTGATTTGCGGGAAAATGAATATATATCTATATATATAAAATTAAGGTTTTGGTTGCACGCGTTTAAAGCAAAGTTATGAACGAAAACACCCTCATGTTTGCGTGGTTTCCGCGAAAAGTTGCTCACGATTCACGTAAAAACGGCCAAAGGGATTATTATGAAATTTCATATTTGTATCAGATAACTTCTAACTTAAGTTTATTGCTATATTCTTCTTCTTCTTCGAGTGCCATACCCGAAACGGGTGTCGGCTCCTCTCCACATATACCTGTGCTGAGTGTGTTTAGTTGTTTTACACAGATATACGGGACCTACTTTTTAACGCCGGTTCCGAACGGCTAATTTGGAGAGGTTACTAGGCAATTATACTCTTGGTAGGTTGCCATTACTTTCCAAGAGGAGGCGACTGCAAATATCTATCTGCCGAGACTCGGTCTCGAACAAGCGATCTTCGAGTCAGCGAGCCAGCACTCTACCCACTGACCCACAGTCGCCTCTTTGCTATTGCTATATAATGTTTTGATATTTTGACCCCAAAAGGGAGTTTGTGGGGCGCACTAATGGAAATTATCAAATAACTCCTAACCTAATCGCGTAGCCTTCTGGCTAGCAAGAGGGTCGCCGAAGGCGGGCTTTGCAGCTAGTAACTTTTAAATTCAAGTTTTTATCCTACGAGCTTCAAAGACACACGGATAGACAGACAGACAGACAGGCATTGTAGCGACACTAATATGGATGGTCTCGTTTTACTTTTTAATCGGAAGCCTCAAAATGATCAAATCTCTAAAATTTGCGGTGAATATCGAGTTTTGAAAAAAGTTTCCACTTTTTCCTCCTATTATCAATTGATGCCACAGAGTATTATTTTTGTTTTAAGAAAAGTTTAATGAACACTGAATTGGAGGTTTATCATGTAACTAATTTAGCAAATTAATAAATAAATAAAATTATGGAAAACTTTTACCTGGTATCGAGTAGGGACTATCATCCGCCGGTCATAGAGCCGAACGTATGGATCGTTTGCACCAACCGCTATAAGTTCTGGACGGGTCGGATTCACAGATATACACTTTGCTTCGGCATAACGACCCAGATGTGTGATCAAATTAATTAGAACATTTGGTGTATCTTGGGCACAGTTGTGTGGTGTACGGAAATCGAATTGTCTATAAAGTTAAATACTTTTTTGCTGTCAGGAATTTTTGATATTTTTCTCGGTCATAGGAAGCATATTATTTTTAAAAGAAAATATAATATTTTACTTTCGTAAGAAATCATAATTCTTTTAATCCATAGATATATAATTTGAATATTTTAAAAAGATAAGATGAAATAAATGAATTGAATTATATTTTTTGTGCCCTTTTTTATTTTTTAGTTGATTAATTGGACTTTTCGGACACTTTCAAATGCTCATTCTCAGTAGAAAGTGTCAGGAAAGTCCACTTAATCAATAAAAAGGACTCAAAAAATGTAGTTTAATAAATTTCTCCATCTTCCCAATTTAAATATTTAAATATGTGTCTATAGAAATGTCTTTAAGGTAGTTGTTTCACCATATGGATTTTCTTAGGATTTTTTTGAAATTTAGAGAGATTATTATTTAGATACTTCTGCATCGATTGGTGGCAAAACGAAATTTATGAACAATATAGTTCCGGAGATATTAGATTCCAAAGATAGTTTTTCAGACTCTTATACATTGCACTATACGGGATTTCGGAAAGTTTACATACATATTTAATTATAATTAAGAAACTCTTCTTACTATTGTTATAAAAAACTAAAGCAACATTAAACAATAACTAATACATTTTTTAACAAAATTTTAATTCATAGTTACAATACAATTTCCGAGATAATAATGAATAAATAATGAAAAATGTATAATGAAAAATTTACACTAAAAACAAGCTGGCAACAACGCATGTATTTAACCTAAAAAGTGGGTTAACTTTAGTATTGACGTTTTTTCGCTTCAGCAATTGTGGCAACAGCTTTCAAGAGCTTTAAGAACTTTTTGTTTAATAAATCGAGCTTTATAATATATTTTATCTGTCATTTCTATGATAAAATATATACAAGCTGGGACAGTGTTGCCAGATTTGTCAAACGAGCACGGGATTGGCAAGTAGTGGTACATAAACAGCAAAAAGTTTTGGGCTTATGAATTATGAATCCTTATTGTCTGTTCTATATACTCTAGCATTAACTTTTTGCTAGTATTGTCGCGAAACAACTACCTTAAGAATTCAAATAATGTGAATATGTTTTATCAATTTGAAGAAATATGAATGATTACCTTATGGTACCATCTTCTGAAGAACTCCAAAGCATATATGGAATATTTGGTGCAGTTGCAAGTCTTTTAACTCGATTAGAATGGCAGGTACAAACACTAGTAGTTTCTTTCATTTCCAAATCATGGGTCCTTATTCGACAATCTGCAGCAGCTGTAGCTATAAGGGAGTCGCTAGATTTTGGCATAAACTGAAAGAACATTTTAAAAGAATATATCAATTACAATTTAATTTAAACATTTATAAAAAAAAAAATTTATGATAATCATGCAAGAAGGTGTTGCACAAAGGTGTAGGTTCAAATTTATCCCTGTCTCGAATATTACTAGCAGCGTTCTCTTGCCACTCTGGATACAAATCACAGGCGAGCTATCAAATTAATAGGAGATCCATCATTAACTAGTGCTCTCGATTCAGTGGCCCATCGTCTCCACCCTGTCCCTTTTTTAGAGATACATACTAAATGGCGTCGTTCTGAAGAGATAAAATCAACAATTCACACTAAAGTCCCATTTAAGAGAAATAACAGGATTTTTAAACATTCAACACCTCTTCGCGATTAAATTAGATACTGAACAAACGTATTTGCCAAATCCTTTGCCTCTATGACTTCCAGAGAATGGAAATCTTTCCACGTGCGTCTTTATGATAACATAAAAACTTTAACCTTTTAAGACTCGCACCCACAGGTACCTTCAGGTTCGACCCAATCCCTGAAATTTCTTATTCTTTTCACGATGTAGGTGCGACATCTTTTTGCATTGGTATTATGATAGAATTTATAAATCGTCGCCTTAGAGTATGTGTAAACCTGCTAACTCACAACAAGGAAATTTTACATGGAAGAGTAAAAACAAACAAAATTTAATATTGTTGTTATGGAAATAAACTATTTTTCACATTTTTTTCTACAATTTACGATCGTAATTTTAAGTAGCAGTTTTACTTGGGCGATGCTGCATCTCTTTTTCTTTCGAACGGTATTAATATGTCATATATGATAAAAGCTGGATTTAGCAGGTTTACATTCTAAGGAGACGATATATAAATCAGGACTTGGCTCTCCAAGAAAGAAGAGAGGAAATATTCAGAAGTCGGATGGGGGTTGAGACGGCTTATGGAGCCGGATCTTAAGCCAGGCCAGGTTTACACATTCGCGATTCGCCGGCAATGTCAACAGGTTCGTTCGTCCGCATAACGCGAGTGACCGTTTACACATTCGTCACTAGTCACTCGGCTTCACAATTTCAAATGTAACTCGCGGGTACTCGCGAGTGGATTTCGCTCCCGACGCGAGAACCGCGAGTGACGAGGCAAGCGACGAGACGAATGACGAGTGAACCGACTATATATTATAGAGTAAACTTAAAAAAATCTTTGTATTTTAATTTTTTCTCCTTGTGAAACACCACCAACTCCAACTTAATTTAATTTTAACAATGTTCCACTATAAACCAACACCGCGTTCCCTAAATTTGACTACATATTCGCCTCGCCACTTGTGCGAATGTGTAAACCTGGTTTCATATGATTTAAAATTGTAGGTCACGAGGAAAATAGAAGTGAGTATGGATTTCTAAAAGTCAATGTGATAAACGAATTAGAAAATGAATTCACAATCAGAAATGAATTTATAATATAAAATAAGAATTAATTTAGAATAAATGAAATATTTAAATTATACCTTTACTGAAAAAATATTTCCATGATGTCCCGTTTGTAGCGTTTTCAATTTTTTATGTCGAAAAGGATCCCAAAGAATAACATTAACGTCATCTGATCCCGAAATTAGTAGGCTAAAAAAATTTTAAATTATGAGATAGAGATATTTAATTTATTTAAATGATCTGAGGCTAATGGAGGAGTCAGATTGGCCGAGTGGTTAAAGAGAATGCCTTCTAATTAAGCTAGCGCGGGTTCAAGTCCGACTGGCTGCAAATATTTGACCGGCTATAATCTGATTCCTTCAGGCGAAGCCAATGGGAAACCACCCCTGTTAAAAATTTCCCCAGGAAAATTACAGTGGAGAAGATACTCTCCACAGTAATCGCCGACGCTGGAAATCGAGTATGGCATTTGAAGAGGCTAATGGTGTCTTAGACAGAGAGAGGCAGAAAGTTAAGAGAAGAAAAAAAAAAGAAATTATAGAGCAGAGCTTTGTAGATGTAGTAAAGTTCTATTTCAGTACAAAATATGGTAATGGAAGAAGAAAAAACGTTCTGAAGGATAAAGAGTGTTTAGATGGAAGAATGAACGAGACAATGGCTAATCTGAAAGAGACAAGAAAAAAAATTATTTCTGTGTAAATATAAATTTTGACAGTTTGAGATAGTATCAAGTCATGGAAATGAATGTGAACAGGGTGATGGGGAGGAAAGTTCTTGAAAAGACGTAAAGTAGGGCGATTTGAAAACAAAGTTGAAATTCAGAGTTTTTTGTCCTGTTGTAAATTTTCAAAATTCTAAAAGGTCTATTCACTTGGATGATAAGGATGCAAGACATATAACTCAAGATTGGATCTTGCATCTAAAAAGAAAAGAGAGGGTATGTATATTTCGAGGTGAAGCAGTAGTCGAAAATACTTGGGACCCGATGCTTGAAGAGTAAAAGTAATATTCCCGAAACTCAAGAGAGATGGAAGAATAAACAGAGTTATATTTTCTAAAATATAATTTACTATAGATAGAAGTGACTTTTACCTCTTGTATAAAGTCTGAAGACAAATTTGGTCAAATGTTAAGGAAATAATGAATAAAATAAAACAAATATGATATGTATAAGAAATACCTTCCTGTTTCATTCCATTCTAAACAATTTACACATCCATTATGCCCTTTAAGAGTTGTTTCTAAACCTAATCTTTCGATAAATTCATCTCTTACATGTAGTTTTTTTGGTACTACACTATTTATTGAATCCTAAAAAAAAAAAAAATAGTTCATTTCATTGTTATCCAAATATTATTTATATACATATATGTATATAAATATATGTTCAAGTCTTTGCCGAAACCAAGAAAATTTTCTATTTTTCATCAGATGTCATTTTTCAATCCAATTTTTGACAACTCTCTATAGCGGAGACACGAATGTTATAGAATGATTAAGTGAATGTCAAACTTGAGGTCTAATATTCCCGAATGTATTAAATATTACTGTATAGAAAATTTTCAAATAGCAATAACTCAAAACAAGGTAACTTTTAAGGAGTTAGGTGTTGGTTCTAGGTGAAACATTTTAATATAATAATAAAACTTGAGCAAGATGCGAGGTAGGTTTTCAGGTTTATTTTTTATGAAACTTACCTCGCATCTTGCTCAAGTTTTATTATTATATCAAAACAAGGTTTTTGCACATTCATAGCTATGGCATAGGGTGACAATTTATTATATAGTTCTTAGGAATTCGGACAAACTTTGGATAATTAGATATGATTTATTAATAGGTATACAGTGAAACCCCTCAAATCCGAACGAGTTTTTTTTTTGACAAATTTAAGTTTGGGTAGGTGTGCTAGGCCAAAGCTTCTTTCAAGATCTTCGCAGTAAGTTCACACTTGGATTTTGTGACCCAGTAAATAACGTCTTTTTTTATAACTTTCTTCAGGTTCTCAAGAATAGAAAGAGAACCATTTTCTTCAATAAGATATCCAAACCACCAGGTTTCGGCTAATCCGAACAGGCTACAGTACCAATTAGTTCGAATTTGAGGTGTTTCACAGTATCTTCAAGATGAGAAAAAATGGGCCGATGGTGGTGAATTTTATTCATCAAAACTAAGAAAAATCACCATATTTGTTAAAAATTGAAAAAAAAATCTGAAGTTATGGAAAAGAATTATATTAAATCTTGAAAATAAATTAGTAAATCATCAAGTTTAAATTTTAAACATAATTGTAACATGAAAACTAGTAATCTATTGACATAGATATGTTTAAATCAACATTTTTGTGTATATATATTGATGAAAAAAATAATGCACTCCTTAAGTAACAAATAAGAACTCTTTTTTTTATTACACCCTGAATATTTAAATTATGTATATTAGTATTATTATATGTAGAGACTGGAATTATCAATAAGATCAATAAATGTTCTCTTAATAAAAATTACAGTATTATTATTGTCCAAATTCCTAATATCAGTTTAATATTGAAGCTTGAAATTTTGTTTAAATCACACATAATTAATTATAACTTCTTTAAGTGCCATATCAGGTCTCCCTGACGTTTTGGCCTCCTCTCCACATATACCTGTGCTGAGTGTGTTTAGCTGTTTTTACACAGATAATCGAGACATACTTTTTAACGCCGGTTCCGAACGGCTAGTTTGGAGAGGTTACTAGGCAATTATAGTCTTGGTAGGTTGCCATTGCTTTCCAAGAGGAGGCTGTTGCAAATATCTGATCTGCCGACTCAGTCTCGAACCAGCATACTTCGGGTCACCGGCCCGACACTCTACCCACTGACCCAGTTGCCTCTAATTAACAAATTAATTAACAAAAACAAAAAAAATATAATTACGACGTTTAGATCGCCTTATTCTGTGATCGAAACTTCGTAGTTCTATTGTATTATTTGTTGTTTGTGTTGAATAATTAGTTATAATTAATTATGTGTGATTTAAACAAAATTTCAACCTTCAATAAATTTATTAACAAAAATACAAGGATTAACAGCTATATATCTAATCAATTTAATATATTAATTTTTAAACATAGTCGAAGTATTTTCATTTTGATATGGGCTGGCAGAACTCAAAGGAGATTTGCTGGAGAGGAAGACCAAGGATAATAAAGAAAACAATTTCAGAAAACAATTTATTGGCACGTTATTTTCACTCTTTTAAAAAAGGAAGATAATCCAAAACGTCGGTTTTTAAAATAGAGAAAATGAAGTTCTAATAAAATATTACTTTATTCGGAATTTGTACTTTTCATTATCCTCTTTATTAATTTTTACCAGCATTAAAAATATAATGGTATAACTAGCTCAATTATGGAAATTATATGAATACTTAGGCTAGTTTAATATTCATGATGAATGAAAAAAAACAAATCTTAATTAAATCATTTATTTGTTTGATGTCGTTTCAGAGACAATATTCCACGTTCATTGAAATTTTTGGACTATGAACTACTAATAAAGATAAATAAATCAAAATAACTAGTAGGTTGTTTTTTTCTCAACTTGTTTTTGATCATATGGTGAATAATGTCACCGAAACGTCAGCAATTTAAAATAAAGATTTTTAATCAGTTTGTTGCTAATCATTCATTAAAATACATCTAATAAAAGTTTAATGTGAATAGAATAATATAATGACTTATATAGAAAAAAATAACATATTTACTTACTTGAATTTCCCTTTGTTTTATTAGTTTAAGGCAAGAAGAATTATTTATAAATTTATTTTTTTGATTCATTTTGTTCTATTTATTATTATTCGTTTAATGTCAATATTTTGTATTTAACACAAATCTACAAATAAAATAAAAAAAATATATATATTAAATCGATTTCATTTCGTAGGAATCCATTTCAATGAATATATATGAATCAAGTTAACATAATATCATTTTAGGTTTATAGAAAAGAAATCCCTAAATGATATTATATATTTTCATAATATAATAAAGCAGAATTGAATCCCCAAATGAGATGACACAACAAATCAAAGTTTAATTAAAGTGCTAAACTTACAACATAATTAAGAGAAAAAAAGCTGTCAAATCTTTTTAATAGCCATTAAAATATTAAATCAATCCAAGACATATGACATGTTTATGAACAATAACTTTGAAATGATCCGTGTTGAACATCAATTCACAAGAATAATAGTGCATGAATAATTATAATATATATTTAGTTTAAAATGAGAAAAAATTGTTGTCTGCGATCAGAAATAACAGATTTGTCATCAGAAGAAAACAGCAGTCAAGGAAGACATGCGCGTGGATTGGTGGAACAGTTTGCGGGAATTCTAAATTTATATTACTTAATCATTGTATTATTGTAAGAAATAAAATACCCATTTTATTTATTTACAAATTGAAAGAAAAAGTAAACTTTTTCAAGACTGCAGTTTCATCTATATATATATATATAAAATTAAGGTTGTAGAGATTAAGTTAGCCGTGTTTATTGTTGTTTTGTTTTTATTATTTTATTGTATTGTTGTGATTTTGAGTTGGAATAAACATGCTTATTAAAGCTATTTGAGTATTTTTTAGGAGCTTTTACATGGTGTCAGAAGTGAAAAATTTGCATCGAAGCTAAGAATTTATGCGATGGACCATTTTCAAATTAGATCTCCTGGGTCATTCTCTTTTAGACCCGAAGAATGGGAAGAATGGGTAACCAGGTTCGAGCGATTCAGAAGAATTTCTGGCTTAGAAAAAAACACAGAAGACCTTCAAATTGATTATTTACTATACGAGATGGGCGGAAAGGCGGAAGAGATCATGAGGACATTCCAGTTGGAAGAGAATAAAAAGTACGCCGTGGTAATCGAAAAATTTGAAGAATATTTTATATCAAAAAAAAATATAGTATTCGAGCGAGTCAAATTTAATTCGAGAATACAAAGAGAAGGTGAGCCCATCAATGAATTTATTACTTCTTTATTTACATTAGCAAAAAACTGTAATTACGGGACTTTAAAGGAAAAGAATTAATAAGGGATAGAATTATAGTAGGAATGAGGGATAAAAAGCTATCAGAGTGTTTACAGACAGATAGTGGAGTAGACCTTGATACAGTGATTAAAAGATCGAAGGCATCAGAATTAGTGAAACATCAACAGGGGATATTGACGAAAATTGGCAGTGAGGAACTTGAAATTTGGGATGTACAAAGGTTAAATGTGGAAAAAAAGGAAAACAAGAATAACAACAATTTTCAAGGTCGAAAGGGTGGAATGATAAACTGTAAGTTTTGCGGTAGGACTCATTATCATGGAAAAGAAAGTTGTCCAGCAAAGAACGCAGAATGCTACCGTTGTGGGACCAGGGGTCATTATAGCAGAAAATGTGTAAGAAGCGTTAGAGAGATGATAAGAGGAGAGAAAGTGGAAAGAGGGAGAGAAAGTGGAAAGAGATCTTGGCATGTTATACCTAGATTTTGTAGAGAAAAGAGCAAATGACCCCTGGAGGGTAGTTTTGAAAATAAATGGGAATAAAATTTCTTTTAAGATTGATTCTGGAGCAGATGTTTCAGTAATTCCGGAGGAGATAAAAAATAAATTGGGAATTGAGGTGAAAAGAAAGGCAGAGCGTCGCCTATTAAGTGCTGATCGACGAGAATTACGAGTACTGGGAGTTAGCATAGTTAATATTGTGTACAATGGAAAAGAGTATTCTCAAGAGTTTTATGTGGTAAAAGATATACACGAGCCTTTGTTGGGACGACCGGCTATTGAAGCGTTGGAATTAATTTGTTGGCAGAGAGAAATAAAAACAGATATTGTTGATAGACACCCGGAACTTTTTAAGGGTATTGGGTTAATTAAAAAGAAATTTTCAATAAAGTTAAAAGAGGAAAACAATCCTTATTCGGTATCCATTCCTCGACGTATACCTATACCATTAAGGGAGAAAGTAGAGAAAGAGCTAACCAAAATGAGAGAAGACGGTATCATATCCCCAATTGAAAATCCTACCGATTGGTGTGCTCCTTTGGTAGTGGTACCGAAAAAGAATTCAAATGAGATTCGCTTATGTGTAGATTACACTAGATTAAATAAAAATGTGAAAAGAGAAAGATTAGTCATGCCTACGGTGGATGAATGTTTGGCCCTCATAGGCAAAGCAAAATATTTTTCAAAGTTAGATGCGAAAGCAGGGTATTGGCAAATACCAATAGAGGAAGAATCGAAATTATATACCACTTTCATTACACCGTTGGGAAGATTTGTTTTTAATCGTCTTCCGTTCGGAATCACATCGGCTAGCGAACATTTTATGAAAAGAGTGGCAGACACTTTACAAGGCGTTAAGGGTTCTGTAGCGTTAATGGATGATATTTTAGTATTTGGTGCTAACGAGAAAGAACACGATGATCGTTTAGGGATCGTAATAAGTAGATTAAAAAAAAAATAATAGATGAAGACAAGAATGAGATTTATTGAAGATCAAAATGTAAAAGATGGAAATGGAAGTAGAGTGAATGAAGATCAGAATATTTCAAAAACTACCAGAAGTGGAAGAAGGATAAAACCTCCAGATCGGTGGAGCTATGATTAAAAAAGGGAAGATGTAGAGATTAAGTTAGCCGTGTTTATTGTTGTTTTGTTTTTATTATTTTATTGTATTGTTGTGATTTTGAGTTGGAATAAACATGCTTATTAAAGCTATTTGAGTATTTTTTAGGAGCTTTTACAAAGGTTTTGTCTGTACATTGCTCCAAATCACGCCAAATTTTGGTTGCACACGTTTCAAGCAAAGTTATGAAGGAAAACACCCTCAACAAAATTCCTGTCTGTCTGTATGTATGTCTGTTTCAGTGGTTTCCGAAAAGTTGCTCACGATTCACGTAAAAACGGCTGAAGGGATTATTATGAAATTTCATATTTACATCAGATATCTTCTAACTTACGTTTTTAGCTATATAACGTTTTGATATTTTGAGCCCAGAAGGGGGTTTGGGGGGGGGGGGGCTCACAAATGAAAATTAACAAATAACTCCTAAACTATTAACCCTACGGCAAATTTTATGATAAACAAAGTTGTGGGGGAGGTGATTTCTGACAACTTTTGTTTAAAAAAATTTCCCCAAAAAACCACCCAAAAAGGGGAGGAGGGTGAAAAAATGTAAATTCTTGCCCTTGGAGCAAACTCAACCAAATTTTGTATACATAATCTCTGGGCCTCTAGAGAGCTAGAAGTGCAAAAACTAACCATCCAAAATGGGGGGGGGGGTTCAAAAAATGAAAATTCTTTATCTTGGACCAAACTCAACCAAATTTTGTATACATAATCTGTGGGTCACTAGAAGGCTAGAAATGCAAAAACTGTGAGCGGAGGGTGAATGCGGGGGTGGAATGGTGGGCATGGGTTAGGGTATGGGGTGCGCGAGGTAGAATGGGGGTGGGGTGAGGGAGTGAGGCGGGGTAGGCTGGGGGTGCAGGGGGTGGTGCGGGGTGGAGTCCAGGGGGCGTAACGGGGGTGGAGTCCAGGGGACTAGGCGGGGGTGTGGTGCGCAGGGTTGGAGGGCACGGGGTGGGGTCCAGGGTGGATGGGGTGCGGGGTTCGAGGTGGGTGCTGTGCGGGTGGTGGTGTGGGGGCGGGGGTTGGGCACGGGTGCATGGTGCGGGGTTCGTGGGTTAGGGTGCGGATGGAGTGTTGGGGTGGTGGTGAGGGGGTGGGGGGTTGGGTTGGTGGGCTGGGGGTCCAGGGAGCGTGCACCCTGGCTAGCAAGAGGGCCGCCGAAGGCGGGCCTTGCAGCTAGTTAAATTAATAATTTTAAATGATAAATATCTAAATCTGATATTAATCTATCTATCTTGTATATATTTATTTATATATTTTTGTTTGTATATTTGTATCTTAGTTCTATTTTGAAAACGGCACTACCGATTTTGATGAAACCAACTCTATTAACAAGTTTTGAAGATGAGAAAACGATCTGGCTAGGTCTGGACCTCGACAAATTTCATCTTAATTGATCTTTTCTTAATTAAAGTAATTATTTATAGATAAAAATCCCAATAAAAAAGTTTGTTTACATTTTTTTCAATTATCTTATATTTTTAATTGTTTTTTTTAATTTTAAAACCCACGATTTCTTTATCATCATCATTCATCATTGAGTATACAGTCCTAGACTGGTTTGGATGCAACAATCCGTCTCCACTCGACTCTGTCCCCATCAGCTGTTTAACCTCTCTAAATGTCTGGCATCCCATATCCTCTAATTATTTGGTTGAAATATTCTAATCTGGTTCTTCCCCTTCTCTTTTCTTTCCCTCCCCCTCAAGATATCCCTAAGCAGTCCCCCATGTCTCAGTGTGTGCCCCATCATCTGACCTCTTCTCTTCTTCAGACTCTTCCACAAGGTTCTTCTTTCTCCGATTCTTCCAAGAACTTCTTCATTTGTAATTTTATCCATCCATTTGATATTCATCATTCTTCTTCTGTAGCACCACATTTCGAAAGCCTCTAATCTCTTTCTCTCCTCTTCTCTAATTGTCCAGGTTTCACACCCGTACATGGCTATGCTCCATACATATGTCTTCAATAGCAATTTCCTGTTTGCTAAGCTGAGATTTCTTTATAGCAAATATTAATATATTATATTAAAAATAGGATTTTTTTTTAATTAACACGTGAATTCATAAAAAACAGGTGTGTTTACAAATAAAGTGGTTGAAATGGCTTTTTTTTATATAACATGGAAACAAATCTTATTTAATTTTATGTTTTTATTTCAGATCCTATACGATTAGATTTTTTCTTATTTTAACTATTTATAAATACAACAGCTCGGCAACTTTTTGCTTCAGTTAAAAGTTATATATTAATATTATTTTTAATTTAAAATTCTGATAAAAACCACTGTACCTATGCAAAAACTGGGTGCGGGTGTGGGGCTGAGGGTGCAGGAGGTGTGGTGCAGTGGTGGGAGGCCAGGTGCGGGGTGGAGGTCGATGTGGGGGTACAGGAGGGGGCGAAATGCGGGGTTTTAGAGGGGGTTCGGGGGGCTATCGAGGGGTCCATATATACTATATATAAGTGTACTATATATATTTATATTTTTATCAGAATTTTAAATTAAAAATAATATTAACATATAGCTTAACTGAAGTAAAAAGTTACCGTGCATCGCTCGGTGGCTCCAGGTACTTATAATTATGAAACTCTTCTTACCATTGTTATAAAAAACTAAACCAACATTAAACAATAATTAAAACATTTTAAAAGAAAATTTTAATTCATAGCTACAACACAGTTTCTGAGATAATAATGAATAATAAATAATAAAAAATTTACAGTAAAAACAAGCTGGGAACAAAGCATTTTTATTTAACCTAAAAAGTGGGTTCACATTAGTACTTTGTTTGAAGTTTTTTCGCTTCAGCTATTATCGCAAAATCTTTCAATCGCTTATTAAGAACTTTTTGTTTTATAAATCTTCGTTTATAATGTACTTTATCTGACATTTCTATGATAAAATATATACAAGCTCGGACAGTGTTGCCAGATTTGTCAAACGAGAACAGGATTGGCTAGTAGTGGTACATAAGCAGCAAAAAGTTTTGAACTTATGAATCCTTATTGTCTGTTCTATATACTCTAGCATTAACTTTTAAATAGTATTGTCGCGAAACAACTACCTTAATATTTTCCTACCCTAAGAGACAAAAGGCCGTTCCTAGAATAATATAAAGTGCCTGGAGCACCGAGCGATGCTAGGTCTTTGCCTTTTTGCCTCTAAATAACTTAAGTTTCAAATTTCAAGGCTCTGCGACTTACCGAAGACGAAATATGAATGATTAAAAATTTATTTTACTACACTCTTTATTTACAACCCCTTCCTTTATTTCAATCGGATTAAAATTTAAACACGACTAATAACTCATGACACTTTATAAGTACACCAATTTTTAAAAAAATCGTTAATGCCGTTTTTGAGAAAAATAAAAAAAAAATCTTTCATGTAATTATCCATTAAGGGCGGCAAATTGGAGACCGCCCCGGGCGGCAAAAGTTCTAGGTACGGCACTGAACAAAACAAATACCACTTTGTAATTTGTAATGGGTTTGATATAACTATCTCACAAAATTTAAACCTTTTTTTTTGGAAACCATTATGGGGGACATGATGATCCCCCCCCTTCTCTGGAGCCCTCGCTGGGCTGAGAAGGGGGGATTAAGTTCCGTCACTGAGGGCACCGACTAAAAAGAAGTATTTCAAAATTAAATCACACATTAAAAATAATAGTAATAGTTTTATTTTTCATTTTATATAATATTTACTTTCTTTTTCTATATTTCCAAATCATTTATTGTTTAAATTTAGAAAATAAATTGAGAAATTAGAAGCGCGTTGAAGAGGATATTCTGTAGCTAACTTCACTCCCTTGCTTTCGCTCTGTCCATCTGTCTGTCGGCCTTGGCCTACGCCACCCAACAACTCACACATATTTCCATTCTATACAATTCAATGCTTCTATTCAAAATTTCTCTTCGGGTTGATCACATTTAATTGAATTCTTCAACTTCATGTAAGTTATTGTTTAAAAACCCTTGATTCAATTTCAATTGACATTTAAAATGTCATTTTTTGACATGTCCATTCACCACCTGCTGTTAGAAACCATTAAATTAAATTATAATAAAAAAATTAAATTAAATTAATTCCTATTTATAAACTGAAATGGATATATAATTATTTTTTATTTAATAAAATTCAAGTTTAATTTAAATAATCTTTTTATATTTGATTTTAGCTAAATACAAAAATGACTGAAAAACAAATCATTGCTCCTAAGGTCGACCGGTTTCCGTGAGTGTTTCTCTTTTCGAACCAAATCTTTTTACATTGTTTTCCAAAAAAAAACACTAACTACCCTTTTCCAACTAAAAATCTCTATTAGAACTGTACGTTTGTGTTGTAAACTATCTTATTTATAACAATTCCCTTCTATTCTTTTAGATAAGTTTTTATACTCTTAGCTAAAAAATAGTATTATTACCATAAACTGTCCTTTCCTACCTGAAATACTCATTATTAGAATTTGTCTTAGTAGTGTATATGTGCCTTTGTGTAGTTAACTATCTAATTTATAATAATACTCTTTTAATTTGCCGAGAGTATCAGAGTTGTTGATTCTTAAAGAGAAACAAAGAAGATTCATCAAGCAGAGGAGAACATCTTTGTTTCTCTTTAAGAATACTCTTTTTATTCCATTGAATACGTTTTTTATAAACTCTCAGTTATCATATAATATTTTATTATTAGAAGGGCATAAACTAATCCTTTCCTACCTGAAAGAGTATTAGAATTAATCGTAACTATTGTATATGTGCTTTTGTGTAGTTATATATAAAAAACTTGTTTCTTTTGCAAAAGTATCCGCTAAACCTTATTTATAAAAGACTATTATAATATTATTGGATTTCCACCTGAAATAGTCACTATTAAAATTAATCTGGGTATAAAACTAAAGATTTGAGCATCTTTTTTTTGAAAATAGTTGGATGTTTTTCAAAAAATCAGCTCGGGTTCAGATTAACCAAGATGTATTTTATAAGAAAAAGAATTCAATCTTTAAGATAAATTCTAAGATTTTAGTAGAAATAATATTAAATTGCGATATCAGAGGGAATTCATCCCCTCAGGAGTCGAACCTGAGAACTAACATACTTTCCGGGCAGTCAGCTCAAAAATCTGGGTAGTTGCTTAGTTGACTAATTCTAAGAGGCTTAACCTGAAACTTTTGCAAAGGATGATATACTTATTTCATTATTTTTATTATTATTAGACTATTTTTTGAATTTTATTAAATTGCGATATCAGAGCGAATTCATCCCCTCAGGAGTCGAACCTGAGAACTAACATCCTTTCCGGGCAGTCAGCTCAAAAATCTGGGTAGTCTATATTGTTTAGTTGACTAATTCTAAGGGGCTTAACCTGAAACTTTTGCAAAGGATGATATACTTATTTCATTATTTTTATTATGATTAGACTATTTTTTGAAATATAACCATTTAATTTATTATTAAAAATCTTTAAACAAATTTGCATTGGTTGGAATCTGTGACTCTCCTAATTTTTTTTCATTTTTTATTAATGCTAAATAATTTTTTAATATCTTAATTTAAAAAGTAAATATTAATATCCGTTTTCGTTTATAGGACTATTTATTGTTACACAATACAATTTGATTTTCTAATTATTTCTCATATTTACTTTTTCAATTTTTTTTTCTAATAACTTGATAAGTAATGATGTGAAACACGTGAAGAAGTGAATCTCGGGCATGCTATCGATTGGACCCATGACGTTATCTCCCCCCCACTATGACTCGGACGTTGCCCTTATTCCCGATATCCCGATCCAACTAGGGAGATATTCGAATATAGGATTCTTTTTTAAATAAAAATTTGTTCAAAAATATAAATATTAAAAAGAAATCAATATACTTTCTCACTCAGTAGAACTAACTCAAAAATTTTCAATTTTTTTTTTGACTGTTCGTGTTTAGAAATGTGTGAATTTGAAACGTAGGAGAAAAATAATTTTCAAGCGAATTATTTTCAGTCTGTCTAGATATCAGAAAGTTAATTCTGGTTTATTAGCATTTTTGTCAATAATTTTTTCCACTAAATGAAAAATCCAGAAAATAAAAAATATAAAGAAAGAGCTTTTAAAACGAGTCTAGTTAATTTGACCTAAAAGTATTGTAATTAATAGGGATTGTGGCGTTGGTGCAAGGTGAAACATCTTTAATAAAGATAAAAGTAAATAAATATTTTTACTTTTAGCTAAAATAATTTACCCTTCCTAGTACCATCTTCTCTCTCTCTCTGTAAATAAGCACCCGTGGGAAAGAATTTATTATTTATCTTCCACAAGTCTTATATAACGATATCACCACGATCACATCATATCTTAACTAAGAATTGATAATATAATATTATCAGTTAATTATTTTCCCTATCGATTAAAATACAAAAAGTGCAATACCACTCAAGATTGATTCTTGTCCCTTAGAAAGAAAGAATTTTTAACGATTGTAGGTTCACTAAAGGTGGAAGCAGGAAGAAGAAGCATAGAATTCCGGTTCTTTTATAGCGATAAATGAATTTAAAAATAAGTTTTTTCAATTTGTCTCTAATTCGATTAACCGCGAAGGGATGTTGAATATATATCTCTCGCTCTTCGTGAGATTCGCACAAATTAAGGATTAAAGCGCTTATTGATTTTATTGCAAACTATTCCATAGGATTATACTAAACATAAAATAGAAAGAACACAAACGTTTTTAAGATTGGCTAGTTTAATAGTTACTTTTAATGATAGATCGAGAGGGGGAGGGCTTACTTTTTACGTGTTGAGAGCTGAAATCGTTCATTTAAAAAAGAGGAAAAAAAAATTCATTTTTGGAATAATTTCAAAAATATCTCTGATTTAGATTATTATAAATTTACTATCTAATCAAAAATATAATCTAGGTATATGTATATTATTGTTGGAGCACTCTCCTGAATACAAGCTTACCTCATTGCTCAGAAATTTAATAGCTAATTCTATTTTTATTTCAATGAATGAACCCTTAACCGAAAGATATATTTAAAAAAACTTTACTCTTTGCCATAAAATAAAAATAAAAAATATAAACAAAAGAAAACGAAATATAAATGGGAAATTATTAAGAGTCAAATTAATCAAAAACTTATGAAACATTCATTACCTACTATTTTTATCTAATAACTTTAAATATTGTCATTCAAATTGCCGACCTTGGTATAAATTTACTTTATGAAATCGCGTTCAAATAGTTGCTTAAAAATAAATTCACAGGTTCAATAGCAAATTGTATTGAATCATTATCATTTTAAAGTTTATAGTCTAATTATAAGATCAAATTAATATATGTAATGTGCAATTACATTAATAATTTAAAAAACATGATAATCTACTCTTAATTAAAATCTCAAGCGTTTTTATCACGAAAGAATCACACATTTTCTTAAAGTACAACATAATATTTTAGTTAAAAAAAAAAAATTATAATACATATTGTGGAAAATCCAAAATAAATTATTTTTATTTTATTCATCCTTCGTCAGGGTTGACCTTTATCGACCAATGCCAACTATTTTGATGAGAAAACTTTTAAATAGACTATTAGAATAGATTCTCTGTTAATGAAAATTTTCCCTTTATTTATATATTATAATGTTGATTATTTTTATTTTTAACCGACTTCAAAAAAGGAGGAGGTTCTCTATTCGACTGATTTTTTTTTTTTTATTATAATTATTAGTAACAAGAAAAGGAAAATCTAAAATACAATTTTTAACTAAAGCAAAAATATATAAAAAAATATTTAATTCTTATTTTTCCTATCCTTTGCCCAAAATATAAATTAATTTAATATTTATATTACTTGTTACTCCTGGAAGGCAGGCTTTCTGCCTGCCGAGCTGCCTGATGTACCTATTAAATTCACTAAAATTTTTTTTTCTCAGTTAGTGTGTCTCTTCAAAACATGGAAAAATAATCATTTTTAACCATGATTTTTTTGATCTTGTCTGTCTACCTGTTTCTGGATTCCGATACTCATGAACGGAAAGTCGTAGAAAGTTCAAAATTTTTATATTTCTCAATAAGGAGAATTGATTAGATTTTGGATTCTCTAGCTTCAGAACTTTGGGTTAAAAAATACAGAAAATATTTTTTTTTTCCTTTTTTTATATTCTACTAGCTGAGAAGCCCGCCTACGGGCTACGCTCCCTGGACCCGCACCCCAACCCCAATCCACCTCCGCACCCACCCTACACCCCACTTCGGGCCCTTCCTCCCCATTCCACTCCCACCCCCACCCCGGGCATTCCACTCCCGAAAATTTGGTTGAGTTTGGTTCAAAGGCAAGAATTTTCATTTTTTGACCCTCTCCCCCATTTTGAGTGGATAGTTTTTACATTTCTAGCCTTCTAGTGGCCCACAGATTATGTATACAATATTTTGTTGAGTTTGGTCCATGGACAAGAAAGATACGAAGCCTTTTGTGTTTTAGACCACAAAATAAAAAATCCCCCATTTTTCAGTTCAGGGGTCAAATTTCAAAAAAATAAAAAAACCATCCCGATATTTAGCATTAATAAACGTATGTACCAAATTTGAAAGCTAAAACTTAAAAACTCGAGGAGATAGAGCATTTTAAAAATTTCAAAAATTTACCCCAAAATGACTATATCTCCCTTTTAGGGACAAATAGAGCAAAATACTTAAAAAAATTTTTGTATTTCAATGCTTCATCTTTCTAAACTAAACAAATATCGATATCTTTTCTGGTTTAAGAGATCTTGAAAAACTCTGAAAACACATGTTGGACCCTTTCCCCCATTTAGGGTTCGAATTTCAAAAAAATATCTTCTTAGCACACCATAAATCGTTGAAAGAATATACACTCCAAATTTCATCTTTCTAGGTCAAGCGGTTTAGACTGTGCGTTGATTATGAAACATCACCTACTCTTTTTATATATATTAAGATTGAGATTTTCACTAGCTGCATGGGAAATGCATAAACATACAAATAGGTGTTTCAAGAAATGAATTTTTAATAAATAGTTATATTAAAATTTATTACTTGGGATCTACCTCTAGCTGGCTGCAACAGCTCAATCCCCCCCATCTACTAAATTTACTGAGAGTCTACCGAGTCTTGGGAAATTTTGTACTTTTTCCTTAAATCTTATATTTAAATCGCTTAGCTTATTTTTTATATGTCACATTTATTCATGACTTAGAAATAATAGATTGTTTATGTTACTCTACCCCTTCTCGCAAAAATCTTTTAGGATGAAATGCACTCATTTTTAGGCTCATCATGTAGTACCTGAAACCTAAACGATCCTCTACCTCCATTAGAAACCCGTAACTTTCTTTATCTCTTAAGAGTATAGGATATTATCATTACAGGCAAACTGAATAATAAAATAATTAATGCCATCCCATACAATAAGCTTATTAATGCATTATATATACATATATTAATTTATATAATAAATATAAATCTTTAAAGTATATATAATATTTTTTGACAGACTTATTCCAAAAATCGTCAATGGTGGGATCGCCGGCATAATTGGCGTATCATGTGTATTTCCACTCGACCTAGTCAAGACTCGACTTCAAAATCAAAAAATCGGCGCAGATGGAAAAGCACAGTATTCAAGCATGTATGTTACTCTTTTAAAATACCTATTTTATTATTTATTTTCTATAATTAGAATGTAACTTCTTATGAATATATAATATTAATCAGAAATATATCCTTTATAAAAAAATTGAAGAAATAACACCATCGAGAAATATTATTGGAACTTTATTATAAAAACACATTTTCTAGTATTAAATATATTTATTAATTAGTAAATAATAAACATACAAAATAAAAATACTCGACATTTCGATCATTTTCATCTGTATCTAAACGTTGGATGCTTCTCTGCTTCCATGATAGCAATTCATAATGATCACAGATGAATCATCGTGTATTTTTTTATTGTGTGTGTTTATTACTAATTTATTACAAATTGATTGAAGCTTTGTGGTTGAATAATTTATTACAACTTTTTGAAATAAACCACATATATGCACTGTTCAATATATTTATTAAAATACTTAACAAATATACACAACACAAATACATGAGTCGTTTCAATCAGCACATCTGTGACCGGAATGTCATGTTTATGTATTTTTTTTTATGATATTGATGCAATGAGTTACACCAAGAATGTGCAGACTCTAAAGGCCTGGATTGGCCCATCCATCATGAAAAGAAGAAGAAGAGGTAATTTAATAGGCTGGGTAAGAGTCGAAGGTATCTGTGGATTCGGGTCTAAAGCAGCTGGAGGTTAGTAATCTGAGTATGGAAGACGATAAACTCCAATCTCTTTGCTTCAACGAAATATTCGACCAATTTTCCATCTGCATTGCAGAAAAAAATACTATAATGATTTTGATGTTTTTGATGTGATTGAATGTATTTAAATCGGAAATATAATATATAATTTTAATTTTCTATAAATAATTTTTTTCTTTGCATAAGTATTTATGTTTATTATACGTATATAAAGAGATAATAATAAGTACAATTTTTAGATTTTTTACAATTAAAATTTTTTTGTGTGTGAGGGGAAGCAAAAAATGTTGTGCTTAGGGCCCAACAATACCTAAATCCTGCCCTGGTCATAGGGCATAGAGATAAATGACTTAACGAAAACGTTGGTTCGATTCTTATCCAATTTGTTAGTGTTTTAATAAATATAATGAACAGTATATGGTAATATAATGTTGTTTATTTCAAAAAGTCCTAATAATTAATCAATTTAATCAACAATACGAAATGTGGTTTTTAACTAAAAGTACTAATAAACTGAAATATTGGCTCTTGGTAATTAGGAACAAACAATTTTTAAATACCTATAAAACGTTTATTTAGCGACGTTTCGTCTCCAAAGAGAGAGATTATAAATATCATAAATATAAAATAGGATAAAAAAATGTTCTATTTCTCATTGATTGGGATGATTTGGAAGTTGATAATACTACAATAAGGAATGCATGGCTTGTAGTGTTTGACTA
The DNA here is from genome assembly GCA_024734495.1 of Forficula auricularia. Lineage (NCBI taxonomy): Eukaryota > Metazoa > Arthropoda > Insecta > Dermaptera > Forficulidae > Forficula > Forficula auricularia. Next base: position 5,620,065 of record JALMQS010000108.1, read on the forward strand.
CGATACTTCTAGTCGAGCTTAGAATCTGAGGAAGGAATTTTGATTGGAGGCGAAACATCGCTGAATAAACGTGTTTAAGTATTTTATTTATAAATTTTTTGTTTCTAATTCCCAAAAATCACTATTTCAATTAACATCTTATAACAGAACACAATAATTAATAAACATTTAACTATCAAAGCTTTAAAAAATTTATCAAAAAAGATGATGCTATATCTTCAGGGTTTTTTTCGGCTTGGTTATTTTTGTGACCTTTTATTATTATTTTCAATATTTTTAATTTATGATATATGAGTCCAATAGAATCTTTAATCTGATTATCTTATTTTTTTTTTTTTGGCTTTTCGGCCTTTCTAGCCATAAGCCTAATTACGATACTAGTTATATATTTTTTAAAATTTGCCTCTACCCCGGGGGTCAGATTTTAGCTGGATGCCTCGAGTCGGATTCGAACCCGGGTCCCCTGGTTAGCTCGCTGTCACGCTACCGCCTAGCCTATCTGACCCCCCCCCAAATTATCCCCAGATTATCTTATTGATTTCTAAAATATTTATATACATATTTTTATTTACAGGTTAGATTGCTTTCGCAAAACTTATAGGGCAGAGGGATATTTTGGCATGTATCGTGGTAAGTATTTTAAAAACGTACGCAAAATTTTTATCTCGTTTAGCTTTCCAGAATCTCTATTATATGGTTACATTATAGATAATGAAATTTTTTTAGTTTTTTTATTTAGGTTCAGCTGTCAACATTCTTCTAATCACACCCGAAAAAGCCATTAAACTTGCAGCTAACGATTTTTTCAGACATTCTCTTACTCCTGGTGAAGGGTAATTTTTTATTTTTTGTTATTATTAAATTTGTATTGTCTTAAAAAAAATATAATGTGATTATTAAACTTTTTTAGAAAAAAACTACCTCTTATTCGGGAAATGCTAGCCGGCGGATTGGCTGGACTTTTTCAAATAGTCGTTACAACTCCAATGGAATTACTGAAAATTCAAATGCAAGATGCAGGTCGAGTCGCTTCTCAAGCTGCTAAAGGTAATTTAAAGTACTGAAATACTAATAATATCAATTTCTCTATATTTCTTTTTTTTAATTTTAATTTATTTATAAGTCTAAAATGAAAATGCTTTCTTATTTAATTTCAGAGGGAAAAGTTATACCTAAAATTTCTGCTACGCAGATTACTCTTGATCTCTTACGTTCAAAAGGAATATTTGGATTGTATCGTGGAATTGGAGCAACAGGCCTTCGGGATGTCTCCTTTTCAGTTGTTTATTTCCCACTCTTTGCAAATTTAAATTCTGTTGGTCCGCGAAGTAAAGATGGAACAGGTAAATATACGATTTAGGATAATTTTTTTCGAGAATTTCAATTTACTTAAATTTTATTTATTATAGGTGAAGCTGTCTTTTGGTGGTCTTTCCTTTCTGGCTGTGCTGCTGGAAGTACTGCCGCTTTATGTGTCAATCCATTCGATGTTGTAAAAACAAGATTACAACTTTTGAAACGAGCTGAAGGAGATGCTTCATATTCAGGCGTTGGCGATGCTTTCAAGTAATTTTTTGTTAAACCTGTGATATAAATAGGACTGTACTGTAACTAGTTGCAAGTTCTCCATTTAATTGAGTTCGTTACTTTTTGTAACTAATTACCAGAGCTGGGCACAGTTAATTCGAAAGTTAACTTGGTTAATCATTAATCCGCTACTCAAAAAGTTAACAAAAAGTAATTGTTAGCAGAAGAGTCCCAAGATATGCTTGAGCTTCACAGAACCCCCCCCCTCAAGGACAGGGCTCATGGGATGATTAACGGCAACGGCAAACCGTTTCTTATGGCAAACGAACCGTAATTAAATATATTTCATATGTTTAATCAAGAATTAGGTTCTTTTTTAATTTCTTGAAGTACATTTTACTCCAGTGAAATTGTTCTCTAAAGTTTTGGGGTAGTTTTGATTTCTTAATCCTATATGTTTTGTGGTGTGCTTAATCCGAATCTGAGGTTTGCTAACAAAATTTCGTGACGGAACATTGTCAAAAATGGCAAAAAAGGTAAAAAAATCTCACTTTTTGCCGGCTTTTGCTTATAACTAGAAAAATATAAACTTTTCGTAAATAACCTTCCTTTTCAAAATGAAAGTTTATAAAATTTCCTACAAAAATCGAAAAAACACTAGTTTTTGGAATTTGCGGAAACAGAAAAAAAAATACGCCAATTTTCAACTAGCGCTTGAGCCCGAACGGTTGGCCGGAGAAAAAACCTAAGTGATGAAATTTGTAGGAAATTTTATGAACTTTCATTTTGAATAGTGAGGTTATTTACGAAAAGTTGATAGTTTTCGAGTCATAAGCAAAAATCCGCCAAAAAAATTAGATTTTTTTTTACCTTTTTTGGTATTTTTGACAAAGTTCCGTCACGAAATTTTGTTAGGAAACCTTAGATTCGGATTCAGCACACCCAAAAACATAGAGGGTTGAAGAAACTACAACTAGCCTAAAACTTTCCGGATAAAAACACAATTTAACTGGACTATTTGTTTAAATAAAAAAATAATTCCATCTAAATATTTTGGATTGTGGATTGACCCCCCTCCCCCCATGAAAATTTTCTGGCCACGCCACTGTAACGGACTAAAGTTAACTGAAGTTAAGAAAACTGTTAACATTTTTTTAGTTTAACTTAAAAGTTCAATCGTTAAGCAATTTGTTAACTTCGTTAATTAACGATTAACGATGTTGTGTCTAGGTCTGCTAGTTACTCAAAATGAAACGAACTAGTAGTTCTACTTAGTTCCTTAAAATGGATGCAACTACTAACTAGTTTCCCAAAAGGCATGAACTCTGCCCACCCTCTCGATATGAATTTGATATATCTGAGATTATTAATATAAAATTTATTTTTCAAGAGAATTATCAAGGATGAGGGACCAAAAGCATTCTTCAAAGGAGGCGCTTGTAGGATGATAGTTATTGCTCCACTTTTTGGAATCGCCCAAACAATTTATTACCTTGGTGTAGCTGAAAAGCTATTGGGATGGGAATACCACAAAATTTAATTAACCAATGTACTGATCAACGTTGGATACACCGTCCTGAAACCGCTTAGCGCTCTTTCAGCGATACTCTTCAATCCTTGACAATAAACACATGATTAGTGTGTCGCGTGTCCGATATCCCAGACACCCATGATTTAAATGTGCATTGAAATTAAACCTAGTCTTGTTGAATATATAACTTAGAATCACGTAGAATTATTGGTAATATTAAAGACCAATATCAAATTATATAAATGGTGAAAAATTTAATTGCTTAATAATTAGATTAAATTCTCGAATATTTTTAAATGTATCCACATGATCTACAGCTTCTAAAGCCATTTCCAGTGGATTTATTCTTTATTCCAAAATACTTGATTTCTATAAAGGTCCAATATATTTTATTATGAAATAAAATTTAGAATAAAATATATTAGACCAGTGTTTCTCAACCTTTTGTAAAACGAGGAACCCTAGAGCATTTATATTTATTTCTAAGGAACCCCTAGCACTAAAATATGAGATATTTAATTTTTCGTCAAAATATCAACATCATGCTACTTTTATAGCTTCCAAATATAACATACCGCCGCCGATAAAGGTGTTACCACATTTTAAAAATTTGCTAGATTTTGGGGAAATTGGGTAAAAAAACATGCATTTTAAATTACAATACCTAACATATTTATTTTCATGAATAAACATTATTAAACATTTTGGTAATGTCATTGGGACCCCTTTCGGATCGGATATGTTTTTTTTACATATTCAATGTATCCTCATAATTCATAAATAATATTCTCATCCATTTGAAAGGCAATGTTATTTCAAACGTCATTAATAACAAAATAATAATAAAACAATTTAAATGATGTTTTCATTTTGTTACTAATTTAACGTAATCGTCGTAGCTATTATAAGAAAATTAAGGAACTTTAGAGCAACAAAAATGGTATCACTGATGTTCATCACATTCTTAAGTATCAATGGTTTTATTTGACTATAAGGTAATACTTAGACTCTAAATTTAATATTTTTTTCTTTAGATGACAAATTTTTTGAGGGCTTATACTACTAACTACTATTTTTGTTTTTCTATTTTTTCTTTTATTGACCTCTAGGCGTGGGGAACCCCAAACCTCCCTTTCTGGAACTCAGGTTGAGAAACACTGTATTAGACCAAAGGTCAAGGAAAATTTATGTGTATAAATTGTAATCAATCAATATCGTGTATATTCACGTTCATTAATGTATATTTTTAAATGTTTTTCCAATTCATTAACAGTATAGATTTATTGTAGATACTATTATATATTATTGTTAAATCTTCTTTGTTTATAAACCTTCATTAATCATCCTTAAATTAAGAGATCATATCAATAGAATCACTAAAAATTTTATAAATGCGCATATAATAATTTGTTATTTTATTTTATTTTATTTTAAAATATAAATTTTATTCTTTTTTTTATTTTATTTTATCTTATATCTTAACTAGTGATAAAAATCTATTTTAATTTAATTAAACACTAATATAGTAGAATTGTCAATTATTCAAGGAAAAATGAGATTAAATATTTTCTATAAATGTTACTTATTAAATGGCCTATTATTTTGTTAAATGTTACCAACTACTCATATAATGTTTTTCTCTACTGCCAACTGAAAACAGATATTAATGAAAACCAGAATGGCTGTTGTATTCCAATGGAAAAATAAAAATGTTACAATTACAAATAAGAGTTTATTCAAATTAAATATTTTAAAATAATATAAGTAACCCTTAATCACAAGCTTGATTAATTTTAAAATAAAAACTCAGGAAAAAGAGTCAAGACTTCTATCATCGTGAAAATACATTATTATTTATAAAAGTTCAATTGCCCATAGAGGCAGACTAAATTTCTAAAGAACACAGGACAGTGTCATCTACTACCTTGTGAGGTGGACCCATCTGGATATTAATAAAATAATTATTTCACTCAAAATATTTAATTTGTAAATTACATGTCAGAAGTGTTGTATCCCGTTTTAATGATTGCCCATCGATTTTCGAAGAAATTAAAAATTTTAACCACAACAACAATCTTTGTTTAAACTTAATGGTTTAGCTATGGGTTTAAATTTAGAATCTCTAGACAGCGAAATTCTTCAAATGAACTTAAATCTTTGGGTAAAATATTTGGCGCGATACATATGCCAGATGGGTCCATTTCACAGGGTAACCAATTAGCCCGGATTATTATTTTTGAGGTTCGATTCACGAGTGGGTGTACACAACTTCTTCTTTAAGTGCCATATCAGGTCTCCCTGACGTTTTGGCTCCTCTACACATATACCTGTGCTGAGTGTGTTTAGCTGTTTTTACACAGATATACGGGACCTACTTTTTATCGTCGGTTCCGAACGGAGAGGTTACTAGGCAATTATACTCTTGGTAGGTTGCCATTGCTTTCCAAGAGGAGGCGACTGCAAATATCTGCCGAGACTCGGTCTCGAACCAGCGTATTTCAGGCCAGCGACCCGACACTCTAACCACTGACCCACAGTCGCCTCGTGTACACAACCCAAACATTTAATATAAATTATCCATATCAACTTAGATTTAGCAGATGACATTGTCTCGAGATTTCTTTAGAAATAATTATCTATTAAAAAAAATCAGTTTGAATTTAATAAATTTAATATTTATTGAGATTTTAGGAAAATTTCTCAGAATTAATTACTCTCTTCATAGATTTTGCAACACTTGGAGTATCATAATAAAAATATTTCACATCTCCTTCTCCAATTTCATTATATATATTATTTAGAATTTGACTCCTTAAAATCTATAATGTAAAATAATATTAATAGTGTATGAATATGAATATATATAATAAAAATATCATCACTTTATTAATCAATTACCTAAAAAGAATATCCTTGGGACATAATCACCATCAGGCCTATATAATTTCGAAATTGATTCTTTTTTTCTAAATTAATCTATTATAAAATTTTTACTTAAATTTGCTATTTCGATATTTTTAGCAAATCGTTTTTTTAATGCTGAAAATAATAATTTTATTTTAATGTTTTATAGAGGGCATTCGAGTTTAATTTTGCCTATAAGCTGAATAATCGGCTAATCTACAGCTCTTATATTAAAATAAAATTTAAATTTATGTTTTAATGGCCATTGAGAGATTATAGTTTTAATGTTTTTGGATTCCCCACGCAATTCGGATCACTATTGCATTCACATGAATTTGTAAGGCCTATAAAAGGCGGGCACTTAGGTAAAATTTGGAAAGATCGATTAGCTTTCTTGTAGAGCGGAACGTGATTTCACTCATTTTTTTATTTATTTATTTTTTTAATCAAAATAAAAAATAAATTATCTAAACAGAAAAACTAACATAATGCGAGAGAGTGTAAGGGACTAAAAATGATCTTAATACACTGCGATGACTCTAATTTGATCACAAAAATGTAAGCATAGCTTGTATAATTCAAAATTGTAAGACAAAACATCAGAATCATCGAAATTGAACTGAAAATTTTCAAAAAGGTTGCTCTAATCTCCGAACAGGAACACCAGCTCTTAAACTAGACTTAAATCCGAACCATAAATTTGCAAAATACGGGAGGCATGACATCATACTTTATATACTACTTGGCATACAGCTTAAAAAATGATAAAAAATTTATTTTAACAAAACACACTAAGAAAAATGAATAATATTCTATTCAAAAACAATTTTATACGACTAATGAAGAAGAAATAAACTGCAACGGATCGTTGCTAAACTTTATCCAAATTCATTTGAAATATTAATATGTTCTTGAGTAAAGTACTTTAAAATATAATTTTACTAAAAACTTTATTTAACCTTTTTTGTGGTCCCTGAGGTACTTAATTAGGATATTAAATTTCATCAAAATTGGTTAAGTCATTTTCAAGATATTTAGAAAAAACTAAAAAAGTACTGAAATAAAGTACTAATGTTTGTGGACCGATATGTACCAAAAACTAATCAGCGCTTCATTTTGTTAAACTAATGGTAGGTTTTCAATTTCATTTCAATCAGCGCAAAGGTGTGGAAAAAATCGTGGACGAAAAAAACGATAACACACATACATACATCCATCCATCCCCACGCACTTCCAAAAAAAATGGCACTTTTTGGCCTCTCGACGAGATTTCAGGTAATTTTTGGCAAAACCGTCACGTGCTAAAATTCAATCTCATTGAATACTTCAATTTGTGACCTTAATTGAGTCTATGGGTTCCGTAGTCTTTACCTGAGGACCCTTTGAAGTCGCGCTTGCCACGAGAGCGATTCCAATACTTTCTCCCATGCTTCGCATTGGATAAAGTAAAAATATTAAGAAACAGGAATTGTTTGGTAAAAGACAGACTGTGTACAACCCACGAATTATTCAAAAACCAAGCGATCTAATTTCATTATTTAGTCTACAATTTTCAGCTTTTAATGTATATCTAAGTTTATTTCAATAGAGAATTGTTTGAATATGTTGAAATGTATACCATTGCAAGCAGGACAAGAAGGACTGTAGATTATTAACATTATTGGTTTTTTTGAATCATTTGCTTTTTTAAACCTTCATCATAATTATGCCATTTAATATGATCTCCAAAGCCTATGAAAATTTGTTTTTTATAAAATATTTAAAAAATTGCGATTAAATTATTTTACTTAACCATTTGCAGACCCCGCTAAAACAGTCACCGCAATCATTTTAATTAAATTTAGCATTTTTGATCTTCTTTTGTGAAAACTAAATGTGGCATCATTGAATTAAAAATAAAATATTTAATTTTAGAGAAGACATATTGAATTATAACAATTTCATATTGTTTATTTATTAAAAATAATATTTCGAAAATATAAATATGGAAAAAATAATGCTCTTTAACGTGCAATTCAATAAATTCCAAAACTGATTCTTGTTGATATAATCATTATTATGTAGAAATTTTAAAATTAAAATGGCATTTTATTTTTTATTTTAATTAAGTGTAATAAACACGAAAATATTTGGCTTTATTGTGATCCCCATACCCCCAAGATTGGTGCCCGTGGCCAGGGACGGCGGAACCATAGGAGTCAAGGGAATCAGGTGACCCCCTGAGAATTTGTCTACAGGGTCAAGGGGTCAGCTGACCTCCTAAAGAAAGAAATTTTACCGTTACTTTACCCAAAAACAACTTTGTTGCCAAATTGTTGGTTGTAAAATTAATGTTATACTATTATCTGTTTGCGTTAAAAAAACCTTGCGCCGTAATGTTAGCCTAATAATTACTCATTTTACTTAAATAGGTATAGGAGTAGGAGTAATTGCTAATTAATTTCGTTTTATTTTATTACCTTTTGAACCTAAACATTTTAACTACAAATAAAAATTTGAACTCTTTTTTTCTTTCAGTTTTCAATAAAACCACAGCTGTAGCAAACTGCTTAAAAATGGGTTAAATTGTACCAATTTGCTTCAAAATTTTCTGGGGAGGGTCCCCAGACCCTTAGTTCACTGGGGGGTATTCCATATCCCCAGACCCCCAGGTAGGCCTACGTCACCCCTCTGGTCTAAGATCGTTCCGCCTTGCTTGCCCGTGGCATAAACTAATAAAATTATTTATTAAAATTTTAATCGAATCTTAATTTTGGGGAGGATCGAATTTTTCGTAGGGTCAAAAATAAAAAAAAATACTTTTTTATTATGGAGTATGAAGTATCCCTGTAAAAATATCTTTATATCGATTTTTAATTTAAATTAAATTTGCTTTAAATTTTAAAATGAAACTTTGAGAGACCCCCAAAGTAGCCATTTTTAAGTGATTTTTGTACCTGTTGGTGTTTAGAAATTGCTTAACTTAAAATTATTATAAAATTCCACAAATTCCCTGATTCTTTCCTTATCAATAAAAAATATGAATGAATTTGATAACACAATTATTTTGGAAGTTATAAAAGGTCCGAAACCCTGGGTATGTAATCAATTTCCACTTGGCCGGCTTAATATCCAATTCCAACTACACTGGCTTGAAATTCCTAGTGAACTCCGTCTCCGAAGTTTTACTTATTGTTTCTCGACTAAAGATTTCTGTTCAAAGACTTATATTTTCTTTTCTTAAGTATTTTCGTAAAGCTTTCGGAATTCATTTGTAGACAAATACATAAGTCCAGTCAACGAATGGGTTATAGAAAACGTTGAAAGGGGTAGAATTTTTTTCTTATTGAATTTGTTTGGGCTAGTTAGGAGGTAAAAATACTAAAAGTCCCCAGTCCTAGCTACCGAGCTTAGGAGTAGAAGGGGGTGGAAATGTCCCGTTTTTTAGTTTTTCGCTTCTATCTCAAAACGGTGGGTCGTAGGAAAAAGTTACTCTTAGCAAAATAAAAGCTTATAAAATTTACTACAAGATTGATTCTATTTTGTCCTTATGGTAAATTCTACCCCTTTAATGTTTTCTATCTCCCTTTTGAGCGTTCGTTGACTGGACTAAAAAACTTAGTGTCTTTTTAAACCGACTTCAAAAAAGGAGGAGGTTCTACTATTCGACTGAATTTTTTTTTTTTTGTGTCTATGTTACCTCATATCTCCGCCAATTGTGAACCGATTTTGAAACTTTTTTTGCATTGGGTCCAGTCTAGCTTCCAATTGGCCCCGTTCTTTTTCATTGGTATTAGACCTTTTTTGTTAGGTTTGTTCAGGCTTAACTTATTTGTTTATGAACCGATTTCGATGATTCTTTTTTTATTGGAAAGGGGTATCTTAAAGGATGGTGCCATATTAATTTGGTCAAGTTCTGATGATATGATCACTATTAATAACATCACTAAAATGGGAAAAATAAAAATAATTTTTAAGAAAAATATAAAACCGACTTCAAAAAAATTAAATGCAACAAATAAAATACACTAAAAGGTATAAAATAATTATTATCTTATTTAGTTACAACTAAACGACGAAATATTAACATGAAATTTCTTTTTGAAGTCGGTGCCAAAATATATATCTTTTATGAATCGCACTCGACGAATCTTACTTAGTATGTTTGGCGGGTACGCTCGCTTATATAGGTATAGTTTGTTTGGCACCGACTTGACAAAGTATAGTAATTTCATGTTAATATTTCGTCGTTTAGTTGTAACTAAATAAGATAATAATTATTTTATACCTTTTAGTGTATTTTATTTGTTGCATTTAATTTTTTGAAGTCAGTTTTATTTTTTCTTAAAAATTATTTTTATTATAGTCTACATAAATCCATTATATTTGTCTACTTTGTTTCGTTAAAAAATAAATCCCAAATGATCTAGTTGTTTTTCTAATCCTAATAAAATCAAAATAGTTTTAAATAAATAAAATTAATTAAAATTTTTAAAATATAACCCTGTAGCGGCTCTTTTATTCTTTTCATTGAAAAAATATTTCAAATTCTTTTTTTAACGCGCCTTTTTGACTTTGAACTTAACAAGAATTTATTTTGAATCATTAATCAAGATTAAAATCTAGTAGAGAGTTAAAGTTGAAAATTTAAAATATATAAATATATTTTTAAAGTCATTTTTTTCTATTATTTTTTAAGTGATTTATAAATTTTCGGAATTCTTATGTTTGAATTTTTTTCCCGGGTCCCTAATTTTGTATTTTCCAACCTTTAAGTTTGTAAACTAAAGTGCTTTGAGTTGACGTTTTAAAGAATTAAATGTATATTATCTATTCACTAGAGACAATTAATTTTTTGCGATTTAAATAAACTATAAATTCCAATATGTTTGAAGTCCATAGTATTAATGCGGAACACAAAGATCTCATTCATGACATTGCCTATGATTTTTACGGGCAACGCATGGCTACTTGTTCCAGTGATCAGTTTGTCAAAGTATGCAAACCCTTTTTGCCCTTGAGCATTTGCTAATTCAATAGAACTTTTGAATACATTCACTTAGTTATTGTACCTTTGAATATGTGGGATCAAAATGACCATGACAACTGGACTTTGAGTTCAACTATTGCTGATCAAAAAGCTTCAAAAATGCAATTTAAATTGTTTAATCTTCCATTATTAGACATGGATTAATGACTCTTTTAGATTTCAAATAATTTCTCCCATATCTTCAGCAATAGTTACCAACAGATCTTAATTTCTAAAAAAGAACCCTAACGCTTGGCAAAATTAATAATATTCTTTAGCACTCTTTGTCCTGGATAGAGTAAAAATGAACAGAAACATAGTTCTGGGCGTTCTCGTTGAAATTAAGCTCTGGCTACAAATGATGGTCAAATCTTAAATGCATTAAAGAATAAGTAGGTTATAATGAAAGGCAGTCCATAAATTATTTACTTTTATTCAATTTCCGACGTTTCGGAGACATTTTTTCTCTCCCTCCATGTTTTCATCAATAGTACCCATTGATGGTCACATTTTCAAAAATACCATTCAAAATGTTTTCTCCTCCACTATTAGACAGAAATTAATGGGTCTTTTAAATTTCAAATCATTTTCTCCATGTTTTCAGGAATGGTTACCAATCATGGTCAAATCTTAAAAAAAATGCATTTTAGAATGCTAAGCCTCACTCTCAGACAAAGATTAATGTCCCTTTTAGATTTAAGTCACTTTCTCATGTCTTCATTAATACCAAGACAGACTGGAATATTGCGGCAAAATTGTAAACCTTGCACAATTTTGCACTGGGGAATATTGCAACAACATTGCAGTGTCAACATTGAAGTGGCAATATTGCTGCAATATTAATGTAAAAGAGGCGGACATAGGAATGTTGCTGCAATCTCCCTGCAACGTTTAATATTGCTGCAATATTCCCTTCTGTCTGGGTGGTTACCGTTGATGATCAAATCTTCAAAAATGCTATTCACTATTTTTAATAATAAACCGCAATGGATAAAGTCTGATAACATCTATTGATTGCATCATTGTTTTTAATTAAACAATTTCTAATTTTGTAAAATTATTGACTACATTTCTTTTTATTGCACCATTGAAGGTTTGGGACCAAGACGACCATGAGAGCTGGCATTTGCGAGCGAGCTGGAAGGCGCACAGCGGCTCCGTTTGGAAAGTCACCTGGGCCCATCCGGAATTCGGACAAGTTCTTGCTACATGCTCATTTGATCGGACAGCAGCGATCTGGGAAGAAATCGGTATATAATTGAGAATGACCAAAATATCTTGCATGTTAATATTTATCTTATCACATATTAATAAAGGGCATTTGTGCTTGCCTCTGTAACTACCATCATGTCCGCCCCCCCAGGTGGTGGGAGGTGGGGTCCAGGAGGCTACTGGCATTTGTCCCTGTCTCTGTAACTATATCATCACATACTATTAAAGGGCATTTGTCCCTGTCACTATGTGCCTATGTTTGTATGTCCGTCCCCCCAGAAGGTGGGGGTTGGGGTCCAAGGGTGGGGAGTCATGGGGTGGAGTCCAGGGGGCTACTAAGGGGATTTGTGCCTATGTCTGTACCTATATATATTATATATATATAGCTATGTGGGGTTGGGAGTCCACGGGGTAGGTTACTGCTTGAAGGGTTATTAAGTTCCGGGGTTCGAGGGAGGGCCGGTGGGATGGAGAGTGGTTGGAGGAGGTGAGGGAGTGTTCAAGTGACGAGGGGTCCAGGGCGCAAAGCCCAAGCTTGCAGCTAGTTAAAGAATAAAATTCAAAACAAATCGGTATACACTTAGGAACTTGGTGATTTGTCATTAAATTTCTCAGCGAACATTTTGAGCTAGAAAAGATGAAACTAATTGATCAAGTCAAACTTTACTCTACTTGGTGTTATAATAAAAAAAAAACGAAAGAAAAAAAAACTTTATTAGCTACATTGCTTAATTAAGTTCTAAAGTTAATAAGCCTCAAATCAAATGAATTCTTCAATTTAAAAATACAATTTGGCTACAGAACTAACTTTCTACAACTTTCCGTTCTAGAATTATTGCGACTATAATTATGAATTCAGACCTAAACACAGAGAGAAAAAAGCATACTCTAAAATTATTTTTCTCCATGTTTCAGACATTTAAATACTTATAGAAAAATAAGCAGTTCCAGTTAATAGCAGCAATACTGTCTGTTCTTAGCGGGACTGGAGAAAGGTTCATACTTTTCAAGTTTAGTTCACTTAACAAATTCTAAATCCATTTAATGTCGCATTTGGCTTCTGATATTGCTATCAATTCTGCCTCACACGTTGATAAAGCGACTAAATTCTGCTTTTTACTTTTCCAATTGATTAAACAATCCGTAATTTTGACACTAAAACCAGAATATGATTTTGCGTCTTTTGTACAGTTCCAGCTTGCGTCAGTATATATGATAATGTTTTTTCCTGACAAGAGGGTATCCAGGAAAGGTGGCCGATGTATATAAGATCTACTTTTTATCTCGCGATCGAATTGTCCAAGCGGGGGGGTCAAAGACGCCACACACACACACACATAGAACTTTATTTTCAATTTTATAATTTTTTAAAAAATAAATGTTTTTTTACAAATTTCATATCTCATATTTTAAGTTCATTAAAAAAAAAAAAATTGTTATAAATTCCCTGTCGATTTGGCCGCCGTTTTTTGGCCTCTGCGTGCGACGCACGTGTTGCACTCCCGCCAGGCACGGGCCTGTATGGGAGAGGGGTCGCCCCTCCCCCCTGGATCCGCCCTTCGTTTCCTGATGGTTTAAACTTTAATGAATACAGTGAAACCCCTCAATTAATTAGGGCTGTAGCCTGTTCGGATTTCAATTTGCTCGGATTAGACGAAAGGTTTTTAATTAAGTGAACCGTATTGATTAATGTTTTGATTTTTAAATTATGGCATACAAACGAAAACAGTTCTTGTACCGTAAAACAAAAACTAAAAGCTTTAAAGCGTCTGGGGCGCAGTTTGACAAAGTTGGCTGGCGAGTTTGGTGTTGATAAAGCAACAATCAGTGACTGGAAAATAAATCGTGTCAAAATTGAAGAGTTTTGCAATGTAATAAGTGATAAACCTTAAAAGAACGCCATCACGTAACAGTTTCTGTAAATGAAAAAATTGATGAAGCAGTTTTTTTTTGTGTCAAACTTAAATTTGTCAAAAAAAAAACTCGTTCTGATTTCCCGGGATTTCGGATTTACGGGGTTCGATTTGAGGGGTTTCATTGTAGTTTGAAGAGAGAGAGATTCTTTATATTCAATTTAATATAGGAATTTGTCACAATTCTTGTTTTAATTAATTTATTTAACTATTTTATTTTAATTCCAAAATAAGTTTTTTTCAAAAAATGGCTTTGAAACGATCACAAATCACCAAAATTTCTTACAAAGTGTACCGAATCTTTGAAAAGGAATACTTGTCTCATCATTTTCTAATATACCAATTTCAATAGATCTTATCCTATTTCTATAGATCATTTGATATTTCTTTTTAAAAAAAAACCTTCCTGATTATTACTTTGACAAAACCAAAAAATAATCTTAATTACTTTAAACATATAGTTATATAACAACTCAAATTACATCTTATGTTAACTCAAAAATTTATATATTTTTTTTTCAGTTGGAGAAGGATCTGTTCCAGGGGAACGCGGGATGAGACACTGGGTCCGAAGAACAACTCTTGTAGATTCTCGTACTTCTGTAACGGATATTAAATTCGCCCCTAAAGCTCTAGGTCTCCTTTTAGCTTCATGCTCAACCGATGGAGTAATTCGAATGTATGAAGCTCCTGATATAATGAATTTAAGTCAATGGACATTACAACATGAAATTTCTTGTAAGCAATCATGCAGTTGTCTTAGTTGGAATCCGTCATTCTCCAGGTTATCATCTACTTTTATTTAAAGAATTTTATTTTAACAATTGAATTTTTCTTTATTTAAAATTTTTAAAAATTCAGGTTACATGCTCCGATGATTGCAGTTGGAACAGATGATGCTCATACATCAGGCGGAAAAGTATTTATTTATGAGTATAGTGAAAATACGAGAAGATGGACCAAAACAGAAACATTATCGAGTATTACAGATCCAGTTCATGATGTAGCCTTTGCGCCTAATTTAGGACGTAGTTATCACCTTCTCGCTATAGCATCTAAAGATGTTCGGATCGTGACTTTAAAGCCAAATATGTAAATATCACCATTTTCTTTCTTTGATATAATTCAATTATTGGTCAGTTTCTGTTGTAATTTATTATATAGTTTTAAGTGATCTAGCCGTTGCGTTTCTACTTAAGATAAAGGGCCTCAATTTCCTCTTTAGAATTTACCGTTTAATCATTTCCAATACAACTGTAATTTCAAATTGATTAATGCTTTGGTGGTTGATTAGAACTTTTTGTTATTTTTGTATATTTACTAAAACATTAACAAATATGCACAAACAGAAAATGTTGCAATCATTAATCTGTAAATGGAACGTTTTGTGTTTGTGTATTTCTTAGCGTTTTAAGGTAGTTCTTTCGCGACAATCCACACAAAAAGTTTTAGACTCGTAACCACTCTATACATATGAACGGTGCTAAAATTTTAGGTTATGTTTTTTTAACTTGACTGTACTTCTCACACTACTATATCCTCTTTATGAATGGATCGTTTCCAAGCCATTGATCTTATATCCCCTCCACTAAAAATAATCGCCCAAATATGTTGTTGTTGTTGTTGTTTTTTATCAAAACTACAAGGTAAATAATTTCAATTTTTTTTTTTAAGTTACTCCGAATCTATTATTCTAACAAATATTAGTTTTTCATCAAGATGGTGAAAGTCCTTCAATGAAAAAAAATAAAATAATGATCATTTTCCCACCCTTTCCCAATCTACCATATGCAAAAAATTTCATTTTTCTTTCCAATTATTTCATGTTTGGTGTGGTAAATCGTCTTCAAATTTTAACAGTGTGTTTATTATGCTTTTAATGACTCATATTCCAAGTTTCGAAGACTTTTTGAATTTTTGCATTTGTGAAAGAACTACCTTTATTAAATTTATTAGGGTGTTGGATTGGTCGAGCTTTTAGCATGCCTGATTCATCATCATGATTAATAGATCACAGCAAAAATTTGACCTGCTATAATTCGGCTTCTGCATTAACTCTACTAACACCTATTATTATTAATGGTATACTACATAAGATCTGCTTAAATGCTCTTTAGTATCCGAGGCTAAAAAATAAAAAAATTATATTAAAATATTTACTAAAGTGTGCTTTATGTGATTTATTTAAAAACCACTGAAATCGGATCTGTGATAAACCCTCAGCAATGTGTCTTAAGCCGTCAAATTCAAATTGTGCTGCATATTATTTGAATTCCGAGAACTATGAGCTCAGGTGTTTTCAACATGTCAAGACTGTTGGATAAATTTCTTAACATAAAAGCGCCTTAGCTTACATTTGTTTTAATTTTATCCATTTCAGTTGGTTGAAATCATTTTTTATACTTTATTGGAGTATCAACACATTCTTTGTAATATTCTAAAAGTATATGTAATAATTTAAAAATATATTTTCTTTATTCAGATCCACAAATAATTGATGGTGATAGGCTTCTAAGAGGCACAGGATCAAATAACTCATCACATCAACAATTGCGGTGATTACGTTTCGATTTTAGTCAAAACTTCCTCAGGTTCTTCATATTGCACTATACATTTCGTTATAGATAATAAATAATAGCCTTTCCATTAATTGTTTTCCTCATATGACTTTCAAAAACAAATTATCAATAAACAAATCTATCTGGTATATTGGAATTTACAGTATGTGTGTAAGACTGCATAAAAAACTTTTCTTCAATTGTAATAAATTTGTTTTTGTTAGACGTATGAGGAGAAACACTTAAGGACGTTCCCTAATATAGCTCAGATCCAGTTCGCTCTTTCCCCTACTTTCACATCCGCAGAAAGGAAAAATATTTTCACTGCGTCGTTTCTCGAATCTGACAACATTGCATTCTTACCGACGCTAAAAAGACAAAGAATAAAAAAAAACACTTCATGAAACAGCTCACTGCGAAATTCCAGATGATAACTGTATAGTTAGGTTGAGAGAATTAACTAAAAATGCAAATGCACCAGCTGCAGAAGTTTTTTAGATATGGAAAAATTGAGTGATTTTAGTGCGACATTGCCAAGTCCGCATCTCTCACAGAAAAAATGAAAACCATCCTAAATACCTAACTTTTAACATTTTTCATACAAAAACGAATACCGCTTGATACAATTATTTTAACAGAAAAATATTTGTTATATCTTCAGTTAATGATTCTTAGTTTTTCAAAATAATTTCAAGAAAATACGATTGTTGTTTAATGAAACAGTCGCTTTAACATCAATCAGGATAGGGTTCGCGTGTTAAATATGCAAATTTCAATGGTCAATATTTACAAATTTAGTGCCTCAAGGACTATTGAAAAAAATTTCTGCGTATAAAGGACACTTATAAATATGTCTATTCAAAGTTTTAAAAGGATTGCAAGAAAATCGATTTATTAGAGAACGTCCTTAATGGCAAGGCTATTTATTATCTATTATATAACGAAATGCAATATGAAGAGCCTGAAATAGCTTTGATTAAAAGCGAAACATCTCAAGTGATGATATGCTGAGTCTACATTTATTTAGTTGATTCCTTTTCTTTTTAAAAGCCTATTATCATTAAAAAATGCAAACTCCTTTTTAATAAATAATTCATTTTTTAGAGATACTGCTACCGGAGGCAATCGTTTTGATGTACATTTGGCAGCTAAACTAGAAGATCATTATAGTCCAGTCTGGAGAGTGAATTGGAACGTTACTGGAACAATAGCAGCATCTTCAGGAGATGATGGATGTGTGCGTCTCTGGAAGGGTAAGCATTTTATAATTTAATTTCAATTTTAAATGTTCTAATCACAATTTTAATATTTCATTTAGCAAATTATATGGACCACTGGAAGTGTGTGGCCGTACTGAAAGGAGATGGCACTCATCCGCCAAACGAGAGTGCAGGCCAAGTTACTCAACCAACTCAAAATATAACAACGCCTGCCAATCAAAGCACCACAACGAGGTATTATAAGTTGGGAGCAATAAGTAGTCCGAGCCAAGTTCCTTGGCATTAGTTAAGTACATGAGCACCGATTTTGGCCAAATAATACTAAAAGAAACAAGCTTTACAAATCCATATTAGACCAATTATACAGTATACTTTTCAAAATATTTCCCTTTTATTGTATTTATATTGTATTTTTTATAAAACTAATTATTTTTGAGATATTTTCAACATTGCTCTCTTTGGAAGTTTCACTCTTACTAACAAAAATTTCATAATTTTCCCTTAGAATAAAATTATTTCAAATTTTCTTATTATTTTTATAAATTATATATTTTACTTGAATTTTACATAACACGAAAACTATAATATATATAAAAATGTAATAAAGATTAAAAAAAAAACATGTGAGTCATTTAGCAATGCAAGTTTATATTAATTATTTTCTAATTTATTATTTTTGTTTATATTTTATTACAATTTAAATAAATCTCTACCTCTAAAAATTAATCACTAATATATATATTATATATGTATTTATACGCGGGCAAATTATTTGACAAATAGTAATTTTTATGTTGATGAAACATTTGTTTTTGTTTTTTAATGTATTAATTTATGTATAATTCTTTTTTTGATTTATTTTTTCGAGATGAGTCTGAAAAATTGATGTTGATAATGCGTTTGTTAATTTATACTAACCCTATCATTATTTAAGACTCTAGTTACATAAATACAACAGCTTTTGTTATGATATTTAACTTAAAACTATAATATAATTACATATTTTTATTTTTTTAGTAATTTTTATTTTCAAGTCAGCAGACTATCAAATTCTTAATTTTGAATTTTATTATTATTATAATTTTCATTTTATGGATTTGATAGGCAGTGTGTCCGTGACTCGATGGCCATAGCAAAAGGGTAAATTCGGGAATTTATTTTAAATCGAAATTTCATATGAATATACTTGCAAAACTCCCATGTACATAGTTAGTTTTAATTTGTATCTTTTACACATATGTTTATGGTCACATTTAGTAGGGAACCGGAATTCACATTCATAGTCTACGGCCTAACTCATTTCTAACGATGAACGTTTAGTGTGAAATTCTCCTCTATTTAAGAAACCACTTCTGTAAACAAAATCTGTATGAAGAAGGACAAATTAAAATGTTCCTTACTATTTACGAGGGAGTTTCGGACATGAGTTCTTATGATATTTTTGAGGGACATGAGTTCTTATGATATTTATGAGGGAATGATCTCATCAATACACTTTTATATGGTATTGGCATCGAGTCAACAGGCCACCCTTTTGATGATTTGAAAATGAAAAGTTTTTCTATTTAAACCATTGGTGTTCAATCCAGGAATAAACCTTACAAATATTAATTTTAATTGATCACATATTTCGGTATTTTAGATTAGGCTACGTTAAATCTAGTTTTGTACAAACAAAAATAATTTTGCCGACTGCCTTTAATATTTTTTGTATAATGTCTAAATTTGAGAAAAAGTAAAAAAGGGAAGAACGAAAAGTACATTTTATAATTAGAAAAGCATTTGTCAACTTGATTGAATCAAAATTATATGTGGAGAAAAAATCTTAAAAAAAAAAATTTGAAGCTTTCAATTTTATAGATAAATAGATAATAGGTTTTTAACTGGTTAATACCATAAAATCATGAAGTGTGAACGAAAGAATCAAAATTAAAGTTTCGTATTCTAAAATTTTTCTGTATAAAATTCATCAGTTTTTGTAAAATATTGTGAAAATGAACTTTTTGTTATAAATAATTATAAATAAAATCATCAGAAAAAAAAAATGAATATTATTTGTTTACCAAAGATAAAAAAATTCTCTAAATCATAAAAATGATTTTTGAGTTCCTACATTTTTACTAACATATTCATGAACATTAAAGAATGAAATATTCCAGACAAGATACATTTTTTTTATCTAATTTGGAATTAAAAAAATATAACGTACACACATTTTCAAATGCAGTAGGTATTATATTTATAAATATGTAAATATTCATATAAATATATATTTTTGAATCTAATCACATTAATAATGTACTTTAATAAAAAACGTGTTCTAAAATCGGCGCACATGACTAATATTAGAAATGATAAGCGTATTTCCTATCAATTTTTTTTTCAAGAAAATGATAAAAACTTAAACTTATTTAAAGTTTAATATATTCAATTTTATTAGAAGTATATCGATAATATAAAAAACAAATTTTCTTAAAATTATACATAAAATATAATAAAAAATATGTTTCTTAAATTAATGGCGAAAATAAGCAACCGCAAAGGGGCTAATTAATGGGAAAGTAACTATTATTTTTATGGGAGAAAGATTTTTGTTTCCCTGACAACTTGACGCCAATAGATGTCAAGTGGGGTGAATTCACGTGATTTTACATGTAATTATTAAATCTAAATATCTCGAAGAGATTTAACGCCTATCGTGATTTTTGCCAATAAATTATATGAAAGCAGAAATAAAACATATTTAATATAAAATAATAAATTTTTTAGGGCGATAAATGGCCTTGTTTTTTTGCATAAATTTTCTCAAAGCGGAGGGACAGTAAATATATCACTACTAACAATTTTTACTTTACCTTACATTGTAATCGTGCATGAAAAAAAGTATTTTTTGCTTCTTTTTATCGAAATATCTCAAAAACGGCTGAAACTATTTTGATGAAAAAAATTGGGCGAAAACATGGCATTTTGGTCTACAAAAAAGCCCTAATAAGTGAACATCGAAAAAATTATATTTTTCGAGAAAATAACTGTTTTGTCAAAATGTCTATTAGTCTGTTAGTCTGTGCGTTTCCAAATTTTTGTGGACAAGCTAGATCAAAAACTAGTGTGAATATCAAAACCGAATTTCACACGTAGTTTTGGTGCATTGAGATTAAGAGCTGATTAGATTTTGGTGCATATCGACCCAAAATTAAGGGGGTGGGGGTTAAAAATAAAAAATCTAGGCCATTTGAGCAAACTCAACCAAATTTTGTATACATAGTCAGTGGGACCCCAGAAGTCTAAAAATGTAAAAACTTACCACCCAAAATGGGGAGGGGGTGTACGTTCAAAAAATGAAAATCTAGGCCCTTGTACCAAACTCAACCAAATTTTGTATACATAATCATTAATCACTGGGCCCCCAGTAGTCTAAAAATGCAAAAACTAACTCCCCCTACATGATTAGAAATAATTTTATTAAATATTAAATATAAGAGAGGGGCCAGGGTGTATGGTAAAGTCAAGTGGATGGCCACATCAGAACGTGCCAATTTTTTAAATCACTAGTCGAGCGAATATTTTGTCTTTAACAGCTACAGTGGAAAAGTCTTTTTCACACAAATAAAATGTTTCGAAAGTAGGGTAGCATACATCGAAAACACTTTATTTACCTCAAAATTTATACTCTGATTAAAAACTGCGATCCGTTTGCATGCATTAGCTCTAGAATTGCCACAGTTATCCAAGTAATATAATGTATCATCTAATAAATCATAACTGATTTAATGAGCCCATGGCTTAATCTTTGAGACAAGCATATGACTACTGCCTCACTTCTTAGGCTATTCATCCAGTTCCGTCTTAAAAAACAAATTGGTCGGTCTATTTATTACTTTATTAAAAAATTTCTTTCTATATGAGGAAATACGCTAATATCAATTAGTAAAATTAGTTAAAATGTATTCTTATATATATATATATATATGAAAATTCTATACTTTTAAATACATTTGTATGTTTTTCTCATTACGGTATCTTTTGAATAAATTCCTTTTTTGGGTAAATATTTGAATATTATTTTCTAATTTCCTGAAACCTGGGTCGTGTGATTGTGTTTGTGTGCTGGTCACATGCCCTTCTTTCGAGAACAGATCACAAGACGCGAATGATACTGGCTCGGGCACGATTACAACTACGAGCAAATTACTTCCTCTGTCTTCGAAGGGTCGCTTCCAAAAGATCCCTTGGCGAGTTATCACTGATGCTGGCAACACGCCAACGACCCCCGCCTCTCCACCTGTAGTCGCTGTTGCTGCAGTTTCAGCAGCTGCAGTCGCCGCCACCAACTTGGTAACAGCGGCCGCCACTCGGCATACTAAAAAGTAATTCTTAATCTAATAGATTACACAATGAATAAGTACTGAGTTTTATAGTATTATAAGTTTCTTTTTATTTAACAAAGAACAATTTAATTTATTTTTGATATTATATTTTTTAATAAAATTCCTTTTAAAATTAATATTAATAATATAATGTTAACTAGTATTATAATTAAAATATTATTGAATTATATTTAAAATTACAGTGAAATAATTAATTTTCAATTATTGTGAAATGAGTGAAGACGATTAGGTCTGGCTTTTTTCGACAACCCAACTCGCCTTGTTCTGATAACTTTGGTTCCCCAATCGAACCAACCATTTGGGTTTGGTTCTTCCAAATGATTATTATTTATATCATCATCATCCTGAATGTTTTTATTAGATTGAAATAAACATTTTCTCTTAATATTTCCTTCCAAAATATATTCGCTTTGACGCTTTTTTTCATTTATATCAAAATATTTTTCCATTTCTAAACAATCTAATTTTTGATCAACCGAATTAAGAACAGCGAGACTGCATTTACAAGATCCACTCCATTCAGTCTGCACTTCACTTGAAATTGTTATCTTTTCATATGACTCTTTTTCTTCTACATTACTTAGTGTTTTAGAAATTAAGTTCTTCCAGTATAACATTTCTTTTTGTGATTGACTGTTATTTTCTCTTTCATCCACACTGCATGAATCTAGATCAGAATTTATTTCATCCCTTATTAATTTATCAGATAATCCTTCATTATTCATAATAAGAACCGAATTTAATCGTTTGTTCTCATTAATGGAATTTTCAGCTATTACTGCTAAATTGTAATTTTCTTCTTCCATTATAGATGTATGTTTTTCATTTTCTTTTATAGCAGATTGATCTTCACATATTATTTGCTCTCCATTTGTATTATTAATTTCAGATTTTTCTTCAATATTTTCTTTATTCATTAATTCATTTTGGTTAATTTCAAAACA
Source organism: Forficula auricularia (assembly GCA_024734495.1). Classification (NCBI taxonomy): domain Eukaryota; kingdom Metazoa; phylum Arthropoda; class Insecta; order Dermaptera; family Forficulidae; genus Forficula; species Forficula auricularia. The sequence continues at coordinate 5,643,270 of JALMQS010000108.1, forward strand.
ATTAAAATATTCTACTTCTTTTAAAGGTAATTGATCATTTTTTCCTTAATTTCCGCATCATTAGTTAATGGTGTTTTAGGTTCATTTAATCCAAATTTTGCTTCACCATCAATCTTAGCAATGGATTCTAAGCTGATTGATTGTTTATTAGAACTTATCTTTTCGTCTGCTATTATCTTTTTACAAAATATATTTTCATTTGTAGGTAATAATGGTTCTTTTTCTATAGTACAATCTAACTGAAGGCTATCATTTGATATCAATTCATTTTCATTTTTATCTTGTACATTTTTCTCGTTCATTTGAATGATGGTATTTGAATGATTTTCTTTATTTCTTTTCTTCAAAGCAGCAAATATTTCCGTTCTTACTTCTTCAAGTTCCTCTTGAGAATTTAAAAAATCTCCCCCTTTTAAAATTTCAAAACATAGTGATTGTATATCTTCTTCATTTAACTGAGTAGGACAACTTGAATCAACAACGATATCATTATTCAATTTTTCCTTTTGAATATTATACTGTGTACTATCATCAATCTCAACCATTTTATTTTCTATTATATCATTATTTTGTTCTTTAAAAATTGTAGAATTCTCATTTTCATTAAAATCATAGTCATTATTATTAGTTAATACATTTTCTTTATTAAATTCAATTAATTTTTTTGGCGTATTAAATATTAATGTTACTTTTTCTTCATCATTAATCATATTTGTTTCTTCAAAACTTACATCTGAAAAGAATTAATGATACACTATTAAATATTTATTTTCAATAATATCTTAAGGTAGTTGTTTCGCGACAATACTAACAAAAAGTTAATGCTAGAGTATATAGAACAGACAATAAGGATTCATATTTCATAAGCCCAAAACATTTTGCTGTTTATATACCACTACTAGACAATCCCGTGTTCGTTTGACAAATCTGGCAACACTGTCCGAGCTTGTATATATTTTATCATAGAAATAAATGACAGATAAAATACATTATTAAGGTCGATTTATCAAACAAAAAGTTCTTAATAAGCGATTGAAAGCTGTTGCGAGAATGGCTGAAGCGAAAAAACCTCAAAAAAAGTACTAAAGTAAGCACACTTTTTTTGGTTAAATATATGCGTTGTTGCCAGCTTGTTTTTACTGTAAATTTTTCATTATACATTTTTCATTATTTATTCATTATTATCTCAGAAACTGGGTTGTAACTATGAATTAAAATTTTCTTAAAAAATGTATTAGTTATTGTTTAATGTTGGTTTAGTTTTTTATAACAATGGTAAGAAGAGTTTCTTAATTATAATTAAATATGTATGTAAACTTTCCGATATCCCGTATAGTGCAATGTATAAGAGTCTGAAAAACTCTATCTTTGGAATTTAATATCTCCGGAACTATATTGTTTATAAATTTCGTTTTGCCACCAATCGATGCAGAAGTATTTAAATAATAATCTATCTAAATTTCAAAAAATCCTAAGAAAACTCATATGGTGAAACAACTACCTTAAATTAATAAAATGAAAATGGATGGGTGCATGAATCCACTTTTAGTTCAAAAAACCAATTCAACATGAAAACAAGATTTGCATTATTACAGCTAGAAACTTTGTTGTAATTTGGTATATGGTATTATTATTATTTTTATCTATATAAATAAAAATGTACTGTTACGCTTAAGTGATACGTTGAAGGATCTCCGAGTTCTTGACCGATTTCTTTGAAATTTTCACACAACATTCCATTCAAATACACGAGTGTTTTTATATATAGTGTTTTTATAGATATCACACCTGTCGCATGCAAAAAATATTTTTTCGAGGAAACAACGCCAGCGCCTCTCTGGGGGGGGGGGTAAAAGCAAACAAACAAGATGGCCGATAATAGCTTTTTGGAAATCTTTCAATTGTCAATATTATTTTTGGTTAAGGGAACAATTTTGACAAGAAATATAAAATTAATTAATTAATTATAAACCTGGCCCAAAATTTAGATATAACATTCGGAGCACCAAACGGACATATGTTGGGAATATAGTTTCGATACGTCCAGTGGATTAGGCGTGAAGAATAAGAATTAGTCACAGTAACGCGTGGTCGGGTCAGCTATTATCTATATAAATTTTGACCATAAAACGATACGTCGCAAATGACCACGCAGTCGAGGCGTCCTTTAAACTGTGTGTAAAACGATACGTTCCCCGTCAGGGGTTAGATGACGCCGGGCCGAAGGCCCGGCGTCAGCTAATTATTTAATAATAATAATACCATATACGGTATATTGTATTACCGCAACATATATTTTCAGGCGATAGATTAGACTCATCCTTTTCATGATCCATCGAATCTAAAAACCATAATTGTTAATGACTCCATTTTTAATATATAAAAAAAAGTTAATACATATCCATTGAACTTACTATGTAACAAGTTTTCTTGTGACCATGGAGGACACGAGCGAAATTTCTTTTTAATTATAGGGAGATCCGTTAATGCATTAATTAATTGACGATTTTCAAAAAAATTATTAATTACATTTATCGACTCCATTTTAAAAAATCTAACAATTATAATAATTAAGTATTGTTACTTAATTAAAATTGAAATAGTTGCACTACATGAAACAAATCCTAATTTTATTTTCTACTTTTTAAAAATTATTTCTATATTTTCTTATAAAACTATATATAATTTTTAAATTATAAATAACATTTATGGATTTTTTAATTAAAATTACAAAATATTAAGTTTTAAGCGATAAATTACTTAATAAAAATATTGTTTTCGATTATTGCGCACGCACTCGATCGTAATCATTTTTATTTAATTTAGATATTATGTTTATGAATTAATTTTAATTTCTTATGATATAATTTGTATTCCTATGTTGTGATTGTTTTTTTTTATCAAGACTGATTTTAATAAAAAAGTAAGTTTATTTTTCCTTCATAGAAATTCCTTTATTCATAATTTATCAGGGTGTAGTAACCAGGGAATCCCTGAAATCATGTAGCTTACATTATATATATATATATATATATATATATGTAAATAGTAAGGATTTTTTTTACTATAATTAGCAGATATGTTTAATTTATAAGATTTTTTAAGTAATATAAATCAAAGTGAGTCTTCTGTTTGATGTAAGCAAGTATATTTATCCATATATAGGATATAATATATAAATAAATATACAAATAAAAAAAAAAAAACTATCTTAAAATGTTTATTTAAAATCCAAAAGTTTCGGGATAATTTTTCCCTTTATCAATGGAATGGGACACAATTTTGACTTTTATAATCTCAACATTTTCGAGAAAAATAATGTTTTGTAAATATTTATATTTTTTATTTTTATTCATGATAAGACAATCCGCATCAATGTCTATTTTCAAAATATTTATTTATTTAAAGGTGCTTTATGTTCATGGTATATATCTTCTACGGCAGTGTGTCAGCCAAGTTCGGAATACTTGTTTACATCAAGCAGAAGACACACTGGTTTATTCCTTTATATACTATAAGTATTTAATATTCTATATAAAATAATAAGATCCTTTTTCTACTTAAAAGATGTGCCATTTAAAGGAAATTCATAAATATGTGAGAAAAAAAATAACTTCTGGCTATCATGGTGTTTCTGATTTTTTAAATGTTTTTATATTAAGTATAACTATATTAAATGAATATTCAGAGCCATAGCGTGGGTGGTGCGAGCGGTGCCCCGGCACCAGGCGCCGAATTATAAACGCGCCAAATGATAAAGGCGCCGAACAATAGAGATGCCGTTTTAATCTTGAAAAATTTTTAGTAATGCATTTAATTTTGTATAATTCTATAATTTTCTAATATATTTCAAAGATGATTTTTCATTTGAGCCTAGTACTCATATCAGTAGAGTCACACACATGAGGATACAATTTTGTTATATTTTACATTCCTTTTTTGAGAATATTTAAGTGTGTGTAAGTTAGAGTGTAAAAGTAATATATCCATAGTTGTATAAAAATATATAGGTATCTACATTTATTTCGAGTATCATTCAATTTATTTAAATAATTTTTATTACTTACAATGCATAATTATAAAAATATTTTTTATTACTTATAAACTTACAATGTATTATTATAAAGATAAACGTTTATTCACAAAAAAACATTTTTTTTATTGTAATAAAAAAGTATAAGACGGGGGGAGGGGGCGCAATTTTATCCTTTCGCACCGTAATATCACGCTACGGCTCTGTGAATATTTCATTTTAATGTTCTATTCATATCTAAAAGCGTTTTCCTTTGGGCGATTCAGTGCACACTTTCATGGACTCAGTGCAACGGTTGCCTTGGATACGTAATAAACGTAAAACTAAAGCTATAAGAGCTATGACGTCTGCACCCACGTTCAGGATGTACTGAAAACCAACAGAAAACGCTAAAAGTAAAATTGTAGACATAGGATGTAGCGTAAAGGGCCAACTTTAAACTAATGATTTCGAAGGTTTAGCGTCAAGTGTGACTCCAATTTTTTTTTTAAATTAAATTCTTTTTGTATTGTAATGTTATTTATCAATAAAATTATCAAATCTCGAAATATTCATTTTTATGTCCTTTTCATATTAGATCCGGAACGAATTATTTCTCTTTAAGCTATTACAAACAGAAAGGAGTTATGAATGATGTGGTCCCCTGATACATTTCATCGAATAGTCTCAATGGATTAGCAATCGGTAATACGGCGGGTTAGATTGTTGTAACAGGAATTTGCTAAATATGGCAAAACTTCGAAAGATAATACCAACTACGGGTAATATTTATTAATGAATATAATTTAAAATAATTTTTTTCATTTAAGATATATTTTTACATTTTTTATATTTCATTTAATTAATTACTATAATTTTCAGAAATAATTTGGAATATATACCATCAATTCATTAATTTTAATCCTCATAAATTTTTCAAATCAAAGATATACAGATTAAAGAGAAATAAACAGTAGGTAAAGGTAAATTATAATTGTTTATTAAATTTAATTTAATCTTAAAAGAATAATTTTAATTTTTTCAAAAGTATATCTCATATGTATAAAATTAAAGGTTTTGTCTGTACATTGGTCCAAATCACGCCAAATTTTTGGTCAAAGTTATGAACGAAAAACACCCTCAACAAAATTCCTGTCTGTATGTTTCCGTGGGTTCCGCGAAAAGTTGCTCACGGTTCACGTAAAAACGGCTGAAGGGATTATTATGAAATTTCATATTTACATCAGATGTATTCTAATTTACGTTTTTAGCTATATAACGTTTTGATATTTTGACCCCAAAAGGGGGTTTGGGGGGGGGGGCGTAAGAATGAAAATTATCTCCTAAACTATTAACTCTACGGCAATTTTATTATGAGCAAAGTTGTTGGGGATGTTATTTCTGACTTTTGTTTTAAAAAATTCCCTTCTTCTTGCTCTTGGACCAAACTCAACCATGTATGTATACATAATCTGTGGGTCACTAGAAGGGTAGAAATGGAACAACTAACGACCCAAAATGGGGGGGGGGGGTCAAAAAATGAAAATTCTTACCCTTAGAGCCAACATAACCAAATTTTATATACATAATCTGTCGGTCACTAGAAGTCTAGAAAACGCAAAAACTGTACTATAAAAACGAGTATTAACATATAAATCATTTTGACTAGAATTTACACATTCATAGCAAAAATATTTTACACAATTGTGTTGTTTAAATAATGTCTCAATTTTACAGTGGATAGTCTGAAGAATTATTCGGGTTCGACGTTTGAAAATTATGAATCATCGTTTGTGTCCCTAATTCCGACGATATTCTCAACCCTTGATAACTGCAGCCAGTCTAAAGGTGATGCTGAAATTATATGGAGTGGAGACCTTTATTTAAAAAAAATCAGTTTTAAGTATTTATAAATAATTAATCATTATTTTGGGAAAAAGCAATTATTTCTTTTTCCCTATTTTAATTTTTGGAAGTCCTAATGATAAAATAATTTTAATTTTCTAATTCGATTGGCGAAAATCTTCAAGATATATAGAATTAATAAATAATCTGACATCTATTGGTAGAACGTTATCGGGAAACAAAATCTTTTCTACTATAAGAATAATAGTTGTATTTTTCTATCAAGCAGGACCTCTGGCTGTTGATGATCTTTTCCAATAGAATATATGAATTCTAATATTTAAAAGTAAATCTCAATTTTAAATATTTTTTCTAAATAAATTTGGCATCAAGTAAATTTCTCGAAACGCTTATATTTTTATAATAAAGATGCAAGCTAGAAAGTGATACACCAGTTTTAAGTGAAAACTTCTACAATAAGTAGTTCTTTATACTAGAAACTTGTTATAGCATGACGTGCGCATGCGCAGAGCACTGTTTTTTGTTTTGTTTGTTATTTTTGGAGTGATGTCATTAGCTTCCGTCAAAAACTGTGAATTGCATGTGCGTACGTCAATGTCTGATTTGACTATGATTGTAGAACACAATTAAGAATAGCTACCACATCATAGAAAAAAGATCCATCGATTAAATTAATAAGTTGTAGGGAAATAGGGACAATAGCTTATGCAAATATTTTTTATTTTATGCCAATGTTTCGTCAACTTTGTTGACTTCCTCAGGGCTCAAACAAATTAACTTCTTTGCATATTTGTCATTTTATAAATATTCATTCTTAGCAAACACATATATTTCCTATTTAAATAGGACGAAACGTTGGTATAAAATAAGAAATATTTGCCTAAGCAAATGTCCTTATTCCCTACAACAACTTATTAATTTATATATATAATCTTACCCTTGTAGATTATGATCATCTAAAAATTGTGAAATAATATTATAGATAAACATCATGTCAGTCAAATATAGTATTCTTTATATTAAATAATATGGATTACATTCTTATTGAATATTATAAAATTTTACAAGAATATTTTTATTGTATTAGGGATTTATGATTTAATACAAATATTAAATTAAGTGCTTGCAAAATATAGTTTTATTAGATTAATATTGTTAACATTTTTACATAAATCTCTTCTTTACAATAAATGTAAGCATAATATATTTTTGATTTTAAAAAATTCAAATACAATAAAAATATAACAATATTGGTTCAACTATCTTGTAAATACATCTGTATTACGGAAACTTGAATTATCTTTTAAACTATTATTGTGCGTTTTATACTCAATTATTATATGAGGTAAAAGATTTAAAACCCTTCTTAATGTGTCCCTTATTCTTGAAGTAGTTGATGCATCCGAGGCAGTCTTATTCCAAACCGATATTATATCTTCTTGAAACCTAATTGACACCACTGCACCACAAATTTCTTCTCCGACCATAAATTGCTCCCCAAGCATGGCAAGAATAAGATTTTCCCAACAACGTGAGACTAGACCTTTTTTTAATCTAACAATCCATTTGCCACCTTGTTGGTTCGCTTCATCCTCCCACATAGGTTTGATTCCTACTTTAAATAAATGAAAATCACTGTGGCTTTGAAGTTCAGATGGTCGTGCCAGATGTGAATATAATGCCCAAAATTGTTCCACTGTTCCAAAACGGCCGATTAATTTTAAATTCTGGTCGTAGTTTTGTGTCGAGGCCAATTTACCGGGTGTTCTTCTGCTATACCATAGCCAGTAAGCATATTGTAGTTTGTGATGGCCTGGAGGGATTTCCAGAGGTGCTTTTAAATTAAGTTCTTTAACAGCCTTGTTCACTTCTTTGTGAGTATCTTCCTCACCACTATCATCACTACTTTTCAAAGCTTCGAATTTGTTTGACATACTTTTATATAGTAATATATTACTAAAATAGAATGAATATATATGTATATATATACACTAAATGCAATTTTTAACAATAAATACTGTCACGATTCTTGGTATGTAAATAATAAGTAAAAGTACTTGTTAATTAAAGTAGAAAATACTTTTTTTATAATAAATAATTTAAATAGATGTTTTTATATAAACAGAATATTATATTCTCTTAAGGTTAATATAGAAAATTTCTCTCTTTAAGTTAGAGATCGTAATAAAAAGACGTGTCAGTTAGAGTTAAATGATCAAATAACTTTTACGACTGTTACGACCTCTTAAAGTGAATCATGTTACTAAGGATATCCTCTTTATATTTAAAAAATGATTGAAAAATACATAATATTCAATCAATTGAATAGTAAATTTGATGTTAAATTAGATTATATATAGATATAAAGCAAATGACTTTGGGGTTTTATTCAGTAGATGTTTGATTGGAATTTTTTTTGCATTTTTTTTGCAGTGCACGAGGCAAAAACACCGCGAGATACAAAAATCCTAATAGGTACAATATTGAATAATACTATATATAATAGCCTAGATTAATTTGTAGCAAAGCTCAGAGAATGCTCTCGACAGGGAGCGCTGATGCCGTCGGTATATTTGCGGCAAATTTGAACTCGAATTTTGAAATGAAAGACTCCAATTAATTTTACAACCACCGTGGACTGCTTTCATCAACATCCAATTGCATATTTATACCAGTCCGTCTCCTAAAGAAAAACTCTATCAATATAATTCTCCTCTTCACACGATCCCACCTATTTAAATAAATCTATTTCCACACAAAAAATATCACAATGCTATAGATTATAGAAAAAAAAATACTTCCAGATTCATATCTAGAGCCTCATTTCTGTAGCTGTGTCAGGACGAAAATGAGGCGAAACTTTTAAGAGACTATGTATTTTCGGGAGTTTACAGGTATACATTTGCAGTGTGGTTTTTTAAGAGGAATAAAATTTTTGGACCGAGACGCCGCCCGCCAGGGCACCAGCCCGGAGGGCCGAGCTTCGAAGGCGTGCTGAAGGCACGCACGAAAAGCTCGTTTTTAATATTTATCTTTTTACTCGTTCTTATTTAGAATCACGCAAGAAAATAATTCTCAAGCATTTTTTGTCTATCTGTGTCTAGATACTCCAATACCTATGAAATCTCGAGAGAGGAAAGACATAGTTAATTCTGATACGAAACTGTTTTTATTTCCAAAACCAATCACTGATTTTCGGACTTTTTATTTTAAGAATTTTTGAATGAAAAATTAGAAAAAAATATATGGAGAGCGCCTGAGCAGTTCTTGTAATTGAGATGAACAGTTGTAGCTAATGAGCCTATGGCACAAATGTTTGAATTCCTAAGTTGCACATTTGTGCCAAGTTTCAACTTTATAAGGCAAAACATTAGCTGACAAAAAACTTGGTAAATCAACAAAGTTTGCAGCGAGAGTAGAGTATTGAAAAAAGTTTGCTTTTCAGCCTAATTCAAATACTTTACATAAAAATATTCATAACTGTTATTTACTCAGTATATTTATATAGGATAATGAAGAAAATCCATCATTACCTTAGTCCCACATTAATAAATATAAATAAATAGAAATCTTTTATAAAATACAATCTTAATTGGAGTTATAATAATAAACGTTTGAAGATAGTTTTTTTATAAAAGATTTATATTTTAAAATATATCTTTATATAAATATTATATATAAACAATCCAAGGGTGATTTGAATCATTGATTTATTTCTTATAAACTAAACATTTGCTACTGTTAGCAAAAAACATTTTAATATCAATTATAATATGAATATAATTCCAAGACATTAATCCTAATTATTGATTAATTATTTTTATGTGGAAATCATTAAGACATAACCAATCCAGAATTTCATTGAATGACCAAATAACTTGGAATTAGGCTTAAATAGGAATAATGAGGGAAACTTGATAACAGGACAAATACTTTTAACTTGTATTACAGTGAATTTTTCTATTTTAATGTTTTCATTTTATATCTCTATATTTTAAAATATATTATCTTGTATTGAATTTTATTATGTCAAAACTTAATAAATAGAAAGTCAGATTGATAATTTTATCATTTTTTTTCTTCTTTTCAATCCTGTATTCCTATCTAACAATCAACATCCTCTAATTCAGTGCTTTCCAACCTGGGGTCCACGGATTTTTTCGTGAGATTCCGCGAAATTTTCAGTAGAAAGTACAAATATTTATTTATGAACATTTTTAAAATCAATTATAATAGTAATATATTTTTTACTAAATAAGGAATGCTTTAATTTTTCGGGGGTGCGCGGATTATTTTTTCAGATTTAGGGGGCCGTGTCATGAAAAAGGTTGGGAAGCACTAATTATTTTTTATAGGCTGCAAGAGCCATCTTGACAAAGGTAACAATTACACCTTTTTACTGCTTTGCATTAAGAAAACTCAAGGCAGATCATATTTACATAGTTCATAAGATGTTTATTTGTTTATTATTATAAATTGAAGGGGTATCTTTAAGATTAATTCATGATTTATTAAAGCCAAGTCAAACGGTATATATTTTTAATAAAATAATATAGAGGTAAATTGTACAAAATAGGGGTTCGAGTGTATTGAATACAAATTTAGTTAGAATTTGATTCAAGTTATTAGTATATATAAAGTGTAAGAAAACTATGGGCCTCTACTAGGAGTAGGTATTAATTGAAGGGGTATCTTTCGGATTAATTCATGGTTTATTAAAGCCAAGTCAAACGGTGTATATTTTTAATAAAATAATATAGCAGTAAATTGTACAAAATAGGGGTTCGAGTGTATTGAATACAAATTTAGTTAGAATTTGATTCAAGTTATTTTATATTTAAAGTGTAAGAAAACTATGGGCCGCTACTAGGAGTGAATTTTATTAATAAAAATTTCAAAATAAAGAAAAAATTTGATATACACAAATGAGCAGTTTTCATTTTACAGTCATGTTTGTTTTCAAGTGATATACTGTCCAAAAAAGTCTAACAAAAAAAATATTTTTTGTAAATATCTCTAGTTATTTAACTTTAAAAAAGAAAGAAAATGTACACTCATTTTAATTAGTCGGAATCCTCGAATCATGTATAAAAGAAATAAAATTTAAGAAAGAGGAATGGAAAAAATATCACTTTTAAAGAGTTTTTGATGAACATATACAGTGGTACTTTTGAATAAAGGGATGATAAAAAAAATAAACTTAAATATGCTCTGTCCTCTTGGTTATAATATACATATACACAATTACTCGAAGAAAATTGGACCATTTTTTGGGGAAGTTGTACCACTTCTATCTACATACATTTTCGAAGGATTTATGAGAGTGAATTCTTTCTATATGTCATTTTTAAGACTTCTCTGAAGAATGGTCAAAACATGCTCAATGGGGTTATAATTAGAAGAATGAGCAGCCCTCACAAAACACCAAATTTAATCTTAAGTTTCAACATAAACATGACTGTAAAATTAGTGAGCATATAATTTTATTTTTAGTTCATTTTGATAAATATACCCGCCTAAAAGAAGGAGCTCAAATCTTTACTACAATGTGTTAAGTGGTCTTAATTCCTTATCCACTGAGTTTGGATGACACTAAATGAAAATTCTATAATTATATATAGTATAAGGTCAGAGTATTCATAGTTTAAGTAAAAAATTGTTTGGTGCAGTTGAGCTCATTCCACTTTCATTAGATCTATCAACAGAGGAAAACGCCTTCAGAGATTTCTAAAAAATACTATTTAAACAAAAAATTTTCAGGATACATCAAGTTTTCCGTCACTAACTAACATCTTAAGCGATTATTTCCACTCTTCAGGGCTATAAACCAATTTTAGTGTTTAACAATATTTTTGAAGAAATAAATACAATCACGAACATAATTTTATTATAATCTAAAAATATTGAATCAGTTTATAAGCTTGAAGATGATCTAATATAAGATTGAAATAAACAGTTAAGATTTTATTTATTTTTATTAAAATAAATCGTAGGGTGTTCTCTGCTACATGTAAATATAATAATATACATTTGCAGGGGCGTCCACAGAAGATGTTTTAGAGGGGGGGGGGGGGGGGGGGGCAAATATTTTTATTATTAAATTTTTATTTAAATGTTTAATTTTTTGACTACTTTTTCACAAGTACAATACACTAACACAGTAGTACTTAAATACAAAAACACGTTAGGTACATTAAACATAGTTTAGTGAAGCCGATTCGATCTCAGAGGGGCATGTGCGCTAGGCGACGGTATTTTTACCGTCGCCTAGCGCACAGGCTAGAAACCAAAAGAGACAATATATTTTTGAATTTTTATATACCTGACCTCTTAATAGTTGCCTATGGGGCTCAAAACTATTCTCCAAAAATTTTGAGCCAAAATTCAAATGTCTTGAGGTTGCACATCTTATTTAATGTTTCAACCATATTGTGTACAGTAGGGTGGAGTGAAAAAGGAAGATTTTTTTTTTTTTAATTTTATTTCTCGTGATATTACAATAGTTGTAAATGAACATAACAAACAAAATATAACAAAATCTTGGATTTTTCAGAAGTCTTCTTGAGGTTGCACAATTCACGTGAAGAACTGTTGTTTAGACTCGAATTTCGGAACTTCCCTCCTGGACTGAATCTGGGTTCTAATAAAACCATCTCTAGTTTCCTGGCCACAATCAGTTGCTGAAGCTTCAGTAACTAGTTTAATATGTCTTTCAACAGCCTGTGAATGACAAGGAAACTTGGCGATATTAATTTTGAAGCCAGTTTTGATGATTTAATGCAAGTTTGATTCGGACAGCAGTAGAGTGGCTGCCGGCTTATGAATGATAGCGTGTTATCAATTAATCATGGTGTAATATTCCTGTGAAGAAAAATTTAATTTTGGAATGTGAAATGGGCGTATACCACTGCTCCGAATAAATCTTTTAGCTGAGTCGTCATGAGAGTTTACCCCTTCTTGGTTTGAAATTAAAAATCTCCCAAAAGCCACTCATGGTGACCGACATCTACATGGAATTATCACAAAGTGTTCTATTACCAGAAAAATACAAAAAGATGCTATCCAGAGAAATTCCTACTTTGCGCTCTCGGAAAACTTAATACTAGCCATGTTGCAGGATGAAAGACAACATATTCGTGAACTCGGACTGCGACGGATAATTAAGGCTAGAGGCATCATTCGGAGCAGTGGTATAAGCCCGTTTCACATTCCCAAATTAAATTTTTCTAATTGAATGTAATGGAAGGCAGCCAAGGTGAGGAAAGAAAAAATTAACTCATATCAAATAAGGTGTAATTTATTGGAATCCTTCCTTCTTTTCTTTCAATCCGACGTTGAAAGAAACTTCATTGACCCCTTGAAACCCTGAAGAAGGAGGGAAGAATCCTCCGAAACGTCGGTTTGAAAGGAAAGGAGGAAGGATTCCAATAAATTACACCTTATTTGATATGTGTTAATTTTTTCTTTCCTCAGTACCCCTTAGCTGCCTTCCATTACATTCAATTAAAAGTTCTACCAGTCCGTCTCTCTCCAGAGAAAATTTCGTTGCAAATTAAATTTGTCTTCAGACAGCATGATTAATTGGGATGACGCCATCATTCAAGAGCCGGCAGCCACTCTACTGCTGTCCGAATCAAACCTGCATGAAATCATCAAAACTGTCTTCAAAATGAATATCGCCAAGTTTTCCCGTCATTCACAGGCCGTTGAAAGACATATTAAACTAGTTATTGAAGCTTCAGCAACTGTTTGTGGCCAGGAAATTAGAGATGGTTTTATTAAAAGATTAGAACCCAGATTCAGTCCAGGAAGGAAATTCCGGAATTCGAGTCTAAACAACAGTTGTTCAAGTATACAACCTCAAGACGACTTCTGAAAAATCAAAGACCCTGTTATATTGTTTGTTATGTTCATTTACATCCATTGTAATATCACGAGAAATAAAATTAAAAAAAAAATTAAAATCTTGCTTTTTCGCTCCACCCTACTGTACACAATATGGTTGAAAATTTAAATAAAATGTGCAACTTCAAGACATTTGAATTTTGGCTCAAAATTTTTAGATAATAGTTTTGAGCCCCATAGGCAACTAACTATCTTTAAGAGTTGTTTTTCACTCCACCCTAGTGCACATGCCCCCCTGAGATCGAATCGGCTTCACAAAACTATGTTTAATGTACCTTACGTGTTTTTGTATTTAAGCACTACCGTGCTTGTGTATTGTACTTGTGAAAAAATACTCAAAAAATTAAACATTCCCCCCCCCCCCCCCCTAAAACATCTTCTTTGGACGCCCCTGCAAATCTATATTATTATAGAAAACCCTCCGATTTATTTGTTTTTCACTCCACCGTAATGTGCACCAAGGGCGTATCCAGGGGGGGGGGGGGGCGACTGCCCCCCATAGAGGCCCGTGCCTGGCAAAAAAATTTGTAAAAAAAAAAAACATTTTAAAATTGAAAATAAAGTTCTATGTGTGTGTGTGGGGGGGGGGGGGGGGCGTCTCTGACCCCCCCATAAAAATTCCTGGATCCGCCCTTGATGTGCACCCTCTTGGCTCCTGCGGACTTCCACGTACATTGGTCAATATTTACCTGAATCAAGAAAACTAACTTTGATGTATTTTAATAGAATAAATTAAACAACTTTTTGCATTTAGGGTTAGTTATATACAGAAAACCCGATATATTCTCAACAAGTCAAATTTTTGACCCAAGTTATAAGAAATAAAAAATAAATCATTCAAGCTCTTTATTCATATCCTTCTTTTATTTTTATGAGTGAATAAAAAAAATGATTAAACTAGTTATGATTTAAAAACGTATATATTCATCATTTTAATTTACAAAACACTTTTAAATCTGAAAGTAAAACGAAAATGTAATATCAAAATTAGATACATGGTATAGTGAAGATTTTTCAAATGACGTTTATACCTCACAGAGATGACATGTTAATATTATAGATATATATAAAATGTTATTTTGAATTATTTGCAGCTATATAATGATAGAGGACAACTAGTAAAAAAAGGCTGACTCCGAGTACGTTGGCGAAGACAGCTAGTTGGACGTCAGTGATCATCCTAGAGAAAATAAAAACAAAATAGGTTGAAATGCCGGCCAACATGAATTGATTATGTTTCCTTATAGTATTATGAATACAATCTTTAATAAATCATTGATTTGATAAATAATTACTCACTTGAATATTTTATTTTATTTTTGACGATCTTTTTATAAAAGAATAATGCGATTTAGGAATTTTGCGTGAGTAAAGTACGGCCACGTAAATGCTTTTGAAAAATGGATAATTACTACCAACTTTAAAAAACAAAAAGATCTATATACGAAAATTAATACTTTGATTTTGAAATTCTAATAGATTAAACGTTAAAAAATAATTAAATTAATTCATGTTTGAAGGTAAGGAAGATATTTTCAGTGGTTTAGTTGGACTATTCTTTTATAACTAACCGCGTTCCGAATATATAGGAATCTTTACATTCTAGAATTGTACACACGTGAAAATAGCAACGCTTTTGGAAAAGAACATGACAACTCATTCGTCATTCATCATTGGGCATGAAAGCATGGAAATGGCCACTCGGTCTGTTAGCTTTCAAATTGAATACATTTACACACGTAAAAAAATAATCATTCTTTTGTTTTTAGATTCTCTGCTTTTTTTAAGCTAAATAAAATTATATAAGGGATTTTAAAAATACTACCGTAAGTAATGCATCATTTCTTTTTAATTTTCATTGATAAAGGTAGAGGGATTCACAATGCTTTTTTCTTTTTACGGATTTTTTGTTTTGTCTAAAATATTTTAATTTAAACATATACCATTGGAATAATTAAATTAAATTAAATCCTGGCCCTTTATTTATATGCAAAATAAACGTCTAAAATATGTAAATTCAAACATGAAATATGCAAATTCAAAATATTAAATATGTTATTATTATTAATATATTATACGATCTTTTTATAAAAATGGAAATATTATATTTATATAGACGTTTATTTTGCATATAAATTCCATTAACAAGTTTTGAGGATGAGAAAGCGATCTGGCTAGGTCTGGACCTCGGCAAATTTAATCTTAATTGATCTTTTCTTAATTAAAGTAATTATTTATAGATGAAAATCTCAATAAAAAAGTTTGTTTACATTTTTTTGAATTAGGTATCTTTTATTTTTAATTGTTTTTTTAATTTTAAAACCCACTAATAGGTTATAGCAAATATTATTAATATATGGAGATGGGACTGGATCAATGGAATTGAAATAATTATCGGAAAAGAGGTTTTTTCTTTAATTAGTTTTTTCCTCTTATTAAAAACAAGGACTAAAAGATGATCAAGGACAGTCGATGGCGGAGAAGTAATCTCCGGAATCGAAGCTCAAAAACAATGTATGCATAAATTCATGTAAAATAATTGGTTTAATAAATTTATTTAATTGATTATAAATTCGAGTATTAAATCCCACAATGAGTTAATAAGAAATATATTTATATATTAGAATTTGGCAATTTAATTGATTATTATAAAACTCGATAAATTGTTATTTAATTAAAAAAAATAATTATACGGAATTTATTTATATACCTATATATACATAATCTGTGGGCCACTAGAAAATTAGAAATGCAAAAACTAGGGCTGGGAGTGGGTGGTGCAGGGTTGGTGGAGTGGCGGGTTCGGGGTCCAGGGGGCGGTACGGGGGTGGTTGTCCAGGGGGCATGGCGGGGGGGTGGTGTACGGGTGCGGTATGGGGCGGGGGTCCAGGGTCGTAGCGGGGCTGGTATGGGGGTGGGGTGCCGGGGTGTTGTGCAGTGACGGGGTGGTTTTTATCAGAATTTTAAATTAAAAATAATATTAATATATAACTTTTAACTGAAGCAAAAAGTTGCCGAGCATCGCTCGGTGGCTCCAGGTACTTATTCTAATGCATATATATTTAATTTAATATTTTATTTCACTCATATTATTAATGAAATTTTTCCTAATTAGTACCTATTATCATTCTCTAATTACAATTTGCAATTTAGATGAAAACGTTAATACTTAGTATAAAATATTGATTTTTAATTTCTAATATTTATTTTTTTAGGTTGACAATATAATTTTTTTATATTTTAATTAGACGGAACGAAAAAATGGATTTCAGGTATAAATCTAGTAATTTTTTATATTAATTTCAATTTTCTTTTTCGTTACTGCCTTTATAATAAAGTTTTTATCATCTCGTTTTATTAATTTGAGATTTTATAAAGTGTTACATTTAATTGGGGGTGGAAAAATTTCTCTTTATCCAAGTGTCTGTGAATTTTGTACAAAAACCTATAGATGTAGTAGTTTTTCTAGACATAGAAGATTATACTGTCCAAAATATAAAGAATTTTTAAATATGCAAAACAAAAATGAAATAGGGGAAGTAGCCCATTCTGATATTAAAATATCTAACAAATTTAGTAAAACATTTATTGACGATTCGGACTCTAAAATTTGCGTTAAAAATAAAATCTTTTTCAAAGATAATATACTTAAATTTTCCGAATTGAAAACTCTCGACCCATTTATATCTCAAGAAAAAAAAGACAAAATAAATGTGGGCTATCAAAGAAATCCACAAAGAGGCTGGTTGATAGATTCAGTCATTGAATTCTACTTCTCTAAAATTATTGATGATTTTCCACAGATCTCTCTTTTAAAATCCTATTATTGTTATTTTCTTAAAGACAACTATAATTTTTCCAGTGATCCCCTAAATAATTATAATTTAACTAAAATATCTATCCTATTGTTTCCTTTTAATCCAACAAATACTCATTGGACTTTGATCTATATAGATATAAAAGGAAAAATAATAGAACATTATGACCCACTAGCCCGCATTCGAAAAGTAAATGACATTAATTGTTATATAAAGAAATTAATAAAAAATCTAAATTCTAAATTAGGGCACCAATCCGAGTGGAAAGTATCATTTCCTGCATGTTCACAGCAGGAAGACAAAATTAATTGCGGAGTTTACATTTGTTTTTTTGCTTTACAAAAAATTTATACTCATCCTTTGACTCAAAATTTTTCTCCTTTGGCATTTAGAAAAAAGATGTATTATAAAATTGCTCAAGATTGCCTAGTAAATAACAATTATTCCCCCAGTATAGACACCGTAGCAAGATGTTCTAACTGTCATCAAATTCATAATCGTATCGGGAATAAATCAATTAAATAATTTTCTTTTTCTTTAAAGAATTCAAAGGGTCTTATTTACTTGGTGCAAATAAATATATATATCTTATATATCCATTAATATCCAATTAATAAATAGAGATGTGTATATTTATTTTCAACGAGCAAAAGGACCCTCACTTTAATGTATCATTTAAATTCAACAACTCTGCTATCATGAAATCATTAAAATAAAGGTTAATTTCATGATTCTTATAAAATCTTTATATGGACATGTATAATTTTCTGGATGTTTTCCCTGGCTGTAACTGATTCTAGTTCATATTTCGTTGCCTTCAAGTGAAAACCTCGTAAGTCCATTTTGCGAAATTTTAAAGCAGAAGGATAAAACTGAATAATTAACTTTTAGCATGATATATTAATTAATAAGAAAGATTCATATTGCTATGATATCATGTCATATCAAATATCATCCATTCAAGTCTAATATTATAGTTTTCATTATAATTAGCTAACTCTTTTGAAAAAATGGAGTTACGAGGTTTTCACTTGGACACGACGCAATTATTTATACTATTTTTTTTAATTTCTCATACGATTTAAATCGTTTTTATAATCTAACTTTAATGAAATAAGAGCAACGGTCTCCCTTCATACAATAAAAGCTTTTACTATGATAAACAGTATAAAATTGTTATATATTTCTGGAATAGAAATTATACATTCTTATTTAATGAATAAAATAATATAGTTTATTTAAATTTATTATGACAAAACAATAAATTTTAAAAAGAATACTCTGATAATATTTGCTTAATGTGATCTATATACTATTTATAAATCTACATATTAGTTCCGGATATAAAATTATGCTTGCTAATGCATCAAAAATATATTATGCGCATTTGAAATGAGATTCGAATGACGCTGATAGACTAATATAATTTTACTACTAGTTTTAAAGATATTAAATAAATTAACAGTACTAATTAAATTAAAATGTTATAGAGTCACAATTTTATTATTATTACATTAATAGATAAAAAAAATATTGTAAGCACAAAACTGTGTTCTTCACCAAGCCAGAATTCAAATCGTCCTCTAATATCTACAAGGAAAACATCTCACTAATAATTATAAAATAATTTATTAAAACGAAAAATGAAATGTTAAAACTAAGGTGACCATTCGTTCCGTATTTAGATGCAATGTCAGGTATATTTTGAAACAATAAAATTGTCCCCTCTTTAAACTAGTGTCCCGTAAAAGTCCCGTTTACCAGTAATACTTATAATCTTACTTTCTTTCGGTCATTAGGCTAAAGTAAAGCTACCTGCTGTGGAGAGAATTTTAAAAATATTTATTCCACTTAAATCATATTTTGAATCTATGCCCAAATATTACTAAACAATTCTTTGAAACTTCCTCATCGGTAACATGGCTTTTTTGTTCATTCCTTTTAAGTCACTATTCCACAGTGCTGGATTTACGCCCGGGCCTAGGGGCCCAGCCGGTCTGGGGGCCCTGGTTGCGGAGTCTTTTTTTCAACCTAAAAAGATCACAAGGGATCTACAACAGGCATTACAAATATCATACAAGTATGGAATCACAATCTCTGGCTAAACAAATATCGCTTAACATTCTCATTAAAATTACTAAGAGTTTTGCTGCTCCATTTACATAAGCACATTTATCCAAACGTAGGAATTGCGTTCCGAATGCTGTTGTGTACACCAGCGTCAAACGGCTCAGCAGAATGGTCGTTTTCAGCGCTAAAGAGAGTAAAGAATTACTTAAGATCTAACATAGGAGAGAACAGGCTCAATTCACTCTCTGTAATGTACATAGAGTCAGAAATAATGCAGTCAATTGACTATGAAGACGTCATTCGTTCTTTTGTACAGAAGAAAGTTCGCCGTAAGATTGTATAAATTCTATAGAATAACGTAACTATATAGTAACATAGACTGTATTATTCTGACGTTTATTAAAATCATTAAAGTCAATTAAAAATTTATTTTTTTCTCTCTTCTTTTGTCATTTTTTAGTTTTATTCTTTTCTCTATATTCATCAGTATATTTATTGTTTTTTTCCATATAATTGTTGTTTCCCTTTTTAAATTTTTTTCTCTTACTTGATCTGTTTGTATCATATTGTTTATTTTCTTTGTAATTAAATTGGCCTAATATTGTACATTAAAAAGGCTAGATGCCCCTACAAATACAAGATGCCCCTACAAATACAATGTTTTTGAATAAATAAATAAAAAAAATGTTCTATATTAGTGCATTTAATTTGCTAAATTTCCAAAATAGCTTCGAGATGGGGGGGGGGGGGGGGGCAATGTCCAAGTGCCTAGGGGGCCCTGGGTCTCTTAAATCCGCCCCTGCTATTCCATAAATGTATTCTTGAAATTCAAGCTCAAAATGTCTCAATAATTGAAGTATCGTCTATTTTGGGAAATCTTAAAATAAAATTGACAGAAAGAAGAAATGAGTCTTTTTTACAGGTAATAGTTAAAAACTTGCTATCAAAGTTAGAGGGGTTCAACCTCGAATCACCAGTTATTTTATTAAATCTGCGTTATCTTTCTATAGCACGTGTATAGAATATTTAGAACAATGGACAGGGAAGTTTGAAGATATAAAATGTTTGCACATTTTACAACTGCAAACATTTCCCATGGGAACATAAGTACTTAAATGAGGTCGAATTTTGCTTTTGTTTGCCTGCAGCATCAAATGCCCCCATAGAAAGAATATTTTCTTGGATGAATAATCTTAAGGGCCTGTGAAAAAACCCAACTTTCCATTGAAACTGTAAAGGCAAATTGGTATGGTATGGACGTGTTCTGAATTTTACGAATATATTGTAAAGACAATGAGCTGCTAAAAAAATTCATTCTGTAGAAAAATCATAATATTGTTTTTATTTTTCAGTAGGTACATTAAGTATATTAACAAAATTTTTTAAGTTTTTTCTATAAAGGTACCTACATTTACCTACCTATTCTTTAAAATGAATTTTTTTGGTTAATTAAATTTTAAAAATGTTCTCGCTTAAAAATTAATCATTAATCTTACCTAGCACCAGTTCTTACCCTCTATCACGACTTCTATTTATATCCCCCGTATTTTGCTTAAAGATAAATTGTCACCTTAACTTAAGTATTTGAAACCAATAAGCGAATGACACATGTCAAAAATATAATGTTTCGAATTATACTTTATTAATCTTCTAAAAAACAAATATGAAGTTAATTCAAAGAATACGTTGGTTAAATAGTAAATAAACTGGAACGGATCGTTCCTAGACTTTATCCATAGTCGTTTGAAATCAGATATCACTTGCAATTTGCAGGTCATGTTGACTTTAATTCAAAAATAATGATCGATTCTCGATTTTAAAGAATTAAAAAAAAGTACTATCTTACTCTAGAGTAAAGTACTTTAAAAAATAATTTTACTAAAAACTTTATTTAACCTTTTTTATGCTCCCCAAGGTATTTAATTGGGATATTAAATATCATCAAAATTGGTTAAGTCATTTTCAAGATATTTAGAAAAAACTAAAAAAGTCTGAAATAAAGTACTAATGTTTGTGGGCCGATATGTATCAAAAACTAATCAGCGCTTCATTTTGTTAAACTAATGGTAGGTGTTCAATTTCATTTCAATCGGTGCAACGGTGTGGAAAAAATCGTGGGCCAAAAAAACGATAATAGACATCCATACAACGATCCGCAGGCACTAATTGTTACGCCGACGATAGATAGCACTCTGCACGGCAAACCCTCACTCCCGAACAATCGAATCAATGTTGCCTCCTCAATCACTCTCGACCTAGACAAACTGAATAAATGGGGCTCTCAAAACTTAGTTAACTTTAATGCAAACAAGACTCAATGTTGTCTAATTTCCCTGATATTCACTTCGATTCGAATACCCTGAAAATGTGTGACAGCTTATACATGTTGGGCGTCTCTGTCGCATCAGACCTGTCTTGGAATGAACACATCTCCTCTGTGGCGAAATCTGCAGCAAGGAAGATTGGCTTCTTATTCAGGTCCAAGCGATTTTTCAAGCCCCCACATCTTCTCACCATCTACAAGGCCCAAATCCACCCCTGTCTCGAATACGGCTCTCATCTATGGAGAGGAGCCTCTAAATATTCTCTTGCTACTCTGGACGCAATTCAGAAGCGAGCCGTCAGGCTAATTGACGATTCTACCCTTACCGACTCCCTCGACTCGCTAGCTCATCGACGAAATGTCTCTGCCCTTTCCCTTTTCTATAGATACTATCCCGGCCGGTGCTCCGATGAGATAATATCAATAGTTCCCCCAAAGCATGCTTTGCACGTAGCACGCGTTTTGCCGACTCCCAGCACTCTTTCGCGGTCAAATTAGAAAAGTGCCGGACCACTTCATTCGCCAATACGTATATCCCCATGACTTCAAGGAACTGGAACTCTCTCCCAGCACTTATAATCTTCAAACCTTCAAAACCCGAGTGTATAAACACCTACGTCTACACCCTCTCACTAAATCAACTTTCCCTTCTCTTCGGTAATGCAAGGGTCTTTCGAGATCCATAGGGGCCTCATCTTTACTGTGCTTTTTGCATTCGATTGCATTAAAAAAAAAACTAAATGAAAAAATCGCACTTTTTGGCCTCTGGACGAGACCCCATGTAATTTTTGGCAAAACCGTCACGTGCTAAAATTCAACCTAATTGAATACTACAATTTGTGACTTTAATTGACACCATGGGTTCCGTAGTCTTTTCCTGAGGACCCTTTAAATTCACGCTTGACGCGAGACCGATTACAATACTTTACCCATGCTCCGCTATGGATAAAGTAAAAATAAATTTGAAAGAGAACCTAAAGTGATTAGATCGAATCGAGGAGGACCGAAAAAGAATATTTAAATAAAATAGTTTTCTATTTTTTGAAATCACAAGGAATTCAATCCTAGTTAACTGCTCCCTAATCTCCCCAGCAGAACGAAAAATTTGAACATTAGTAGAACTATTTTGTCTAATATAATATAATTAAGAAAAGAGAAGGAAATTACAGCATAGAACTATAGAAATGATATTTATTGGATATGACCAAACATATAAAGCATATAGGTGTTTTCTTTTGCAATGTCATAATCTTCTTTCCAAGGGAGCGTGACCCTCACATCTCCATATTCTAACACCCCTAGTCTTATTGATCGCAACCCGCCAGCGTGGTCTGAGTCTGACCATAGCTGTAGCAGCATGAAGTGCAATGCCAAGTTGAACCCATCTATCTTTTATCTATGGTTGAACCTTTATTTGATTTGTCCATCTGCCTTTTCTTCTTTTGCCCTCCACCTTGCCCTGCACGAAATCCCCTCCAAGCCGATATTTGAGCGGGTGAGGTGGCCGAAGTACTTGATCACTCTCTCGAGTACCATCCCAGAAAGACTCCGATCCGCGTGAACTTCCTCTATAATTGACTTATTAGTGGACTGTCCAAAGGACTCTTAACATTCTCCTCCTACACCACATCTCGAAGGAGTATCCGATCGCAGTTCTTCCTCTTTAAGGTCCATGTCTCGGAGGCATAGAGGGAAAACGATAGTCTTGACTCTTTAATTGACTCTATATCTAGATGTCTAAGACTCTCTTCCATTAAAGAATACAATTTTCTTTGAATTCACTTCATTAATTTGACAAAATTTAAACAAATTTGAAGAAGCATTACAGATAGCTATCGATTTAATTAACATCCATTTGTTCGATTAAACTCAACTTCAAACACTTTGTGAAATAACTTTTTACTGAAATTAGATTTTCTTTAATATGAGGTACAGAGTTTCTGTAAGTAGTGATATGGACAAGACTCTTTTTCTATTTATAGTTTGTTAAATCTGCTTCTGGTCATGTTTCAAGTGCTGTGAGCACATGATTGTCCTAGCTCCTTGTAAAACTATTCACCCGTGTCCAACTATCCTCGCCAAGGTCAGTTAGATTTCGAAATAAATAGGTAATTTCAGTCATCTCATTAAACTGAAGTGATTACTGGGGTGCTTTTTTTGATGGTAATCTTTTAGAGGTTTGTCTTTTTCCGGGTCATGACATAATTGATTGTCTTACACGGGTAATCCAATCAGCGTCCTGACTTAATTCATACTATTGTCTTGGTGTACTACATTTCAAATATTTTCTTTAATTAATAATAGCTCTAACTTATATATACATACAAAATAATTTAAATTATTTAGCTTAGTAGGTAATTTGTACCTTTATATTTTCAGCCATAAACATAAAAAAAACTTAATAAAATACCTTTCTACAATTGTCTTAATATTTGCAATATTTGCTAAATTTTATTATTCGTTAATTATTATTATTTTATAGGTTCAATACTGGCCGCACAAGTTGTAAGAAAAACTTCTATATAGGACCAAAAAACTTTATATGCTTTTATGAGTAAAAAATGAACAAGAAAAAACAATTACCTAGATAAAATAAAAATATAATAATTATGTCTTGCACAATTGAACTTACAAATTTGAGGGGTATTTAATAAATTAGCATAACTACTTCAATTCGATTAAAATGCTGAAGAGAGAATGAACTTTATTAAATAAAATTATTGTAAGCAGAATCTGTAAGTATGTATCATTTTGTTCTTTAGATAAAAAGAATAATTCAATAATTCGCATTGGATAAAGTAATGTTAACCTACACCTTTTTTTAAGTCGGTTAAAAAAATAATATTTCAATGAGAAAATGACAGCTGTAATTCATGTCAAAGCAATTGACGTCATTGAAATAGCCATTTTGCGTTGCTCGTCAACAAATGACGTGTTCTTATCCAAAAGCGTGGCTATTTTCACGTGTGTACAATTTTAAATGTCTCACACTCGATAATTTTGGATTGAATGTCAAGCGAACGAAAACGCTGCTAACTTCACATCACTATCTTGTTGATGGTTTAATTCTTGAAGGATTTGATGTTTATTTAAAAAAAAAAAATATTTTCCTCACCAGTATGAAAATTGTATTCTAGCATTCGGTGCATTCTTATATGCCTTCATACGAATTGTATACATATATGTAATAATTACCCATTTTCTTTAGGTCATTAACGAGTTTTTCTTCTTAAAATCCTGGCAAGTACTCATTCTCATTATAGACATTTTTATTTTATTTCATTAAATATCCTTTGCTGTTAATTTAGTATTTAACATTGATACATTTTTCGTTTATTTTTATAAATTAATTAAAATTTTTTGAATACTATATAATTTCTCTGTCACGTATTATTTGAAATATTATCAATTTTTTAAGTTTTGTATGTAAAGCTTTACTAGGCTAATTTAAACATTCGAAGATTTTTTTCGGCTTAAAATATCTAAACATCAATTTTGTTCATTTTTCAATGAATTTTAAGATTGAATAATAATTTTTAAACGTGAGTAAATAGAGTTTTTATTTTTAATTTGCTCACGATTCTCGGCTTCTACTTTTGAAACCGTCTTCAAAAGTTGAAAAATGTCTCACATTCGATTCAATATTCTTCTCAAAATACTTCTTGGATTTAGCAAACTAGAGAATTTCTCGAGTTGCTATTTAAAATTTAAGCCTTCAAATAGGTCGATGCTTTTATTTTTGTGATTGATTTGATTTAGAGTTGAAATTTTAGTATAATCACACATAATTAATTATAATTACTTATTTATTGAACATGAATAAATAATAAATAAACAACGACGTTTCGATCACAGAATAAGTCGATCGAAACGTAGTTTTATTCTATTATTTATTCGTAAATATAGGTCGTTTATTAATTTTCTTCTAACTCGGTGAGGTATGTAAAGCCACGTGAAAACCAGATTTTAAATTCAATGATGAAGATAAATAATTCATTCAATGTTGAAATAAAGTATACTTTACTAGATGAAGGAGTAGGTATCAGCCAAAGATGGAATCACTGGGTTCAATAAAACACCTTTAATAAAACGTTTCGGCCTGAATTTTATTTGGCCATCTTCAGTTAATTAGGAGTTATACACAAAATGTGGTAAACATGTACCAAGCCTTATTAAAAATAAAATTTTTTTTAGCTTCATGTAAATTTATAACGTGCCTGGACCCAAAGTATACTTTATCTTGTAATTGTTGTTTATTTTACAAAAAAAGAGACGTTTCTGTGGTTATTCACCACCTTCATCAGTCTGCACTGTAGACAGAATTTCGCCAAATTTAAACTCATCTCAACGTGCATGTGCAATCACAAATCAAAATGTAGAAAATAATAAATCCCGACGAGGACAGAAATTCAAAACAATGAATCAATCATTCCTCACAGACAATCAAATTAAGAATGATCAAAAAATCGATTTCTCAAAGTACTAGATAATTAATTAAGTGTTACTAAAATTTTAACTCTTAAACTTCAAATAAAAAAGTCGAAGGGAGAAAGAGTGTGTTTCATGGAAATAAATTTAATTTATTTATAACGAGACTAAAGTTTTGAGGGGTTTTCATACACACCTCTGTGAATTACTTGCAATAATAGACTGATGAAGAGTACAAAGTCCTCGAAACTATAGTCTCGTTATAAATAAATTAAAAATGTATTTCTCCAGCAGAAGACACACTCTTTTATTGTCTCCTTCAATTTACTACACTCCTAATTTACACCCCCTTCCTTTATTTCAATCGGATTAAAATCTATACATGACTAATAACTCATGACACTTGATAAGTACACCAATTTTTAGTGAAATTGTTAGAGCTACAGAAAAAAAAAAATCTTTCATGTAAATGTCCACTTCCGGTTTTCCGATTTCAACCAAAAGCTTGCTGTACTCTTTCTAGCTCTATCGAACTTAAGTTTCGAATTTCGTAGCTCCGAGATTTATGGTTACGAAACGCAGGGGGGTACATTCTTACGTACGTAAACATCAACTTCCGGTACTTCTATTTTAGGTTTTTTAAAATCTTATTGTACTTCTTGTAGCCTTTAGGATAGCTTAAGTTTCAAATTTCAACGCTCTGCGACTTACCGAAGACGAGATATGAACAATCAAAATATTTATTATATTTTGCGACATGACTAATTTACACTCTTCCTTTATTTCAACCGGATTAAAATTTATACACGACTAATAACTCATGAAACTTGATAAGTTCACCAATTTTAACGAAATCGTTAGAGCGGTTTTCGAGAAACCTGTTCTATATATATACACAAGAATTGCTCCTTTAATATAATAAGAATTAATTAATAAAGTAAAGGGTGTGTAGTTTCACAGTGAATGAAATAAAACTCAAAGAGGTTTATACAAACTCAATATATTTCGGATTATTAGTCCATCATCAGGAGTTTACAAGTTAAAACTTTTATTTTAACCTTTATCTCTATATGTGATTTATGCTTATTTGTACATTGATATTTATAATTAATTTTGTGTCTATAACTTAAATTTGTAATTTTATTTTCTAATTCTATCTAAAAAATTTCATATTTATACTTGTATTTAAGGTTTTTTTATTTATATTAATATTCATATTGAGAAACTTTTTAATTTTTTCAAATAAAAATTTGTCATTTTCGACCACAGGGTATATAAAAGAGTGAAACTCAAATATAAATTCAAATTAAAAAATGATAAATTTCGATCTCTTTTTTTACTTAATATTTATTTTGATCATTGACTAAATGTCTCTGTCGATGTGTGTGTGTGTGTGTGTGTATTTAAACCAACAATAGAATAATATTGATCAAGGTAGTAATTAAAATATCTTCTTGATATAAATAGTAATTCATTTTTGATAAAATTTTTACTTTTTTCAAATGAAAATTTGTCATTTTCGACCACAGGGTATATAAAAGAGTGAAACTCAAATATAAATTCAAATTAAAAATGATAAATTCTGATCTCTTTTTATTTAATATTTATTTTGATCATTGACTAAATGTTCTGGTTTGTGTGTGTGTGTGTGTGTGTATTTGAACCAACAACAGAATATTGATAAAGGTAGTAATTAAAATATCTCCTTTGACATAAATATAATACATTTTTGAGAAAATTTTTTAATTTTTCAAATAAAAATTTGTCATTTTCGACCACAGGGTATATAAAAGAGTGAAACTCACATAAATTCAAATTAAAAATGATAAATTTCTGAAAAAACTGTTTGTCATTGGCGTTACTCATCTCATGAGCCCTTCTTGGGGGGGGGGGGGTTCTGCCTCCAACCCCCCCCCCCTCCCTCCTTCCCCCTCCATGTGGCTACTCCTCTAAAGTACTAATATCAAAACTAACTCTTCTTCTTAATAAAATACGAGTCACTACCGTGTTCCCTTGTGTGTATGGAACTAAATACTCAGCTTTGACAACTGGGGTATTTACTACTGTATTTATTAGATTCGCCGAGGGAGGGAGGGAGTGGGGGTTCTGCCCTCCAACCCCCTCCCTCCCTCCCTCTCCGTGGCTACTCCTCTGTGTTAGTCTAATATGAAAAAACTAACTCTTCTTCTTAATAAAATACGAGTATTGGAAATACTTACAGTTGTCAAAGCTGAGTATTTAGTTCCATACACACAAGGAACATTGATTAGGAATTTTATCCTTTCACCCCCTTCTTTTTTTTCCCAATGCAGTGGTGGCAAATGGTGCATTGTTGGTGCAACAACTTGCATAAATATAAGTACCTGGAGCCACCGAGCGATGCACGGTAACCCCTGATCCCCCCCCCCCCCCCCCGAAACCTCACACCTCGCCCCCCACCAATGCACCCCAACCGCGCCTTCCACTCGATCCCTCACTACTGTACCCCACCTCCCGCACCTCCCACATTCACCCCACCCCGCACCCAGTTTTTGCATTTCAAGCTTTCTAATGGTCCACATATATATTATGTGTATATTTGTTTACTCGTACACCAATTTGCTCACATTCGTTCATATATTGATAAACATTATAAAAAATAAATAGGAAAAAAATAATAAAAAATAATCGTATA
>JALMQS010000108.1:5672382-5910596 GCA_024734495.1 Forficula auricularia
TTTTTGCTTGGGCAATTCTTGATTTAATTTCGTTTTTGCTCCTCCCATCCCATGTTATTTTACTTAGGTAGCGGAATTCTTTAACTCCTTCTAGGTTTTCTTGGTTAATTTTGATGCATTCATGTCTCGTTTGTTCTTTATATATATATATATATTATGTATGTATTTATGTATTATACTTTTTGAGAAAAAAAATATTTTTGTCTGATTCATGTGTCAAAAAATTTTAATTAGCTAACTTTGACTCTTTGAATTGAATAAAAATATTTTAATAAATTAAATTAGTTTTCATGTTAAATTCTACCCTTTAGCCAATTACGAATTGTGTTTTGAAATTAGTTTCTTTCGCATAAAAATGCAAATATTACTTTTTGTTTTTTAAGTGGAATGTTTTATACCATTTTGAAATCTTAATTAAATGCGTCAATTTTTTAGATAATTTGCCATTATTGTTTGAGACAGTTTTTTTTTAAGATATCAAGAGTCAAAAGCTGATTAAAATTTTTTGACACATGAATCTAACAAAAATATTTTTTTCTCTCAAAAAGTATAATACTCTTAGTTATTTTCTGTTTTGTGATCGATAGCAGTATTATTCAGGATTCCGTAACAAAAATTAGAATTATAAAATATGAAAATTCGTAGCCACAGCATTCAAATATTTAGAGCAGGGTAGAGATTTTCACGGTTTTCAAAAAAATGCCCATAACTCGAAAACTAAAAGAGTTTTATTTTAATTTTTAATTTTTATTTTGGACAATCCTGAACTCACCTATCTCGTGTTCACGTTTGATCCTTGACTTTTGGTACACCCTGTATATATTAACAATTATTATTTATTATCTTGTGATTTTAGCTTTTTGAAAGTTATATCGAAAAGTTTAATTGAAATAAAAAATAATAAAAATCAACAGATAATTATTTATTTTGAAAAAAATTCTATAAAATTTAAAGAGAATGGCATTTGGACACCTAATAAATAAATAAATAAATTGATGAAAAAATAAACAAAAAAATTTCGTATTGGTTTGACTTTATTTTTCTATTTAATTACTTTGAGAAACGAAAGGCAAAGACTTTTTGATTGATAAGGGCAAAATAAATGAAATTAAGTTCTGGATGTTGCTTTTTCATCTGAAAATATTACGGCACTCAGACTTGTTCTTGCAATTTGATACTTAATTTTGTCATCTTATTCAAATAGAATGCAAATTTTATATAGATAAGATTATTATTTTATAGTATTGTATTGTTCAAAAATTGGATTATTAAAGATTTAAAATGTTAAAGCTTATATCAATATTTATATAATATACAATTTATTTTATCAATTGAAATTACTCAATCTCATAAGCAATTTTCATGATTGAATTTTTATATTTCTACAAAAGAAACATGAGTACTACACAACTTGCTCTATAATTGATAAGATTGATTAAAGTAGATTGAATATAGTTAGCTACACCATTTATAAATTAAAATTAATTATTTCTTCTTCCGCATATTTAATTTATCAATGCATGCATGATTGATTCTTCATTTGAGTATTGTATAGCATAATTTCAATTATTTTTATAAGGATCCACGTGAATTTTACTAAAGCTAACTTTTAAATTAAATTTATTTAAAAATTTTGCATAGATTATTGATTATAGATATATTTCAAACCTAATAATAGTCAAGGAACATGGTGTCGGTGCACGGTGAAACATTATTACAGTAGAACCTTGATAATCCGGCATATTTGGGGATCTGCCAATTCTGGATTTTGCCGGATTATTGAGGTCTTTAAAAAAAATCTTACTTGAACATGGAAATATGTCAGTAATAACAATTTATGGTGGAGTCCCCATTGTGTAGGTGTGGACTTACCAGTGAGGGGCTCAATCATGTGCTGCTTGAATGTGAGCTAAACAAAAAGTGGACACAATTGCTATACTGTGAAATCAACGAAAGTGTAAAATTCCCAATAAATAGTGATTATCTTTTGTCCTTGTGTGAGTGCAGTGAAAAAGTTGTGATGGCTCTTCAGAGATTTGTTCTAAGGGCTAGTGTAAATATTTAAAATTATAAAATAATACAAAGAATGTGATTGGCTAAATGGTTCTGACCAAAAGCCAGGAAGGGGGAAAAAAACCTTCTCCCTTTATAAAAAAAAAACAATTTAAAGAGCAAAAACGTTTACTTTATTTACAAACTAACATAAGGTATAAACAGTAAATGTGTATTTAACTTCAAATGAGTCTTTTTGGTCACTTTCGCTGAAATTTTTATGAGCGTATTGGCAACTGTCCACTGAGCAAGCACTAAATCATTCGAATTTAGTAACAAATTTTTGCATTTCTAGCTCCCTAGAGGTCCACAGATTATGTATACAAAATTTGGTAAAGTTGGTTCAAGGGCAAGAAAGATAAAAAAGCCTTTTGTGTTTTAGACCACAAAATCAAAAATCCCCCTCGTACGCGGCCCAATAAAGAAAATATCTGATAAACTTACCTAATCTAATATTTTCTGAGGATCGGTATTTTTTTCTTGGGTACTGGTACCTGGCTGCGGACATTAGTATGGGAAATGCTGCTCTAGTCATTTTCTTTATTATCTTATTTTATTGCAGAAAAAATTTAAAAATTGTATTATCTATTGCAGAGCGATATACTAGTAATATAGAACTATGATTTCATATACAGTTAGGAAGATTTTATAATAGAAATCTGTTTCAATATTCCAAAACCGAAGTCAATTTTCAGAGATTTTTTAGGGTTCCGTTTAAAAATTAAAATGGGACCCTATTAATATCCCTATAATGACTGATAACAGAATACAAACTTAGAAGTTATTAGTTTTCTTTTTCTGATATAATGTTTTGCATTGAGAGGAAAAACATTTTTAATACATGGTAATATTCTTAAAAATGTTCCACATTTCTATTTTATTATTTAAATTAATCTGTTAAATATTGATTGTGAATGTTGGATTGTTCGTTAGAATTCAATGAAAATTCATTTAAAATTTTCAATATAGTTTATAGATATATTTAAACAAATGGATTCCCACACTGAAGCGCCGATCATTGCAATAATTATGAAGAGTATGCGAGGTTCACTTCAAGTCCAAAGTACTAGGCAGGAAATCCAAAAGAAATACATGTGAATTGTCAGCATTCGCTTATAATACATACAATAAAAATTATATTTTTTTAATTACTTCAAATTCATTTACTTATTTGTTTATAAATATTTTTCTTAATAGGTTCAATATAAATATTTATAAAACTATTTAATTCTCGTGAATTGGTCATTTAAATCACTTATGAAAATTCTCCAACTAGTAATGTCTTAAGTGAAATTTTCTAAACATTAAAAACTACTGTCATATTTAGAAATGATCTGAGTTTCAAATACATCGACTCTAATTTATTTGAGAAAATTATTAAAATCTAAAAATATATATTATTTTAAATTTTTAAATTGGAAAAAAAGTTAACCTTTTTTCAAACACGGTACGGTCTTCGGCTAGAGCCACCTAGTAAAAAATTTAAATATAATAAACATTAAGAAATCCATTTTTTATTAAACTATATAAATTCATATACATTCTAATTAATTAAAACACTTATGTATATCTAGAAAATTATTTTTCGTAAGCCATGAGGCGTAATCACGACTGAAGATAAACATATATTAGTATTAATTTATTTATGCCATTATGCAACTGTACATACCCATATTAGGCTTTGGTACAGATATTACATTGAGTTCTCCACAATTTGTTTGAAGTTCTGCTTATTTCCCTTAGTTTAGGACTTCCATCGATTAGCTGTCCATCCTTCCTTCGGCTTAAGTCCTATTCCACATTTCAACAATCATTCTTTCAATAGTGAAGTTAATTTTCTCATTAATATATCAAAGACATTAAATTAACATATTAACGAGAATTGTTTTGATCGCGCTTTTTAAACAAGATATATATCGCGAAACTACTGCGGTTGAAGCTAATGGAGTCTGCTGAGTCTTAAGTCTGGACCAAGAGAGAATGAAAAAGATACATGATCCCAGCATCATTTCAGCGTTTAGCCCGCATGACACTTGATGGATCACCACAAATATATAAATTCGGATATTATTTTCACTTAATATTTGACAAAATCATCTGCATTCGATTCGCGATTGAATCAAATACAGGAAACTTATTATTAATTAATGGCAAACACCTAACATACGTGTTTATAGATCGGGCGCTCTGGACTGGGAGATTGAATATATAACATCTCAGATTTCAAATTCATTTCAGTGTCATGCGGGCTAAACGCGAAATGATGCTGGATTATAGCTAAATGGATCATATCTTTTGGTGATCCATTCAAGTGTCATGGGTGCTAAACGCGAAATGATGCTGGATTATATCTAAATGGATCATATCTTTTTCATTCTCTCTTGGTCCAGACTTAAGACTCAACAGACTCCAATAGCTTCAACCGCAGTAGTCTCGCGATATATATCTTATTTAAAAAGCGCGATCAAAACAATTCTCGTTAATATGTTTTAATTATTCTTTGATATATTAATGAGAAAATTAACTTTACTATTTCAAGTTAGAAATATATAAATTCGGATATTATTTTCACTTAATATTTGACAAAAATCATCTACATTCGATTCGCGATTGAATCAAATAAAGGAAACTTATGATTAGTCCTTCTTTCTTCTTCCTCGCCTTTCTTTTGAATTTGGATACTATACTGTAAAAAATACATACCTATATTATACAAAAAAATTGAAAATAAATTTCTAGGTAGGTTTCACATGAAAACTTTCTAGTTTAATTTTATTAAATATGTTTCACCCTCAAATATTCTCATCATTCTCCTTGATCTATGTTATCCACATGACCTTAAATCTGTAAAATCAATGAAAAATAAAGTTTGTGGCCTTTTTAAACCGGAAGTTTTGAAACTAGAAAGCCCAATAGATAATCAGTTCTCCACATTGAAATTAAAAACATTTTACTACAAGAACAAACTTTCTACGACTTTCCGCTATTGAGTTATCGTGGGTATTAGAATCCATATAGAAACATTTATTTATTTTTTACTTGAATTTAGAAAGGGCAGCTGCTCTCCCCAGACGAGCTTCTCTATGATGATTTCATCCAGTTCGTTTTTTCCAACAGGGAGTAAGCTCAAAATGTTCAAATGCTGTTTAAAGTAATATGCATCAATAATTAAACGCTAAGCAGACGTAGGATTTATTTTTCGGATTTATTATTTATTAATTATACAAAAATTATCTCTATTTAAATGAAAATAAACTGACAAAAACATACAAAGGTTTCAGTGTAGTGCCGTTTCTAGAATAGACTAGGGTAAATAAATTTTAACTTTTTAATTATTTAATAAATGTGCGATTCTTTTTACAATCTTATCAAGGAAACTTACTAAAAAAGGCGGATAGAATGATCTCCTTCCTTAAGAGCTAAGGAATTGCAAGAAAGCCAAATACAAATCATACTTATTATAATATTAAAGTCAAAAAGTTTGATATAATAACTGCCTCTTTTAACGTTGAATTCTCATCTGAAAATAAAACAATCTATGGTATGATATAAATTTAAATGCTTTAAAATCCTTAGTTTTCTTTTTAAATAACATTCTCCTAAGGCATTATGTTATTTTTAACAATAGAACATTATTTATTCGATACTACTAATATATATATATTTCGGAATACTTTGCCCTTGTCGCCAGTCCCAGTGCTGTAATAGTATTATATATAGGCATATTAAATTTATTTATTTCAAATTAATTTATTTCAAAACTGTAGACGGTAGTAATTTTTAGTGAATTTATAATAATTAGAAAGATAATCCTTAAAATTCAATATATGAAATTTCCCTATCGACCGACTGTCTTGAGAGAATCTCCTCTCGATACCTATGAAAGAAAGCGATCTTATTTAATCAATTTCAATTAATAGTAAATTCACAACACCTTCTGCTTTTATAATAACATAGATAATAAAATAATAAATAATTTCAATTAAATACTATTAATATGAAAATAGCTCTCGTTTAATCGAATATTTAAATTATTTTATATTTATTTATTATAATAAATATTCTCACATAAATATATTAAAAGATATTTCAATAGGGTAAATTGAATGGGGTTGATGAATGACGTGATTCCTATGCCGAGAGGCTTGTATCTCTATCCTCACCATAAAACAGAGACCAAAAGATTTATAAATGAGAAAGAAAACGATCTTATTTTATCGATTTAATCTATGACACGTAATAATTCTAATATAAGAAAATAGCATTTCAATTAAGAATATTGTAGTTTAAATGAAATGTTATGAAAACCTTCAGTTTCTTCACTGGGGCAGTGAAATGGCAAAAGGGGTTTAATTTTTTCCTCATCACATATTCAATTAAATCTATTGAAATTTTATATCTATTAAATATTTTCTTTTATCTTTTATATCAAATAGTATTTATTAGAATACTTGCATTTTAAAGGGTGGTTTATTTGAAGTCCAATTTGAAATAACGCTGATTACTACTTTGAAATAATTTTTAAAAATTTGAAATTAATAAATATTATAAAACAATCGATTATTAATAATTATATTCAATTTTGAAGGAAATTGATTGATTAGTTTTTAAGATAATGGTAAAAAAGCTAGAAAACCGTAACAAATGACTCCGCTGATGACGGGTAACTTGCGACCCAGCCTCTTGATAAAACTAGATCAAAAGAATTATAAATAAGAAAGAAAACAATCTTATTTTATCGATTTTAGCTCTGAAGGTTCGACAGTAGTCTATTATATATAAGAAAATTCTAATATGATTGAAATTTTTAGTTTAAATGAAATTGTGTGAAAATATCCAACTTCTTCTAAGGCAAAATCAAGTAAGCATATTATGGAAGAACATTTGCTTATTTTTTCACATTAAATATTTGAGTTCAATATCTATTGAAATTTCATATCTATCGGTTATTTTCATTTATATTTTATATAAAATAATTATTACTAAGAAATTTTACATTTTAAAGTGTAAGTTTATTTAAAGTCCAATTTGAAAAAGACGCTAATAACTCCGTTGAAATATTTTTTAAAAATTTGAAATTAATTAGATATTATAAAAACAATTAATTATTAATACTTTAATTTAATTTTGAACGAAATCGATTAAGTAATTTTTTGAGAAAATTGTCAAAAACCATCTGAACCGTCAAAAAACGATGTTTTTTGAAAGCACAGAGATGGCTTTGAAAAAAGCTTAAAAAGTCATATGAAACGAAACATTGACTTGTGACATGGAGGTGAATTTTAAAATGTTTCTAAAACGGCCTTTCATAGACAGTTTTCAGGGTTTTTGACGATTTTCTCAAAAAGTACTGAATCGATTTCGTTCAAAATTGAATTAAATTATTAATAATTAATTGTTTTATAATATCTATTAATTTCATATTTTTTAAAAAATTTCAACGGAGTTATTAGCGTTTTTTCAAATTGGACTTCAAATAAACTACCCTTTAAAATGCAAATTTCTTAATAATAATTATTTGATATAAAAGATAAATGAAAATAACAAACAGATATGAAATTTCAATAGATTTGAATAAATATCTAATGAGAAAAAATAATAAAACTTTTGGCCATTTCTAGTTGATTTGCTCCCGGAGAGAAGAAATTGAATCTTTTCATACAATTTCTTTTAAACTACAAAATTCTTAATCAAAATGCTATTTTCTTATATAATAGACATACTGTGAACCTTCAGATAGATGAAATCGATAAAATAAGATCGATTTCTTTCTCATTTATAATTATTTTGGTCTGTTATATCCAGAGGATGTCTCGCCATCAGACACCATTTGTTATTGATTCAAGTCCATTCACTCTACAATATTGGAATATTTTTTAACGCGTAAACTATTGATTTTAGACATTTCAGTCATATTAACTTTTCTGTTTTAAATTAAATGTTTTTAATAAAGGTCATTATATAAATTTGTGTACCTCAAAGGGTTAGGCAGTGATGGTGAAATTTATGTGGAAAGTTAGATAAATCCTGCTCTAGAGGCTTAGATATTCTACATATAAAAAATTATAATGAAAAAACATGTTGATAATTTAATTTACTAAAAATATTGAACATCATTTACAATTTTGCTAATACAGAAAGAAAAAAGTTAACAAGATCGAAATTACAACAATCAGATAAAGTCTTACAATGATTACAAGTTAGAATTACTTAAATAGTTAACATGCAATCTTCCAAACAATATTTCACCATGATATTTTCTTCTTCCAAGCAAATTTATTGCCTGCTTGGATCCTTATGAAGTGCCAAAATTTCTTTAATTTTCTTTTCTTAAACATCAGCTCAAGTTGTGTTACCAGTCGTGTTAGTTAGATCATCTAAAGGTCCAAGATATTCGAAGAATTCTTTCATAGGCTGCTATTTTTTACAAAAAAGACGAAGAATAATAGTTTAATTAATATTTATTTTTTCTTAAGAGCACACCTTTTTAGGAATTTAATAGGAAACAATTTATTATGTATCTATTTTCTACTCTGGCTTTTCTTTTGATAATTATTATATTTATTATTTATTGCTACTTTTATTCTCTTTATCATAATTTTATTTATCATCTAAGGAAATCACGTCTTACTACCTACCTTCTTATAAATTTTAAATAAAACAAAAAATGGAATCCTTCGCCTGCTTAGCGTTTAATTATTATTGATGCAAATTACTTTAAACAGCATTTGAACATTTTGAGTTGAGTTGACGAAAGAACGAACTGGATGTAACCATCATAAGAAGCTCGTCTGGCAGGAGAGCAGAGCATGCCTGCCAAGCATCTCGTACTAAATTCATACCAAGCGTCTAGAAAATAAGAAGTTGACAGTGCTTCCTAGCATTATATTGCATGTTCTTTCATGTTTTCAGTGTCCGATTCAAATGCCTCCTCAGATGAGTACCATCCGCCTGGATGTGAACCAATATTTAAACAGAGCGGCGAATGAATTTATTGCCATCTATATTCCCATAATCAAGTTAAGCTTTCCTGAAATAACTTTATAGCTTATAATGCCCTCTTTTGATTTCAAAAGTAATTGTACTTGAAATCCTATATCTTTAAAAATAATAACTTAATTTGTTTATAAATATATATATTTGCATGTATTTTATAAATATACAAGGCTATATTTTAATTATTATATATATATTTTTTCCTTTGATAAGTAAATATATCAATAATAATTAATTTTAAGCCAATTTTAATCCAATATTTTTTCTAGCCTACTGTTAGAAAGCTTATACTATTTGTTATTTTTATGATAGGTAACTTCGCATTCCTTTCATAATAGCACCTTTTATAAATTAATCTTAAGCATTTGCAATAGTTGTTAATAATTTCATTTAAGTAAATCAATATTCCAATCACATTCACCAATTTCTTAAAAATTAAACTAACACTGTTTGTAATGTAGGTATTTATGTATTTCTTATTTCATTTTATGGGTGAAATGGAAAGAAAAATCTAGATTAGAGTAATAATCATATTAGGAGATTTTTATTTCTACAAATTTCCATTTTACTTAATTATATATTTTTCTTTCAAAGCAATGAGACTATTATTTTTTTGACCATTCATTTTTGTGAGGTCTTAATAATGCCCATTATACTCGGCACTTAATAGTTAAACTTAGATATCAGGAACGAACAAATTCTAGATTGAGTATTTCCCTCAGATAAGAAAGAAAGCGAATGTGTGACTTTTAGAGAAGTGAAAGTGTTGGCAAGGGATAAAATATAAGGAGGCGAGTAGTTGCATCAAACCAATTTTAGGACTGTATACTTGATAATGATTATTTTCATATGAAAATAATTATAATTATCGCCCAACTTGTGTCACTAAGGGCTAAATGTTATTTTGCTTATATAGACTTTACATTTTTATTTTTTACTTTACTTTTATTTTGATCACTTTAATTCCATGCCCCGAGCCACCTTGGAGTCTTCCGAAACCATTTATCATTTGGGATATGTTAACATTTAAAAAGTGTGATACAAATCAAATTGTTTACCAACATCTTTTTTTAGATATTGTATCTAAATATTCTAACTTTCAAATTCCCTTTACTGACGGTTCTAAATCTGATTCCGAGTTGGATGTGCATTCAAGATTGGACTTCTTGAAAGATATTTCAAATTATCATTTGCAAAGCAACATTTTTACAGCAGAGCTAATGGCACTCATACAAATTTTGACAAAAATTAAATTTTTAAATGGCAGTAAATTTTTAATTTGTTCTGATTCCATGTGTGTACTTAAATCTTTGGAAAATATTTTTACCCAACATCCACTTGTTCAAAAAATTTTAATTCTAGTAAAGAAATTACAAGATTTAAATATGGAGATCATTTTCTTCTGGATTCCTTCTCATAAAAATATTTTGGGGAACGAAATAGTAGATAGCCTTGCAAAAAAGGGTGCTTTAAAACGAAATTTAGACTTCATAGTTATGAATTATTTCGACCTAAAAAATTATATAAACGGATGTATTTTTAATAAGTGGAAAGAGGACTGGCTCAAAATTGAAAATAATCATCTAAAGAAAACGTTACCTACAATAACTAAATATAATCTGATGGCTTTACCAAGAAAACAACAAATTATATTAAATAGACTAAAGATAGGTCATTGTATCTTCTCTCATCAATATCTTTTCAACAAACAATCCCCGCCTCACTGCGTTTCTTGTAATAAGAGAATGAATGTACACCATCTTTTGATAGAGTGTCCTTTATACAATACCCTGAGAGATAGATTTAAAATTCAAGGAAATTTAAAGAATATTTTGGTAGATCCGAAAGAATTTAATAATTTATTTCTATTTTTAAAAGAAACAGGGTTTTTCTCACAAATTTAATATATTATAGTTTTCGATTTATTTTTATTATTATTCTGTTTTGGTTGATTTTCTTATTACCTATATGTATTTTTTGTAGATATTTCTTGTGTGTTTTGAATATGGTATATGATTTGTCGGAGGTTTTGTTTTTCTGTTGTTCTCTGTTTGCTATATTGTTGATTTTGATTTTTTGTTGTTGTTTTCTTTGACTTTGGTTTTTGTTTTGGTCCTCTGTTTTTTCTTCATTTCTTAATGTATAGAAGAGTGAAGATGGAGTTGAAGAAAGAAAAAGAAGTCAGGAACTCGGTGGCACTAATGACCTTAGTAGTTGATATGCCATGTATTTTGTAAAATAAATAAATAAATAAATATTTTTTACAATAATTTTATCATTTCATGTTATTATAAAATAAATAAAATATTTTTCAAAATTCGGCACAAATCTTGAAATAGTACGCTGGCGCTGCCTGTAAAATCAATCAGTTGGCTTTGTATGGCGATGGTTTGACTACATAAGCGTGCATATATAACTGATTTGATTTTTTTCTGAATATAAGCATTTTTCATTTGGAAGTTCTGAATTTAGAAAGCACAAAATCGATTTTGATTTGGAAACGTGGAACTCAATACTTCACTACACAAAGCGAATCGAGTAATAAATACATCAAAAATTAAAGATTGTAGTTTTAAAATCATGATAAAATATTATTATAATTTAAGATAATTAAATAATAAAATTAAAGTTTAAAAAAAATCTTTGGTCCGGTTTCAACTTCTCTGAGCGCGAGTAGATTTTTTTTCAATCGGTTTAAAAATGAGTGAAACGTGGAGAAAAATCATTTCCAACCATTGATTTTTTCTATCTGTTTGGTTGAATTCCAAAATAACTACGAACTCGAGATCAAAAGGTCGTAGAAAGTTTCTTCTGGTATGAAAATGTTTATAATTCCAATACGTTGAAGTGATTAGATTTTTAGACCTCTATCTTCAGAACTTCAAATACAAAAATGCAATAGATATATTTTTCGAATGACTTTATTGAGATTTTAAGGCTTTGTTGTAATAAAAGAATAAATAAATTAACATGTATTTTTTAATTTAATTAGATTAATTAATTGTTTTACTAGCTGGACCCGAAATTTCACTTCTTCATAAAAAATATTCACTTACTTCTTCAATTCTTTTTGTAATACAAGAAAATAAGGAAAAAATTAATGAAATAATAAGAAATATTAGTTTTTTTAACTATTAAAACAAGGATTAAATTTACATAAACGAGGGTTTCGTTCACACCTAACCGCAAGAGATATTTATGTCTATACTAATAGGTAGAAGGGACAAATGAGTCATTAGTTTAGGCAACCAGGAAAATTCAATCTTTTTTAAATTAGGATAAAATACATCCGATTGGTGAATTTAATTTCAATTTCATTTGTATTTATTTGGGAAGTCGTAAGCAGTAAATATTTTTCTACTGCAGGGTGAGTGTACTGCTGTTTGGAATTATTCCAAAAAAACCCATCAGTCCATAGAATAGAAAAAATTATCGATATCAGTGCTCTCGTCATCAAAAATTTAATTAAAATATATCTTAAAAAAGAACACTTTTTCAAAACTCGGTACGCTCTCACTCTAAAGCCATCTAATAATAATAGTTTTTCAATCTTTAAAGAATTTGGTGTCGGTTCTAGGTGAAACATTTTAATAGATAATAAGTAAAAATATATTTTTCTAGGTGGGTTTCAGTTTTCTTTTGTAACTCCTGATGATGGGCTCATAACCCGAAATATATATCGAGATAAAAAACTCAATACATATATTTGTTTTATTTGTGAAACCCACCTAGATAAATATATTTTTACTTATTATCTAATAGTTTTTCAATTCAAAAAATATGGTATTTGAAAAATTCACCTCAATTTAGATAAAAAATACAATTTATATTCAAGACTAAAATTCTAAGATTTCTAATTAAAAAAAAATTTTAAGTTTCAAAAGGCCGAAAATCTAAGATGTTAAAGATATGATTTTTTATCTCATACGCATATCGCCCCCTCATCATGGGTCGATGGAGTCGAACCCAAAAGCTAATCTAGCTTCTGACATATAGTATTTAAAAAAATGGCGTTTTTAAACCCTGAAGGAGTGAAACGTCGGTTTTTCAAAGGAACAAATTACTTTCCAATAAATGTATTTTATTCAGAATTGTATTTTTTCATTATCCTTGAGCTGCCTTCCATATCACTTCTCAAATATAGTTATAAATTAAGCAAATAAATCTAATTAAGAGATTTATATATAATTAGTATATTATTTAAATATAATTATGATAGATGTGACCCCATGTTTCATGA
Source organism: Forficula auricularia (assembly GCA_024734495.1). Taxonomy (NCBI): domain Eukaryota; kingdom Metazoa; phylum Arthropoda; class Insecta; order Dermaptera; family Forficulidae; genus Forficula; species Forficula auricularia. The sequence goes on from JALMQS010000108.1 coordinate 5,685,671, forward strand.
AAAGTACACCCCTCCTTATAAATATTACGATAACTGTTGACCTACTCTAAAACTTCTTCCCAAGGAAGGAAAAGGTATTGATGAATTTGTAATAAAAACAGGCCTACTACTAATTGTACAGAATATTTTACTCAGTTCTAAAAAATTAGAAGAGGTTTTGAATACTTTTTGTTGAAATTATAAAACTTTCCGGTATTTATTTTTATAATATAATGCCAGGTGCGCCCCCCCCTCCCCAGTTTCATGAAAACTCCACCCCCTCCACCCCTTATAAATAAAAAGATAACAGTAGACCTACTATAAAACGTCTTTCAAAGGAAAAGGTATTGATGAATTTGTAATAAAAACAGGCCTACTAGTTGTGCGGAATATTTTACTCATTTCTAAAAATTAGAAGAGGTTTTGATTACTTTTTATTGAAATTATAAACTTGCCGGTATTTATTTTTATAATATAATGCCCCAGGATTGCCCCCCCCCAGTTTCAAGAAAACTACCCTCTCCATTTTATTCATTTCTAAAGAATTAGAAGTGCTTTTTATTATAAGACTTGACCGCTTTTATTTTTAGCATATAATACTAAAATGCAACAATTATCCCCCCCACCCCTCGTGAAATTTCAATGTCGCAATATCCTCCTTAACCCTCCCTGATAATTTTAATTTTGCAACAAGTATCACCCCCTCTCCAGAAATTTCAATGTTGCAATATCCGTCTTAACCCCTCCTGATAATGCTAATTTTGCAACAATTATCACCCCCCCCTAGCCAGAAATTTCAATGTTGCTATATCCGTCTTAATCTCGCTGATGATAATGCTAATTTTGCAACAGTTATCACCCCCCCCCTCGCCAGAAATTTCAATGTTGCTATATCCGTCTTAACCTCGCTGATGATAATGCTAATTTTGCAACAATTATCACCCCCCCCCTGCCAGAAATTTCAATGTTGCAATATCCGTCTTAACCCCTCCTGATAATGCTAATTTTGCAACAATTATCACCCCCCCCCCTCGCCAGAAATTTCAATGTTGCTATATCCGTCTTAACCTCGCTGATGATAATGCTAGTTTTGCAACAAGTATCACCCCCTCTCCAGAAATTTCAATGTTGCAATATCCGTCTTAACCCTCCTGATGATAATGCTAATTTTGCAACAATTATCACCCCCTCCTCAAGAAATTTCAATGTCGCAATATCAGTCTTAACCTCCCTGATGCAATGCTAATTTTGAAACAATTATCACCCCCCCCCTCAAGAAATTTCAATGTCGAAATATCCGTCTTAACCTCCCTGATGATAATGCTAATTTTGAAACAATTATCACCCCCCCCCCTCAAGAAATTTCAATGTTGCAATATCCGTCTTAACCTCCCTGATGATAATGCTAATTTTGCAACAATTATCACCCCCCCCCTCAAGAAATTTCAATGTCGCAATATCCGTCTTAACCCCCTGACAATGCTAATTTGAAACAATTATCACCCCCCTCCAGAGATTTCAATGTCTCAATATCCGTCTTAATCCCCCTGATAATGATAATTTTGCAACAATTATCACCCCCTTCCAGAAATTTCAATGTCGAAATTTCCGTTTTAATCCCCTGATAATGCTAATTTTGCAACAATTATCACCCCCCCTTCAGAAATTTCAATGACGCACTGTACGTCTCAACCCCCCCTGTGGGCATCTCAGATTATGAAATTAAATTGTTGTATCTTTGGTACATTTCCCAACCCTCAATCCATTTTCAAATAAGGTAAGTACTGTTCAATTAAAAACCTAGCTCCCCAGAACGCGTAGTTCAAATGCAGCGCCGCTTCCTTATCCTATCCTGTCCTCCATGATGTTTGTGCTGTGACGTCATAGCTTCGGGGGTTTCTTCAGTGCGAACAGGGCTGCCCCACCCAACACATATCGTCCTCATATTAACTCTTTTAGGTAAAAACTATTAAAACATTATTAATACTATAAACTATAGTCCTTTTTGTACTTTGCAATAATCTAGGACTATTTTACATGTTTCCCTGACACCTGTGTTGAACTAAGCGTGGGCCAGAGAGCAAATACGAGGCCACAAGTGTGTAGTGACCAGTGAATAGAATAGCTTAGTGGGATTCGAGGGTCTGTTTTTTCGGTTTTTATCGGAAAATAGTACAGGTAAGCTAATATCCCATATTACCCCCAATATATTATCTTTATATTTATACTATATTTTGAGCTCGAATTTGTATTCTATCAGTAATTGATTGAAATATATATCCTGTGTAATGGCTGTCATTTCGACAGCCAAGAGAGAATGATTCATATTTCTTAATGATTATAGATTCTTCCAATTGCATTCTATAGTATATAATAGAAAACCCAATTTTCTTTTAGTAACAAAAATAAAAATTTTATTCTAAAATTTAAAAAAATTATATATTTTTATATATATTTTTATATTGAACATAAGATTATTTTCCCTTAACTGTTTGACGTTTTCTCACCCTAAATTCTAATACATTGCTATTTAAAAAGTAAAAAAAGATTATTATAAAAAATTTTACTATATTTTAATCCGGCAGTAAACAGAATTACTATTATTATTATTATTATTATTATTTTTTTCTATCGGTAGAAAATGGGTAATAAACCTCCTAATTTGTGAATTATTACTCGAATATATAGAAATTATTTTATTATTCTTTTAATTAAAAATTGAAAACATTTTTCTTTTAATCAAAATTTTAATTTTATCCGGGGGTAGCCAGAATTTGTTGAGGAAAGCAGGTTATCTCTTTTTTGTAAATTATTCGATTATATTAATATTTTGATATTTAAAAAGTGAAAAACATTTTATTTTAATAAAATGTTTTATATATATATATATATATATATATATATATTGTATATATTTAAATTTAGCAGGGTCGTAGCCATGGGCGCATGCAGGGGGTGGCAGGGGGGTCCTTGGCCTCCCAAGGCTTTACACGGGCACAATTTTAGTCCAAAAATTAAGGGTTATTTTCAAAATTTTAAAACATGATGACTATATTTATTGTATATCTCGCTCCCACCCCCAGGAACGTAGCTTCCAATATTTTATAGTGGCCGGGAGGGGATTTAAGAAGTTACTAAATCCCCCCCGAATTTCTCGATACGCCCTTGGCCGTAGCAAGAAGTAGGGGGAGGTTATAAACTATAGGTAAACTTTATTATTATTACTCAAATATATGGTATATATCTTTTAATATTCTTGTAGAATTTAAAAACATATTTCTTTTAAGCTAAAGGATTATATATTTTAGTTTTAACTGGCCTTAGCCTGATATATACATAGACATTTCAACCAGAGGATGCTGTTCAAAAGAGAACCCTTCATTTTTTAAAATATTATTTTATTGTACTCTCCTTTTTTAAAATTCATCGATAATCAGAATTTTTCGTAATTTTTCAAATTTAACATTACATTTTTTATGACATGATATGAAAATAAGGCTATTTAAAATTTTAGGGATGCGCAACATCCATGGACCCCACTCCACTGATATATAAGCCGTTTATTTTGAAAGTTTCCACAGATACCTTCGACAACTTTTAAGGAGTTCGGTGTTGGTTCTAGGTGAAACATTTTAATATAATAATAAAATTTGAGTAAGATACGATAGGTTTCACAAAAAATAAAACAAAATTGAGTTTTGAATTCGATATATTTCGGGGGTTTGAAATAAATATATAATCAGTTTTCTTAGACTCCTGATGATGGGCTAACCTCCGAAATATATCGAATTCAAAACTCAATTTTGTTTTATTTCTTTTTTGTGAAACCTACCTCGTATCTTACTCAAGTTTTATTATTAGATAACTTCGACCCGTACCCAGCCCTTAAAAACCCTTATTCTTCTTCTTTTCACGATGGAGGGGCCAACCTAGGCCTTTAGGGGGATGCACCTTTTTGGTGTAACTCCTTCTCTCATCACTTTCATTAAAAAAAAGTGTAGTAAGTCCATTATTTGTTATTTCGAGATATTTGTATTTTTATAAATACACATATTTATATATATTTCGATACCTTTATTTTGACGAATTCATGAGGATATTATAAATATGAAAAGAAGACATCTATGTCTAACTGAAACTGACATTAACTCATTTTTTTCAAAATTGGACTTACGCCACTTTCAAAGTAAACGGCTCATACATATATAAAAGTGAAAACATTATAAACCTCCTCTTTTTATGTAAACTACTTAAATATATAGGTACATATTTTGACATTCTTATAAAAATTAAAAACATTTCCTTATAATCAAATACAAATTATATATAGGTATATATAATTATATATAGTTATATACATAATATAATATATATAATAATATAAAATTATAACCTATGGCCGGAGCCAGAAGTATTTTTTCCTTTTTTGATGTTGGGAATTATATATCTTCTCTTGTTAATTTAAAATTGTACAAATAAATACATTTTAACATTCTCCACATTAAAAAAAAATTTAATCAAAAATTATATTAGAATATATATTTTTTAAATTCTGGTTTACGAGAGTGGTTTGAAACCTCAATCTCCTCCCTCCGACCATGCATTTTTTTTGCCTTAAATGATTCTATAAGCAACCTATAAATTTATTTTAAAATTTTCTGGCAAGACTAATTTATTTGGAAAATTTGTTTGAATTGACAACCCATCGTTTTAAAATAAAATTAATATTCTATTATATACACACGACGTTTCAAGCTTAGTTTCTGAACTCATTAAAGGTTGATTGTGCCGAAAATTAACAATTCAATACGATTCTTGACTCATTTATATCAATTCTTGAAACAAATAATAAATTAGCCCGAAACGTCACATTTTTAATAGAAAATTTTAATTAATTTATACTATGCTTGGTCCAATCAGAAAAACATAAATAATTAATCTGACCAAAAAACTAAAATAAGGAAATGTGATTTAATAATATTCAATATTATTTTTGGTAAACTTGGCAAATATTTAATTAGTTTTCACAATTCCACCCTTACTTAGGGCCGGTTGTATGCAACAAATGCTTTTTACAACTAACAAAGGGTAGATAGTAAATGGAGGGATTGGGATGGCCAATCAGATGACTGAAGTGCATGTCATCTGATTGGCCATCCCAGTCCTCCATTTACATCTACCCTTTGTTAGTTGTAAAAAGCATTTATTTGCGACATACAACCGGCCCTTAGTAAACAAGAGTCGATTCTGAAACGGTGTAATCGCTCCACCGGTGTAACTAAATAAATGTAAATTATATCCACATATAATAATTACACCGGTAGGAGCGCTTACGAATTTTGATGCGTTTCAGAATCGACCCATCAATCATTTTTTTAATATTATTAAAAATCAATATAATTAACATGTTTTGATCACTAATCTGTCAAAATTCCACTATGAAAAACATCAGATCTAATTCCTTGAGGAAAAATTTAGTTATTTTTTTATTTAATTATATTTTACTACTTTATATTATTTGCTTTCGTGGTAAAAACCATTTTTATTTAAATTATAATATCTAATCTACGTTTCAGGCGCCACTTTGTCCCTCTTCAGGTGTATTTAAATAACTTTCCGTGCCTAAACATTCGAATATATCTGAAAGAGATGCTGAAAATCTTACAATCTATTAACAAATTTTTTTAAGTCAATAAACGGGTTTTACACCAAAAGCGTTGAGCTTAATTGATAATTTAAACCATAAAAACTTAACCAATCAATTTAAATATATTAATCCCTCGAAATTCATACAATATTTATTTATTTGAATCTCATATAATTTATTATTCTGACAAAAAGCTATAATTTTAATAATAGTGAAAAAAAACAATTAAATAAATAGATAACTCATGTATGCATTCTATGGGTGACAAACTTCCCGATTTAAATTCATAGGATATGACGTCAATCCATCCTAAAGCCCGTGTTGAAAATATTGACTGTAAGCATCTGCTGCTCTATTTATTTTCCACTAGATCTATCGTCCTAAACTTTCGGTGCATTGGACGGCATTTGGCACTGCGTTTTCCTTCTAACAGGTGTTGACCGTTAACGCAGGATGCACAACTGAAAACTGTTGCTCCCCTTCCCTCCAATTTAGTTTAACCGCCAATATATATATATTAACCTTTATCCACTTAGATAAATGTATATCTAATATTTCATTTAATTATATAGATGCCGACAATGTATATACAGACAGTTAATTATTATTTATCGATTTAATTATAAATATATATTAATTAATTTTGATCTTGTGTGAAATATAAATAAGGTAACAGTTTTGCTCTATTATGGAATAATCTTTTGGTCATCTTATCATTTTCTTTACTGACTCCCCGACATGATTTAGAATGATCAATATATAATTATTTATTTCTTTATCATCGGTCATACAAAAAAAAATTCTTAAATGATAGCAGTTGACTGCAAAAATTTAGAATACCAGGAAAAAATCTTGAAAATTAATAATGTCTGAAAATTTTTACGCAACTCTGGGAAACTATTAAACTGTTTTAAAAAAGCGCTCAAGTGCGAACCTAACTCGCGTCCCTAGTATTCTATAGAGGGGAGGGCACACATCAATACAACTTGGACTCATAATGCTTGACTCGGTAGTCGAAAAAAAATTACAATAAAACATGTTTAATTTGACTTTAAAAGACCTATTCAACGGTATTCGAGTTGATGAGGTGGCGCGAAATTTTTTTAACTTCACTATCTTTCCGTAGGGGCTTAAATTTGTTTTCCTTTTTACTAATGTCTTATCTACAAATCATTAAACTTGAAACTACATGCAGAATTTCAAGTTTCTAGCTTTAGTAGTTTACCACCTGACGAACAGACAACAAAGTCTCATCATAAGGGTTGCTTTTTACCAATTTTAGTATGTTGAAGGAGACAATAAAAGAGTGTGTCTTCTGTTGGAATTATAAATTTTATTTATAACGAGACTAGTTTCGAGGGCTTTGCCTCTTCAATACATTCATACATTAATTCCTGTGAATCAATTGTAATAGACTGATGAAGAGGGCAAAGCCCTCGAAACTATAGTCTCGTTATAAATAAAATTTATAATTCCAGCAGAAGACACACTCTTTTATTGTCTCCTTCAATATATAAAAATTCTGCTACCCTCGGCACAAAAACTTTCAATTATAGTATGGAACATTAAAAACGAGTCGACAGTTTATTCCTCATATGTACAATATATGATAATATAATCAGACTTTTCAATCCGTATTGCTTACTTTTTTCAGGCACATGATCAGAAATTTTGTTCAAAAGTCTCCTACCATCATTCATGCTAAGGGATGGATTCCTTATTAACCTATTATCTTGAAGACCATAAATTTATCATTAGTGGGAAAGAATATTAATTTATCTTAACCTTTTTCCAAGTTTCTATAACAATTTACACATTTACAATTTTTGATTTAAAATCACAAAAATATTTCAGAATAAACTCTTGTCAAAGATTTTATTGGACTGATAGTAAGTGAAAGTATTTCAATGGACTTGAGTTTAAATTTATTTTTAGATTATTGAATTATAGATAATTTTGGTTGTAATTTAGTTTTTCAACCAAAAATTGCTATCTACTAATTTAATTTCACTTATGATTTATTGATTAAACAAATACTATGAAAAAATTTGAGTGGTTCACATGATTTTTCACACTTAGATGTTCCTTTGATAAGACCATTTAATTTTCAGCTATAGTCATCTCTATATTAATACCTTAAAAACTAGAAAAACCAGAAAGATATATTTTAAGCCAGTCATTATATCTTTTACTTCTGGTTTATCAAGAATGACTAACAATTATTTTTATTCTTTTCTTTACCCTTATGTTATTTAATTGATTTAAAATTGTATTTTTGTGAAGGGGGACATTCAAGCTCTTTTTTTTTGAAAATTTTTATAACTCATGTCCAGCGTTCAAATCTTTTTATAAATTAAAAATAGAGGACACCAGCATTTTTGATTGCAAATTACAACTTTAATTCAAAATATTTTTTTTTTTTAAATTGATACCTAATTTTTAAATTGTTTGTTTTATTCAAAAACTCCTTTAATTAAGTTGAAGTTATCCATATTTGACATGATCAATACACCTATAGATAGTAACTAAGTATTCTATTTTTTGAAAAAAAGGCGAAATAGACATTTTTGAGTTAAACCACTATCCATGAATGGCACCGAAATGTCTATACTGTCTTTCTGAAATTTTTTTTTTTCATTTTTATTCCAGAGATTTTTTCACTGATGTTTATTTAGATTTAACAATCTAGTATTATCTTTGCCACTATATCATTATAAAAAAATAAACTTTGTTTTCGCATCGCTATCGCATTTTTTCCTTATTTATTAATAAAGCCGCACAAAAGTCCAAGGACTTATTCAATCAAACTATAAATCTAAAGAGGCAGAATAAGGGAGTCAGTAAGAGTTGTTAGTTTGGAGTCTTAAGAATCTATTTAATTTAATTTTGAAAAATTTCAAGTTTTTAAATTCACGGAAAATTAAGCAGGATCCAGATTCCTTTACTAGATGCCATTAGATTCAGAATTGTACTGATTATTTGTACAATGATGTGAGAATTCGGAGAGAGGTTTAGTTTATAACTAAAAACAACTTTTCTTTTATGTAAATTATTTTTTTATTTTCTTAGAAAGACGGACTGGTAAACGAAATAAGTAGGTTATAATGAAGTCCTTAAATTATTTAATTTTATTTTTATTCAATTTCCGACATTTCGGAGACTTTTTTCTCTCCTTCTTCAGGGTATTGAATAGTCATTGATGGGTGAGTATAACTCGGTTCCCATTTATCTCCTTTCAGTGATAGCAACAATATTAGAATATTTTCCAACATTATACCATAAGTATACTTGGTTGGAAACGTCAGAAATTGAATAAAAATAAAATTAAATAATTTATGGACTCCCTTTCATTATTAATTATTTTTGTTTTTCAGTTTCTATGTATAAAACCCGATTAATTTCGACTAAAACTATATTATAGAAGTTTTTATAATACTTTACCATAAAGTAGGGTTCTCCTTATTTTGGATATTTTCGAATATATACGTAGACTGGGACTCATGGTTCTAAATAAAAAAAAATATCCCCAAGTTTCAAGTCTTTATCTCTAATTTTAACCTAGTGTCTACAAAGCGATTAAGTTTCCCATCTAAATAACATGGGGTTTTGGTTTGCATTGAACGATCAATTTTTTATTCTGGCCAAAGCAATGGTTCAATTGATTTGAAACTATGTAAACTTTATACTTATAATAAATAGTAGCTATCCTTCAGAATTTTTGTAGATTTTTAGCTATTATAATTTTGAATTCTATAACTTACTAACACTAAGATATAGCAGTATTTTATCTAGCTGTTACTCCAAAATTATAATAGTTAAAAATCTATAAAAATTCTGAGGGATAGTTACTATTATAATGATAAAGTCTACAGAGTTTCAAATTTTTGAACCATTACTTTGGCCGGAATAAAAAATCGTTCAATGCCAAAAACCCCATGTTATTTAGATGGGAAACTTAATCGCTGTGTAACACTAGGTTAAAATTCAGATAGAGACTTGAAACATGGGGGATATATTTTTTTTATTTATTTAGAACCATATAAGCCCCTGTCCGTGTAAATATTCGAAAATATCCCAAATAAGGAGCACCCTACCACAGGGTATGGTCAAGTATTGTAATCGTGCATGAAAAAGTGTTATTTTTGCTTCGTTTTTTCGAAATATCTAAAAAACGGCTTGAACTATTTTGATTAAAAAATTGAGCAAAACTATGGCGTTTTGTTCTACAAAAAAGCCCTAATGAGTGAACATCGAAAAAATTACATTTTTCGAGATATTAATTGTATTGTCAAAATGTCTGTTAGTACGTAGTACGTACCTACTATATGCTACCAAATTTTGTGTAGACTCTAGCTCAAAAACTACTGTGAATATCAAAACGAAATTTCACATCTAGTTTTGCTGCATTGAGATAGAGAGCTGATTAGATTTTGGTTGAAATCGAACCAAAAATTGGGCTGGGGGAGGGGGGGGGGTTAAAAATTGAAATTATAAGATTTACAAACTAAAAACAAAACAAAAAAAATATACCACAAAATGAACCTATAATAAAAAAGAGTTATTTTTTTCGGGAACTAAAATTGGGGGGCGTGGGGGTTCAAAAAATACGACTATAAATATAAGTCTTAGACCCCTTTTATGGAAAACGAAATTTCGCACACGATCTTATGAAAATGACTCATTATGTAAAATTAATAGTGACCCAAATTTTTTTTTTTTTTAATTTCTGAAACGTGATAAAAATTATTTTCGATAATTATTTTTTTCTGTAATTCTGCATTTTCCACGATATCTCAAAAATGGAGAGTCTTACCATGCTGGGGCCAATTTTAATTAATTTATTATTACAAGGGTGACGCCACCCTTTAGCTATCTGCTAGTTCAACCCTTCTGGAAGGAGTCCCTTTCATCTGTGAAATTTGCTAAGAGCGTAGCCCGAGCCTGAAAAAGTTTTAACTTTTTCATATATAATTAAATATTTAAATTAATTTTTCATAAATTAGTTGTGATTTTTTGAATAGAACAACCTATTTAAACTATTGCAAAAATATACATTATATTTAATAGATCGTTAAATCGGTTAAATGTTGTTAAGTATTAATAAAAGAGCTTAAATACACCCTAGTATATATATATATCAGTAATAAAATAAAATAATTTATTAAACTAGTTTTACATTTAACCTAATTTTTTGTTGTAAAAAGTTAATAAACAATATAATTAGATCATCTGCCATATTATTTTGATTTCACTGGCTTATTCGTCTTTTTCTAGCAAACCAATTAAAATTTGAATAACGTTTTTTTTGTTCCGCCATTTGGATTAATTTGTCTCCCTCGGGAAAAAATTTTCACCTGGAAGTATTTCACTTTCACTGCTCGGCGTTTATTCATCATAATTATGATTTTTACAAGCAAAATCGATATTGAAAATTTTTATAAATTAGTTTCTCTTTTGCAAATAGTTCGTGTTATTTTCTGTTTAGAAATATACAATAGACTTTATTAGAAAATCTATTTTTAAAGTGACCCATTTTTTCTTAAATCTTCTTTTTGAAAAATTACATTTCCGCCTTCCGGTGTTTGTTTTTTATTCCTTTGATTTCATCTAAAATAATCTCATATTAAATAAACTTTGTTCCACCCACATTCTCTCTACTAGAATTCCAACGCTTATGCCTCTTCAAGATAGATAACATTACGCGTAAGGCAGAAATTGCACAAAATAATAGAATTCGCAATTTTCTATTACGATTCAAATCAAATAATCTAATCTTTTTTAGTCTTTCGATTTTTTTTATGCTTCACTTATTTAGAAATGTGAAGAAAAATCATTTTCAAACATGATTTTTTTTTTCTCTTGGTATCCGGAGGAAGACCTCTCGATAACTCAAGAACGAGGAGTCGTAGAAAGAGTTGGTTCTCGTGTCAAAATAAAAAATAAAGAAAAAATAATAAATTTCTAGGTCAACCCGTTCATTGAAAAAGTTTTCACTCTTTTCACATATTTATTATAAATGAAACCAAGATTCAAATTATTATATAAATTTAAAAGGATTTAGTTTTCTTTTATAGTAAAATTTATTTTATTTTTGCTTATATTTTCACTTGTTATGAATATAACTTATCAGATTATATGTAGTAAAGGATCGTGCTGTTATTTCAAGGTGAGATGTTTTATAATAGATTTGATTAGAACGTTATTATAGGTAAACAAATGAATTTATGTTATAACCCATGATAAATTTCAGACAGTTGGTCGATCATCAGTAGACAGTGAATATTCTGCAAATTCATTTGAAAATCTTTGCTAATAAAACCTCCCCATTATAAACTTATCATTAAATCTATTAACGTATATTAACCAAAAAGTGACTTCGATTTTTCAGCATAATTAATTAAACATATTCCCACAATAACAAACTTTACTTTAGAAAAACTATTTTCTTTTTTCTTCCATCAATGAATTCATAGTAACTAAGTGTATTTCAATGGTTAATTATTTTTCGTAATTACATGTTTGTCAACCCTTTTATCTAAATTCTCAAAATTCAGTCTATATATAGGGCTTAATTTTGGCGGGGGCGGTCCGAAACGGCGTTCCGGTTCTTTTGTACTCAATCAAGAACTAGATGGATGGAACATCATCTGAATCGTTCTCCACAAACTCTGGTGTTCCCCAAGGCTCTGTAATCTCCTCCACACTCTTCCTTATTTATATAAACGACCTTATTGATCAAACGGCAAACCCCACTCATTGTTACGCCGTCGATAGCACTCTACACGGCAAACCCTCTCTCCCGAATAATCGAATCAATATTGCCTCCTCAATTACTCTCGACCTAGACAAACTGAATAAATGGGGCTCTCAAAATTTAGTTAACTTTAATTCAAATAAGACTCAATGTTGTCTAATTTCTAGGCGCGAAAATAGAGATTTCCCTGATATTCACTTCGATTCGAATACCCTGAAAATGTGTGACAGCCTATCCATGTTGGGCGTCTCTGTCGCATCTGACCTGTCTTGGAATGAACACATCTCCTCTGTGGCGAAATCTGCAGCAAGGAAGATTGGCTTCTTATTCAGGTCCAAGCGATTTTACAAACCCCCACAACTTCTCACCATCTACAAGGCCCAAATCCGCCCCTGTGCTCGAATACGGCTCTCATCTGTGGAGAGGAGCCTCAAAATATTCTCTTGCTACCCTTGATGCAATTCAGAAACGAGCCGTCAGGCTAATTGACGATTCTACCCTCACCGACTCCCTCGACTCGCTGGCTCATCGAAGAGATGTCTCTGCCCTTTCCCTTTTCTATAGATACTATCACGGCAGGTGCTCTGATGAGATAAAATCAATAATTCTCCCAAAGCATGCTTTGCACGCAGCACACGTTTTGCCGACTCCCAACACTCTTTTGAGGTCAAATTGGAAAAGTGCCGGACCACTTCATTCGCGAATACATATATCCCCATGACTTCAAGGAACTGGAACTCTCTCCCAGCCTCTATCTTTCCCAGCACCTATGATCTTCAAACCTTCAAAACCAGGGTGCATAGACACCTACGTCTACACCCTCTCACTTAATCAACTTTCCCTTCTCTTCGGTAATGCAAGGGTCTTTCGAGATCCATAGGGGCTACATCTTTACTGGTGCACCCCTTCTTGCATTCGATTGCATTAAAAAAAAAAAGATGTGCTATAGAATATGAATTAACGTTAATTTTCCAAGCTTTTCGGATTTTTCCGAAGCGTTCTGGCTCCTTTTTTTGGAAATTAAGCCCTGGACTAGCGAATTAGAAATATCTTAAATTGTCAAAACCCAGGATAATTTAATTGTAAACTTTGAGTATGCCGTGCAAGTTTTAGTTCAAATTGGTCTAGCTTAAGTTGTTTTGAATTTTTTATTTTTTTATTTTTATAATTACCCTAAAACATGTTCAACCATTTTTTTTTTCATATTTTCTGCTAATTACCTACCAGATAAATTGCAAATTTAAGCAAAATTGAATTATATCCCGAATGACTTCGATCCCTCAACACCCAGTCAACGTAACCATTTGTCATATATAAAATAAATAAATGAAAATGAAGAAAAATAAAGATAGTATCTCAGAAATCACTTGAATTATCTATGATAAATCTTTTTTTGTCGTTGATATGCCATACTTTTTTTATTTTTTACATTTAAATACAGCAGCCTTAAGGGCCTGCCTTTTAATTAAAATATCACACATCCCTTAAATACATATTTTTACAATTTTCGACCATCAAAATCATCTTATAAAATTTTAATATCTCATTAAATACGTATAAATTGCAAATTTCAAGCCAATCCTATTTAGTATACGGGCCTCGAGACACAGATATTGGGGCTAATAGGGTTCCGTTTAATATTTTATGAAACCTTAAAAATTGATTTGCTCCTATTTTGAACTTTATCTAAACCTCAACTTTCATAAAGCGAAAAGTTTGTGAAAAATTATGCTCTCAATTCTTTCAAAATCGCTCAAAAAAAAACAACTTTTTTCTGGCTTTAGATTAAAAGTTCATTCATATAGAATTAATTTAAGTCCAGTATTTTTATCTACTCGTATAATCAATCGATTCCACAAAACTTTAAACTATTTTAAAATACCCTAACTCTTTCGATAGTGATTGAATTCCTTCCCTCACCAGAGTTACATTTTACCTAAAGCTCATTTTTTTGCGATCACTGGATTTTACTTTTTTGCAGCTTGTGTGATTTAGTATTTATTTATCTCACCCAGTGCTCAATGCGGCTTTGATATGAACGAAGGGGAAGTTGAAAAGTGAACAAGTTGAGCCAAGGGATACCCCAACCATCCAAGTGCAAAGTTTCGTGAACTCTATTATAGTCCCTTTTAAAATATTTATTAAAGAGTTTCAAAATTGAACCTGCTCATTTACTGGAAGAATTTAGTTTCTAAAAGAGGTTTTCTTGTCAAGTTTATTTATATAAGGCTGTTTCTGCTCATACTTCAGGTTTGTGTAGATCATCCATATATCAATTAATAAATGCTTACAAGTTTTTAACCTATATTCTACATTCCAGTTATTTGATAGGACATGTTAATAAAATAGGTTAAAATCGTTTTGTCAAAGGGTTAAGTATATTTAGGGGAAAAAACAGTTTTCTTTTAATTAATTTAAAACTTTTGCTAGAAAAATATACCTAGAGTGATCTTGAAGATGCATGCAATCGCATTAATCGTAAATGTCATTTAACAAATTGACAACTATTCTCGTTTAACCATATACCTATATTGATATTTAATTCCAATAGTTTCATTATTCTCAAATGGCGTAATTTATTCAAAAAATACGATTTGCAATTGACCCATGTTCCTTTACAATCAGATTAGAAATAAATCGCGCCAATCCATTTGTCGATTCGTTTATCCTTATCACTTGTAGCTATAAATTTCTTCCTGCATAAACCTTTCCCGATCCTACAACCATCAATTCTTCAAAACCTCTATAAATTCCTTAAACTCCTCCATTTCCTCATGAAGTTTTTGCACACTCGGATATGATTTCAATTCTATGTATAACTTTTTATTAATTTAAAACTCAGTCTATATTGTATGTTCAGTCTGTATATTTTTTATATTAATTACTGTCCAATAAGAATATGCTTTATCAATATACGTCGCTATCAATAAAAACGATTTCCCTATAGATTTGATTAATCTTTAAATTATACAATATTAACAATATACTAACATATGCGTACGCCTAGTTCATATTCTTGTTTGCCTTTTAAATAGAATTACTTTCTCCCAAGATAATTTCAGAGTGTTAAGAAAAATACAGTATTTCATGATAAGAAATTATATCTGTTTAGGTGTAAACATCATGTTCAATAAAGTTCTTAAGAACAAATTTGTATTATAATCTTATTTTCTGGTTAATCGTCTTTTATCTTTATATAAATCATTTCGCGCCTCAGTGATACATGTTGATTCTGTGTTTAGTGTGTTAAGACATCAACTTAGTTAACTGTGAATAGCTTTTATCTGTCTTCTATTGTAAATAAATCTGGGTTTTCTTAATAAGTGATAGGAATTGTTTGAATTTAGGCTTCGATAATGACCATGTGACTCTGTTTATAAAGTTAGGAGTTTCGTTTGAATTTATTTAGATTATATATTTTTGATGAGATTTAAGACTCCTAATTCTAATGTGAAATCCAAATAAATTATATAATAGTTGATAAGTTTTGGCGGAATGCTTTGGATTAATTCAGGGACAATACATTATTTAGAAGATTTAATCTTTTCTAGTTTTTTTGATCTTGAACCATTTCTGCTCTTTCCCATTTTACTTTATCTCTAGCATAGCGAAGCTCTATGTGATAAAGTATTGTTTTATAGACACTATCTTTGATGTTGTTCTAATGAAATCAAAATAATTCTGCTCGCTAAAGCTTTATTTGCGCGAAATACACCCAAAATTCCTTTTCAATCAAATTAAAAACAAATCCATTCTTCAATACGTTTATCTTCTTTTCGACCATTTTTAACCGACTTCAAAAAAGGAGGAGGTTCTCTATTCGACTGAATTTTTTTTTCCTGAAATTGTTCTCTCTCAGCCTCCTTTTTTGAATTCTAAAATCTTCTACGACTCGAGTATTCGAAGACCTCTGACCAAAGCCTTATCCAGTAGGGTTCCAGACTCGCCTCAAATTTAAAAGAATCTTGAAGAAGGAGGGAATAGCCTCCGAAACGTCGGTTTTATAAATAAAAAGATAGTGTAAATTATCTTCTTCGTTTTTTGGACTGCCTCATCGATATCCACTTAATTAAAAGGATCTTATTTTAATAATTTTTCTTCATTTTAATTATAAAAAATCAAATATAGTTTTATTTATCAAATAACAAAAACAAAATTTAAATTGGGGGAAACAGTGAATACTTCCTCCAAAACTCGGTAGCTATAAGTACTATAGGCTCCAGGAAAATAAATGCCGCATTCTATATTGTGGTTTGATTAAAAAAAATTTTTGTTGATAATAATATTATTAATATTTCTATTGTTCTAATATATATATATATGCTGAAATTAAGTTTATGGACCGTGACGTCATAAGCAAACTCAACGCCTGTAGGCTATTCCTCTTCTGTGTAAGAATACAAATAGTTGTATAAGCAATAGGCGCAAAATCTAATATGCTTAAAATTACATGTAAATTATAAAAAAAATACATAACTGAGTATACTATTATAGATTCTATTGTCACCAGCACCAAAAGTGTTTGCAAAGAAATATTATTATTATTAACAATTTTTTTTTTTAAATCGAACCACAATATAGAATGCGGCGTAAATTTTTCCGGATCCCATACTATACCTGAAGATTTTGGGAATATGGCAATTTTTGCTATCGAAAGTTTTAATTTAGAAAGTTAAAACTTGACAAGAAGTTGCACCTTATTGATATACCTGCACATGTGTGCTATTTTTCACTTCATTGACTACTACCGTTCAATAACTTTGAAAATAAATTTAAAAAAATTTCGGATTTTCTACCTTTTCATCCAAAGTTCTGAAGCTCTAATCAATTCTTCATTTTGAAAACACGAACATTACGGGACTTTCTACTAGCTCCAATTTCCGACTTATCGTGTCCACAAAAAATTGAAAATTTTTGGATGAATACAGAAATAGTCCGCCACCCGGCGAGCAATCAGCTCGTCCAGCGCGATAAATAATTATTATTAATGTGGCCTAGTCTATTTATATAAGATCATAGGGTTAAGGCAGCCAAATAAATAGAAAGATCTCCATAAGTAAGTTGACGTTTCGATTTAGTTTCAAATTTCCCTCAAGACTTGGATGGTTACAAAATAGGATTTATATCTTTATATAAACAATAATTATTTCTCATGAAAGGATACATGACACAGTTACAAAAAACAAAATATATCGTAAGATTAAAAAAAAAGTAATATCAGTTTATGGAAAAAGGAAAGAAAAAACTTTTTATTTATTTTTTACAATCTAACTATTTTTTTAGATGTTTTGTTTCATTGTGGCCTTCTTTGATATACTAGTAATTATCCTTTTATAAGAAATTATTGTTTAAATAAACGTATACACATTTTAACAATTTCAAATTCCTGAAGAACAGTTCCGTTACTAGGCAGGTGCAACGCACAGGACCCCAGCCTGCAGGGGGCTCCAAAAAAGCCCCCAAAATAAAAAAGACTCATACTAAAAATAGTAAAAAATTAATTGCTGAATACCTACTATATTATTAAAATTAGGTTCTTACAAAAAATTCGTTAAACTACTTGTTTTATTAATATTTATTTACAAAAATATAGAGCGCCTGAATTGAACATCTAGCTGGTCAAGCTATGAAACTGCTGAAGAAGATTTGAAAATAAATCGAAACGTCAAATTTTAGAAAGAGAAACAAAGAGGTTGTCCTCTGCTTGATGCAAATAAACATACACACATATATATGGAAATTATATATCTGTATATATATTATTTATTTGTTTGAGACTATAGTTTCGAAGACTTGGTCTTCATCATCAGTCTTTTTTAATTATAAATATTATTTTTCATGGGGTCAATATCGTATGACCCCATGACAAATAATATTTATAATTATAAAAGACTGATGATGAAGACCAAGTCTTCGAAACTAGTCTCAAACAAAATATAATATATACATATATAATCCATATATATATATGTGTATGTTTATTTGCATCAAGCAGAGGACAACCTCTTTGTTTCTCTTTGTGAATCAACAACTCTGCTACTCTCGGCAAAACAAAAACTTTTCAATTAAGTCAAATTTTAGATATATGTCTAACCATTTGGCTGTAATCTGATATTTCAATTAGAATACACAACTTTTCGGCTCCTAATTCTCTATTCGAAGCGTTGTGCCTTCGGGTGAGATTATACGTCATCAAAAATAGCTAATCTCCGTGATATGAAAGGAAGCGCTTCAACAGAGAATTGAGACAGGAGAGGAATTGTTTGAATTTTCAATAATGTGGAGCTGATGAAAGCGAAATGGAAATGGGAATGGAGGTGGACTGGTGTTGCCTCGACGGCATGGCCAGCCAGGGCCGGGCAGGCGCCCTGCTCCTGGTCGATAGAGTACCCCCGCCGACGCCGACGACACCCTCATGGTTCCCTCCGCTTTGCGCAAAGCTCTCAAGCGCAGCCGGGCTGCTTGGGTGTGTCTGCCACGGGCATACATCCATGCACACATTGAGCACACATACACTGGCACGAGTGCTCCCCGACTTCCCCGTGGAGGCCGAGGACGAGGACCAGTTGGGGTGGTGAGAGAGGCCCGAGCCGAGCCGTTGACCGCGGCTCTAGTGAGGCGGGAGGAGTGGTGGGAGGAAAGACATTAGTGACGGATCTCGGGATGGACCCTGGTCCTCTGTGATAGTCTGTGATATCCAAAAACACCCCCCCTACCCCCAATCGTCACATCGAAATGCAAATTTAAATCACACCCGAATTCCTTACACATCCCTTTACAAAAAATACACACAATCAGTTGAAAATTTCAGGAATTCATTCACTGCCACTTTTTCTACGAATTTTTGCTACTCGTTGAACTTTCTCTACCATAGAACACCATGCCTGAGTGCTGATCAAGATCTTGCTCGAAGACCTGGCCGAAGGGAGGATTCTTGCTCTTGCTCCTGGGTGCAGTTTCCCTCGCGCGTAAGCATTCTTCCACCAATCGATCCCCACCTTGTTACCACTCGCTCAATAAAAAACAATATTTTCCCCCTTTCGAAATTTATCGAAATGGAAAAAAGGAAGAATATGTTTTCCAACAAATTAACGCATCGTTTCAACTAGAAATTGATTATTTGATAGCAAAGTTGATCTCCCCTTTCATCCATTCATCAAAACATTTTAGCACTTAAATAGAGCAAATAGAATGATTAAAAAATGATAAACAATTTATTATGATCATTTGTATA
Organism: Forficula auricularia; assembly: GCA_024734495.1. Taxonomy (NCBI): domain Eukaryota; kingdom Metazoa; phylum Arthropoda; class Insecta; order Dermaptera; family Forficulidae; genus Forficula; species Forficula auricularia. The sequence goes on from JALMQS010000108.1 coordinate 5,705,285, forward strand.
ATAAACTTTATTAAACCTCAATTAATGACTTTTTCAAGAGTTTCACTTTGCCCGGAAATTGCTCACCTGCAATGCTGATACATGCATGCCCACCCATAACTTAAAACGGTTAAAATTATTTAATTAAAATATATTTTTATCTTGTAATAGTTATCTAAAAAAGATGTCAAAACTGTTTTTCATCCAATAATAATTATGATAATACATTACTCCTAATAAATATTTCTTTTTTTCCTAATAATAATTTTCCTCGACCTATTTCAGACAGACTTCATTACATAAATTAATTAAATTTTACTTACAAATTTAATAGTTCTTCTAGAAAAGTTTGTATTTCCAATCTTGTACCCACCCACTCACAACCATTCTTCCATAATAAACATGCACGTCTTTCATTTTCATATTTACTTACCTAAAAATATATTTTTAAAATAATATCTAATAAATAATAATATTTCTAACTCTTGTCTCGAATCTATATAATTGAATTCGATAAATTAAAAAAAAAATATTGGCGTAACATAAAATTGCCATACTGTTCTTTATTAATATTATACCTACTTATTTAGTATAAGTAAGAAAGATAATTTTCATTTCTACCGATTCCCCATTTTCTTTAAATGATTACGTGGACAATTCTTGTAGTATAAATTTCATCTCATATATATGTCATATCCTTTTTCTATTTCCGATCTTAGTTCTTTCCCTATTATAATCCTTAATTAATTATATTTCTGTTTACTTAGAAGTTTGCAAAAAATTTTATAAATAGAGCTGGGGTGAGTTCTTTTCAGGTCTTAAAAAATATATTCAAAAGGAGATGGCTACAATGATCCTTTCTTCAATATTCATTCTATTATATTGAAAGAAGGAAATATTGGATGGAATAAACAGATATTAAGAAAATAAGAAATTATTGTTGAATCATACAAGTAGCAACGAACGTATAAAAAAGGTCTAACAAAGAAAATGGTCCCATCAAGTCTTGCTTATTCATCATTGCGGAGAAAGATTTTTAAAAACCAGAAATACTCGAACATTTAAATATCTATAATCCTAAATTGAATTATATATAAAAGGTATTAATTGGTCAGACACCTCATTTTATTGGATCATATTTAAATCAAAATATGTTTTACATACAATACGGATGAGGAGTCTAACCTATACCTCACTTTGGTAAAAAAGAAGGATTGTCTTTATATATACACATATATATAGTATATCCTAGCCTTAACAAGAAAATTGCTTATCTACATTTTGTAAAATTTTACAGGGTAGAATAAAAACTATTTGTTTATTTCATTTGTCATGTCGCATATAGGCATTTGACTATAGTACGATTTAAAACTAACAAGTATAATTGTCACAAAGACAAATTTATCCAAGAATGGATTAGAACCTTAAATGTTATTCTAATATGTAGATGGCAGAAAAATATAATTTTCTCAAAAAGTGGAGAAAGGCAGATTTCTTAGTTAAGGCAGACGATATATATATATACATACAACCATCTATATATATATATATATATATATATATATATATATATATATATATATATATATATATATAGATGATTGGCCATGGGGTCCATGGATGCTGTGTATGCGGCCCATCCCTAAAATCTCAAACATTTAGAGTATTTTCATAAATTCAGGAGAATCTTTAAATCTTTAAATTATTATCCCTTATTTCAAATATTTCTATAAAAAACATTATTTGTTTTGAAAAATAAATTGGTTCTCGAACTGGAATAAAATGTGTTGCATAATTTCAAGGGGCAATTAAAATTAATGATTTTCCGAAAAGGGTGCCTATAGAAGGTTTGAAGTCCTTGCCTGGTAGATATATCTTCCAGTTCAAGCATGTCAAAGAGAAGTCCAGACGAGTTTCAGTCGAATAAAAATTGTTCTCGCTGTGGAACTATTAGAAATAATACAAAAAAGAAATAAATAAAGATGATTCGAGAAACTTTGGACTAATCCATTTCTAAGGAACTCTCAATATATAAGATGGGAAATAACTAAGAGCGCTATAGACAAGTCATACCTTGCTTATAGCAATAGAATTAGGAGAAATTTAAGATTTTCTTATAGGACATGCTCATTAATTGTGGAAGATTGTGGATTTCCATCTCAGGGACTGTGGATTTTAAGTCATAAGATTTAATTTCTGACTCCTATCCTCACTCACACAAAGCAGTATCCGTTTGGGTCGAAGGTCCCAAAATATATTTTTTTAAATATAATGTTAAATTTGAAAAATAACGAAAATCATGCCATTCGATGAAATTTGCAAAAAAAAGCGGATATTAAAATAATATTTCAAAAAATGAAGGGTACTTATTTTGGACAGCATCCCCTGGTTGGAAAGTCACCAACCGCCAGTGACATAGTATAGGCAAAGCAACAAGCTGAGAAAGAGACGTACAATTTGGCATAGGTTTTCGTTCACCCTTATCTTGCAAGCAAGGTTTTATTCGGGAGGAATTTCGGCGTTCGATAGCCAAACATCTTATTAATCCATTCTCATCTGTTACTGTTTGAAATTTATAATTATCCCGGTGAAAAATTAATGTTACAAAAAACAAAATGACTTATAGCATTTTTCATAAAAAATCACACTAAAAATGTAAGGGTTGGAGAGGGGTCTGGGCCCTTCTGGCTTCGTGCATCTGGGTCTTCTAGCTCATGTGTAACCAATAAGCAAGGAAGTTTTTTTCTAACCCAGATACATGGAACAAAGTTTTTTTCAACTAAAAAAATTGAATATTGTTAGAGTTGGTGGCTGTGATGAAACTGTACTAGATTAAGGAGGAGGTATCAGCCAAAGATGGAATCACTGGGTTCAATAAAATCCCTTTAATAAGACTTTTCGGCTTTGGTTTGTGTATAACTCTTAATTGACTGAAGATGGCCAAATAAAATTAAGGCCGAAACGTCTTATTAAGGGTGTTTTGTTGAACCCAGTGATTCCATCTTTGGCTGATACCTCCTCCTTCATCTAGTACAGTATAAAAAAATTGAATGCTTGATTAAATATTAATAATTAATTAAATAAAATGTGGGCCTTTTGTGCGAGGATTTTGGTCTAAATTTTGGAAATAATGTTTTAATTTTCAATTATAAATTTGTATCTATTCCATAATTAGTCTTATTAACGAAATTTACAGTTTTTTTTATAAGTTTTTTTTTTGGGGGGGGGGGGGGTTCTGGGATCAAGTGAAACAAAACCTCTCAATCATGGAAAAAAAATATATCTATATCTACGAATATAAGAAAATGTAATATTTAAATAACAAAAAAAAAAAAAAAAAAATATATTAAAATAAATATACCGTTATTATCATCATCATTATTTAAAAATATTTAACATTTCTATAAATCCTTTCCAGGGGGTTTATATCAATACAAATGTAGGGGAGTAAGTGAATCGTGATTAGTTTGTAAAGTGATAACAGGTGACATTGCTTGATTACTTCTACTCCGATGACATGGCTTGTAATGCTTATCACTGAATAAAATGTATACGCTAATGCATGTAAAATAATTGGTTCAATAAAATTTATTATTATTATTATTATCATTTTCTGGATTGAATGGATGAAATTATTGGAAGAGAATAATGGAATTGAAATAATTATCGGAAAAGAGGTTTTTTTATTTAATTAGTTTTTTCCTCTTATTAAAAACAAGGACTAAAAGATGATCAAGGTCACTCGATGGTGGAGAAGTAATCTCCGGAATCGAAGCTCAAAAACAATGTATGCATAAATTCATGTAAAATAATTGGTTTAATAAATTTATATCATTTTCTGATTCATTCGCCCGACGCTTTCACTTACGAGATGCATACCAAATATTATCTTAAGTCACTATTAATAACATCACTAAAAAGAGAAAAATAAAAATAATTTTTATAGAAAAAAATTAATAAAACCGACTTCAAAAAAATTAAATTCAATAAATAAAATAATAAGAACTCAAAAAATAAAATAAAATGCACTAAAAGGTATAAAATAATTATCTAATTTAGTTACAACTAAATGACGAAATTTTTACATGAGGACACTTTTTTAAGTCGGTGAAAAACAAATTATATAAGCGAGCTTACCGCCAAACTTACTAAGGGCCGGTTGTATGTCGCAAAGTACTTAAATGCTTTACAATTAACAAAGGATAGATGGTAAATGGAGGGATTTTACCATCTACCCTTTGTTAGTTGTAAAAGCGATTTAAGTACTTTTGCGACATACAACCGGCTCTTAGTAAGTTTGGGGGTAAGCTCCTTATATAAATTGTTTTGCACCGACTTAAAAAGTGTCTTCATGTAAAAATTTCGTCGTTTAGTTGTAACTAAATTAGATAATTATTTTATACCTTTTAGTGCATTTTATTTCATTTTTGAGTTCTTATTATTTTATTTGTTGCATTTAATTTTTTGAAGTCTGTTTTATTTTAGAGGGTAAATTATAAAATTTTCATTGTTATTTTCTTGATTAAACATATAAAATATATTATATTTAATTACGGTTAGTTTGCAATAGGCAACGGTTTGTCGTTTCCGTTACTCATCCCATGAACTCTGCCATTGGGGCGAGGGGGATTCTGGCCCCCAAACCCCGTGGCTACGCCCATTTCTGTACAAGCTACAATCAACAAAATAGCCTGTAGGTTATTTGTTTATGCCTTTATCATAACTCTAGAAAATCTCAATAGGCCAATTGAAAAATGATATTTTCTACATTTTTTTAATCAGCACGTTGCAAAATTAGAGAGCATAGAAAATTAAGACAGAAAAGTAGTAGAAAGTTCTTTCTTGTGTTAAAATGCTTGTATTTCCAATGTGGAAATCTATTTATATTTTGGGTTTTCTTATTGAGAATTTAAGTCAATGTTATAAGAAATTAATAAGTTGTTGTAGGGAAATAAGGACAATAGCTTATGCAAATATTTTCTTATTTTATGCCAACGTTTCGTCAAATTTGTTGACTTCCTCAGGACTCAAACAAATTATCTTCTTTACACATTTGTCATTTTATAAATATGCAAAGAAGTTAAATTAAATTAAAATTATTTTTGAAAAATTTTACTTTATACTTTACCATACAGGGTATGGTCAAGTAAGGTAATCGTGCATGAAAAATGTGTTCCTTTTGCTTATTTTTTTCGAAATATCTCAAAAACGGCTGAAACTATTTTGATTAAAAAAATCTGGCGAAACCATGGCATCTCGGTCTACAAAAAAGGCCTAATAAGTGAACATCGAAAAAATTATATTGTTCGAGATAATAATTGTTATGTCAAAATGTCTGTTAGTCTGTGCGTTACCAAATTTTTGTAAACGAGCTAGTTCAAAAACTAGTGTGAATATCGAAACCAAATTTCACTCGTAGTTTTGTCTCCATTGAGATTAAGAGCTGATTAGATTTTGGTGAATATCGACCCAAAATTAAGGTGGGTGGAGGGGTTTAAAAATTAAAAATCTAGGCCATTTGAGCAAACTCAACCAAATTTTTGGTATACATAATCAGTGGGACCCCAGAAGTCTAAAAACACAAAAACTAACCCCCCTGATTAGATTTTGGTGAATATCGACCCAAAATTAAGGGGGGTGGAGGGGGGTTAAAAATTAAAAATCTAGGCCATTTGAGCAAACTCAACCAAATTTTGTATACATAATCAGTGGGACCCCAGAAGTCTAAAAACACAAAAACTAACCCCCCTCCCTTACATGATTATAAATAATTTTATTAAATATTAAATATAAGGAGAGGGGCCAGGTTGTATTGTAAAGTCAAGTGGATGGCCACATCAGAACACGTCAGTATATTTTATTAAATTTCCCCCTTACGCATCAAAATACATTCATGTATCCGTGCCTAGTATTTAGTATATAAATAAAATATATTATTTATTCTTCCTATTAAATACAATATGATTTCTGTATAAGAGAGACTTTTTAGTCTGAAGAGGGCAGCACTTGATGGGAACGCCTGTATTTAGACAACCCAAGCAGACAAGTAGCAAGAAAATTCCATTTTTCAGCCTTTGTATAAGGCAACTTTTAATAATTTTCTTGGTGTTTTATCAATAATAATCATCTTTAAGTGTAGATTAAAATTTCTTTAATTTCTAAATTTAATCTTTCCATTCTTTATCAAAAATTTTGACTTTAAAAAAATCAAATTTGTGTCTCAGGTTAGTTGAATGACTAACTACCATCTTCATTTTGGGTTTTTTTTTTGTTTTAATTTAATATTTATCTTGGTAAAGAATTATTCAATTAGAATAAAATAAGCTGACGTGTTCTGATGTGGCCATCCACTTGACCTTACTTTACAACCTGGCCCTTTACTTATATTTAATATTTAATAAAATTATAATATTTATAATCATGTAGGGGAGGGGGTTAGTTTTTGCATTTTTAGACTTCTGGGGTCCCACTGATTATGTATACAAAATTTGGTTGAGTTGGCTCATATGGCCTAGATTTTCATTTTTAGATCCTACACCCCCCCCCTCATTTTGGGCGGTTAGTTTTTTGGATTTTTAGATTACTGTGGGTCCACTGATTATGTATACAAAATTTGTTTGAGTTTGATATAAGGGCCTAGATTTTCATTTTTTGACCCTATCCCCCCCCCCCCCCCCCCGTTTTGGGCGGTTAGTTTTTTCATTTTTAGACTCCCCCACCGTCCCTGGTATCGAATAAAAAAATTCTGCAACAACACTTGCTTCCGGTCCGGACTTACTAAACTATGTTTAATGTACCGTATGTGCTTTTGTATCAAACACTACTCTATTAGTGTATTCTATTTGGGAAAAAATACTCGAAAAATTAAATATTTTAATATTCAGATTCTAAACTTAAAGGTCAAAAATTTCAAAGATTTAAGAAGAAATAATTTTATATTGCTTATCAGAGGGGGTTCATCCCTTCAGGAGTTGAAACTGAGAACCAACATGCTTGCCGGGCAGTTGATCCAACCCTTGAGACAAAGATAAATAGAAATTTAATTTATTGGATAAAAAATACTTGGTAGATTTCACAATGATTCTTAATGTGAAACCTACCAAGTATTTTTTTATCCAATAATTTAAAAAATGTTTCACCAAGTACCAACACCAAATTCCTTGAAAACTATTAAAAATTTAATAATATAATTATTTGTCAACATTGAAGATTTTTTTCGGGCATCCCTGCTTCAAATATTATCCAATTCCTGAAATTTCTTCTTCTTTTTAAGATACAAAGGTTCACTACGAACTACAGAAGTTGTACCTTTATAGTGCAATTTTTTCTCATATCAAAATATCATTAGGTACAAAAAACAACTAAAAAACAGTATATTTGTTATGACAGTTATACCATTCAATACTAATTTAATCTTAACGTTTGTCATAAAAATTTACCATTTTTAATTTATTTAAATTTGAAAATTTTAGCCCGCCATGAACTGGTTTTGTTTATTTTGACGCAAATAACTGGGGAGTCGGGTTGCCCGAGCTGGCTAACGCGCTGGCCCCGCTTCGGCATCGATGATGACGATGTTGTAGCAGAAGGCCGGAGGTTCGATCCTGCTCTAGCATATAAAATTTCTACCAGCTGAAACTCTGCTCCCTCCTAACCCTACTAACACGTTACTGATGTGCTGTCTAAATGGGCTTTTGTTCCCGGTGACAATAAATAAATTTTAAAAAAACTACCCCCTAAATTATCTCAGAGCATTACAGATACACCCGAAATAGCTACGACGTTATAATTGATTTTTTATCTACTCTTATTAAACGAGCAAAAATTGTATATTTATTTGTATATATATTTGTTTGTATATTTGTATCTTGGTTCTATTTTGAAAACGACTCTACCGATTTTGATGAAATTCACGGATTAGGGGTTTTGGGGGTGACAATTCGATCTGTCACGGTCTCATCTTCGATAAAATTGTTTTTGATGGGTTTTTCGTAATCAAATTAATTATTCTCAGGTAGACAAATCCCATTCTTAGGGTTTTAAAAAGGTTTACTCTTTTCCTTTTATACCCAGGCAGACAATGGGTTGCCTTAATTCATTGTTCTAAAAGGCCTTGAAGAACGATTGTGATTGTGGATTTTAACATATTTTGTTCTCCATAAACGTTAGAAATATTAATAAACGTTTTATAATTGTATTTATAAAGAACTTTATTTAAGTCAAGCGGGGTGGGGGGTGGGGGTACAGTGGTCGAATACTATTTATATTTGTATTTTTTTAAATTTGAAAACTGCTCTCAAATAAAAATCGACCTTTTTATCAGAATTTTAAATTAAAAATAATATTAAAATAAATGTTTTAACTGAAGGAAGAAGTTACCAAGCATCGCTCGGTGCCTCCAGGTACTAATAAATTAAACGTTAAAATTTTATATATACGTAACTAATTATTTGTGAACCCCCGCCCGCCCCTACAGGTTTGTTTTAATTCTTATCTGTTGATTTTTGAGTTTATCCTTTCAACTTTTGAATCGTTATTTTTTCTTTTACTTTTCACTCTCTCTCACTTTCTCTCTTAGGTAAGTTCTTCTATTTGGTTTCCTTAAGTCTCGATAATCCAATTAAAACAATCGTTGAATGGTTGTCAAAGGGTGGCGCGGGGGACCGAAACCGACCCACTAATTGGATAAGGCACCGAAAAGTGTTTTCTCCTGGAACTTGGCCAGATTCCTCTCTCTCTTTCTCTCTCCCTATATATATACCTACATGTGTGTGTGTAAGTCGGTTTATATTTGCCTTCTGTCTCTATATCTGTGTGTAAATATATACGTTAGATAAAAAGAGTAAAACGTTAATTGAAAAGATTTTATTTTTCCGAGAGTAGTAGAGTTGTTGATTTATAAATAGAAATCAATGAGGTTGTCCTCTGCTTATAAACATTTAAATATATATATGAGTTGAAATTTTAATTAAAATTAAATTATACTCCCTCTGTCCGAAAATATGGTAGGTATACATTTGAAAGAAAAATAATTTTTAAGAAAAAAATAAAAACCGACTTCAAAAAATTAAATGCAACAAATAAAATACACTAAAAGGCATAAAATAATTATTATCTTATTTAGTTACAACTAAACGACGAAATATTAACATGAAATTACTTTTGAAGTCGGTACCAAACAAACTATACCTATAAGCGAGCGTACCCGCCAAACGTACTAAGTAAGATCCGTCGAGTGCGATTCATAAAAGGTATATGTTTGGCACCAACTTCAAAAAGTAATTTCATGTTAATATTTCGTCGTTTAGTTGTAACTAAATAAGATAATAATTATTTTATACATTTTAGTGTATTTTATTTGTTGCATTTAATTTTTTGAAGTCGGTTTTATTTTTCTTAAAAATTATTTTTATTTTCTCTTTTTAGTGATGTTATTAATAGTGATCATATCATCAGAACTTGACCAAATTAATATGACACCATCCCTAAGACACCCCCTTTCGGATAAAAAAAGAACCATCGAAATCGGTTCATAAACAAAGAGGTTAGGTCTAAACAAACCTAATAAAAAAGGTCTAATACCTATGAAAAAAAATGGGACCAATCGGAAGCTAGACTGGACCCAATGCAAAAAAAAATTTTCAAAATCGGTTGACAATTGGCGGAGATATGAGGTAACATAGGCACAAAAAAAAAAAAAAAAAAATCATTCGAATAGAGAACCTCCTCCTTTTTTGAAGTCGGTTAAAAATTTTAGATTATCTAGAGCTTCGACAACAACTGGCAATACTCATTATATTGTTAATGTTCCCATTGATAACTAAATATCCTAACATATTGGCCAGGCGTTGATTTTGAGTTAAGTTAGAATTTGAATAAAAAAAATTAGTTTTTTTTAAGAAAAATAAAATAGTTACCGCTGTAATTTCAAAATGGAAAATTTTAACTCAATTAACGTGAATTTACAAAGATGAGATGCCAAAACGAAGCAATTGATTCATGAACAACCTCATGGTGTCTTGTATTAGCTATTACAGTATTTGAAGAACAAAGAAAAATTAGAACATTGTGCTATTAATGAATTCAGTGAATGTGTTCAAGATACATTTAATAAACTAGAAGGGAATACCCTTGATAAAGTTTTTATAACATTACAAACGAGTATAGAATCAATCATGCTGAAAGGAGGGGAAATCCCTTTAAAATTATAGGTAAATAAGGTAAAACTTCATCGTGAGGGTCGATTAGTTGAAAAGTATATTTGTTCTGAAGAAGCGTTCAACAAGGCTCAATCTCACTTTAATTAAATAAATATCGGTCTTCCTTCTCCGTCTTTCCGTGGGCATCCAGGTCCATATTTTATGAGGCCACCTACCTTCCGGCATTCTTTTGAGGTGTCCGTACCATATTAATCTCTTCCTTTCTATTCTATCTATTATGTCGTTTTCCATTTTCATTTTGTCCCTTATAGTTGTATTTGGGATATGCTCCAATCTCGACACTCTGCAACTCCTTCTCATCGCATCCATTTCGAGCGCTTGTAATTTTTTTCGTTTTTCTTATTCATGTCCCATGTTTCTGAATTGTATAGGGCTATGCCTTCCACTATGGACCGATATATATATTTTTTTGTGTCCTGTTTGATCCCTTTGCTCCACCAGACCCCATTCAGTTGCCCAATAGCTCTTCGACCTTGACAGATTTTATTTTTAATATCCCTCTCACAGTTTGGCTCCTCGCTAAAGACAGATCCCAAATATCTTTACTTTTTACTCAGGATCTCACTTCTTGTGGGTACGTGGATGGCGACCACGGGGTTCCGAGCTGAGTCCTGACATTGCTTCCACTTACTTGTGTCAGACTCCTCTCTTTCTGCTTTCCTATCAGACCTCCCTTGGTCAACCCTTGTTCTTTTCCGACCCCGAAGCTATTAGGCAACGAGGGCTAGGGGTCTTTATTTTTCAACGATATATCGAGCTATCCCCCCTTCTTCTTCTTCTTTAAAAAAAAAAAAAAAAAAAGCTGCTGCCTTGTAGTTCTCGACGTTGGTTCGCCAAAGGCTAGGCTAATCGACAACTCTAACTACAAAACACCTGGCCCTCCAGGTTGGGGGTTGATCGATGGGCCAACAACTCATCATCATAAAACGTTTAAACAGAAATAGGAGAGATGCTAATTGAATACCATGAGGTCTTGTATTTGCAATGCGGAAAACTGATTAGATTTTTAGTCTCTTTTTAACCGACTTCAAAAAAAGGAGGAGGTTCTCTATTCGATTGAATTTTTTTTTTTTTTTTTTTGGTCCTATGTTACCTCATATCTCCGCCAATTCTTAACCGATTTTGAAAAATTTTTTTGCATTGGGTCCAGTCTAGCTTTCGATTGGTCCCATTTTTTTTCGTTTTTTTTTCATAGGTATTAGACCTTTTTTATTAGGTTTGTTTAGACCTAACCTCTTTGTTTATGAACCGATTTCGATGGTTCTTTTTTTATCCGATAGGGGGTGTCTTGGGGATGGTGCCATATTAATTTGATCAAGTTCTGATGATATGATCACTATTAATAACATCACTAAAAAGAGAAAAATAAAATAATTTTTAAGAAAAAATAAAAACCGACGAAGTAATTTCATGTTAATATTTCGTAGTTTAGTTGTAACAAAATAAGATAATCTTTATTTTATACCTTTTAGTGTATTTTTATTTGTTGCGTTTAATTTTTGAAGTCGGTTTTATTTTTTTCTTAAAAATTATTTTTATGTTTAATGTAGTTTTGGGGACACCCAGAGCGCGCAGGTTCCTGAAGGACCGGAGACACCACACTCTTTTCCACGATATTCTCGCCGCCAAAACGGTGACAGCACCGGCGGCGACTCCGAACTTCGCCGCGATATTCCCGACCAGACTGGAGTTGCCACTATAATAATTAATTTTGTTCTTGTTGGCAACATCCAGTCGGGCGAGCGCGTAGACCACCTGGACATCAATGACCGTCAACCGATCTTCCGGCCCTGCCATCACGATGTCTGGCTTACGATCTCCGGCGGCACTGGAGTATAAATACTCCAGCTCTACTCTAGAAGATCTTTTTTTTAATCGTCCGCCAGACATTGGACAACGGCGTCGTGCCTTTTGATCCTCTCGTCGTGTGTCCGCCCACAGCCCTGAATAATATGGGCCGTCGTCTCCGTTTTGGGGCACCCGGCCCTACATCCCGGGACACCACCTCCCGCCTTCCGCGACTAGTGCGGACAGCAGAAGGGAGAGAGCCGTTGCTCAGCTGACCAGGGTAGTTAACCCAGGAGTACGACGGTGTAGCCCTCGCACACAGTCCCAGGACCTTACCGTCGACACAAAAGCTTGCTGTACTCCTTCTAAGCTATATCGAGCTTAAGTTTTGAATTTCGTATTTCTAAGACTTATGGTTTCGAAACGCAGGGGGTACATACGTACATAAATACGTACGCACGGACCAATGGAAATTTGGCCCCTTTTTGGCCTCTGGTCAGCACAATATCTGATTTAATGTTCTAAATACGATTTCAAACTATTAAGGGCATCGATTCCTTCCTCTTTCAAGTCACAAAGTGAAATTCACTTTTTATCATCTCTGAGATAGAAGCTTCCAAAGATTCAGAACCCTGCCAGGCGATTGCAATATTTTACATGATATATAGAATATAAATATATGTGAAAGTAAAAATGCTCTTCCTACCCCAGCCTGTGGACTCTCCTATTATTATTGAATCGATATTTCCCAACAGATTTCTAAACGCATAGATTTCACCACATCAGAAAACCATTCTATGATCTTCAAACAAAACAACATATGACGAAATGCGGAATAAAACAGAATTCGAAAAACAAATACTAAACAAAAAAAAAGGAAACATCAAATGAATAAATAATATATATAGTATAATCTTGATGCGGGCTTTGCTTTCTTTTTGTTGTAGATTATTGCTTCTTTTGTGTAATGTACATCTTTGTTGTTTGCAAATGGAATCATTTATTAATATCCCCTTCACTTACTTGTGTTTATCTGATGAAATCTTATCATCATTATCATCACCATCACAATAACCATATTTTATTCAATATTCTATTATTTCAGTTTCTATATAGATAAAATAAAAAAAATATACTTTTCTTGCATTGTGTATTCTAATAAAGGATAGTGTACTTAGAAGACCGAGCCTCGTTTTATTTGAACAACCAATTGTTTTATTTTGATTCAACTTCATATGATTCATTGTTTTAAGCACTTGTTAATAATTAAGTAGTTTAATTATAAAACCTAACAAAATATGTTATTTTAACACAGAATTGAGACCTGCTTAGATAAAATATACCTAATTTTAAATAAATTATTGATTAACTTTAATTCTTAAAGAGAAACAAAGTGGTTGTCCTCTGATTGATGCAAATAAACATACACACATATATATTAAACACTAGCTGACGCGCGGGCCTTCGGTCCGGCGTCACCTAGCCCCTGGCAGAGAGCGTCTCGTTTTATGGTTAAAATTTATATAGATAATAGCTGACCCGACCACGCGTTGCTGTGACTAACTCTTACCACGCCTAAACCACTGGATGTATCGAAACTATATTAGCAACATATGTCCGTTTGGTGCTCCGATTGGTATATCTAAATTTTTGGCCAGGTTTATAATTATTGTTCCCTGAAACAAAAATAATATCTACAGTTGAAAGATTTCTAAAAAGCTATTATCAGGGATCTTGTTTGTTTGTGGTTAGAACTATTGAGAATGAATGACACTCAAAAATCTTGAAAACAGGACCGCCACACTTGTTTTTTTACTAGTTTAGTTCTTTTATTGTTTGGCAAGCTATGTCGGCTAACCTGATTTTTTTTTTTAGTTTTTCCTGAATTTTCCAATTTTCCGGACAACTTTTTCAAATTTTTTTTACGTATTATCCTGAATTGGACTATTGCGAACATTTAAAAAAAATTAGCCAAATCGGTCCAGGCATTTGAGAGATCTGCGCTTACGAAGATACAGAATTTCATTTTTATTATAAAGATTGATATGTATGTTGGATTTGTATTCTTCACTTATCCCGGTCGTGTGGGTTCACTTTGGCTTGTTGGGTTTCAAAATTGATTTACGCTTGCCGTGGCACGGTAGACGTATTTAAAAAATTTAAATTTAAAAAAATTAATTTGATGCACCTAAAATACTTATAAAGTATGTATTTAAAACTTGTAGTAAAATCGTCGGCCATTTTGGTTTGTGTTATTGTGAAGGGCATTTGCTTAGTTGCTCTCCCCCTCTTGAAGAGACCTTGTCCTTGAGACTCTTCAGCCATTGGCATTCACTCAGTGGATGCTCCGCCCATCCATTGAAATTGGCCAATCAGTCTAGACAGTCGTCCATTGTAAAAAAATGAAGTTGCTTGCTTTACCATTCTTTTTTACTTTACCATACAGGGTATGGTCAAGTATTGTAATCGTGCATGAAAAAAGTGTTTTTTCCTTCTTTTTTTCAAAATATCTAAAAAACGGCTGAAACTATTTTGATTCAAAAAAATTGAGCAAAACCATGGCATTTCGCTCTACAAAAAAGCTCTTAATAAGTGAACATCAAAAAAATTATATTTTTCGAGATAATAATTGTTTTGTCCAAATGTCTGTTATTTAGTTAGTTAGTTAGTTAGTTAATTAATTAGTTAGTTAGTTAGTTAGTTGGTTAGTTACCTAGTTAGTTAGTCTGTGCGTTACCAAATTATTGAGGACGAGCTAGCTCAAAAACTTTATTATATTTTTCGAGATAATAATTGTTTTGTCAAAATGTCTGTTATTTAGTTAGTTAGTTAGTTAGTTAATTAGTTAGTTAGTTACCTAGATAGTTAGTCTGTGTTTTACCAAATTATTGTGGATGAGCTAGCTCAAAAACTAGTGTGAATATCGAAATTAAATATCACACGTAGTTTTGGTCCATTGAGATTAAGAGCTGATTAGATTTTGGTGCATATTGACCCAAAATTAAGGGGGTAGAAATGGTTAAAAATTAAAAATCTAGGTCGTTTGAGCAAACTCAACCAAATTTTGTATACATAATCAGTGGACCCGCAGAAGTCTAAAAATGCAAAAACTAACCGCCCGAAATGGGGGGGGGGGGGGTGGAGGGTCAAAAAATGAAAATCTTGGACATTTACCAAACTCAACCAAATTTTGTATACATAATCAGTGGGTCCCCAGAAGTCTAAAAATGCAAAAACTAACCGCCCAAAAAGGGGGGGGGGCAAAAAATGAAAATCTTACCCATTTACCAAACTCAACCAAATTTTGTATACAAAATCAATATGCCCCCAGGAGTTTAAAAATGCAAAAAACTAACCCCCCCCCCCCCATTACATGATTATAAATAATTTTATTAAATATTAATGTAAGTGAGGGGCCAGGTTGTATGGTAAAGTCAAGTGTATGGCCACATCAGAACACGTCAGCTTATTTTAAAGGAAATTTCTTTTCAGAATTTTTCAAATTTCCATTGATAAAGTGGAGAATTTGTGCCGAAACTTTTGGCAAAATCCCTAATATGTTCATTTAATCGAATTTTCAGATTCCTCTCTGTTTTCCCTACGAAGATCGCTTAGCAATCTTTGCATTTCAAACTATAATCCCCCATTTTTTATATTTGGTAATTTGTCTTTTTTATTTGAACCTAAATCTTTTCCTAGAGTAATTGGAGTTTTGAATACTGTGTTGAACCCTAATTTTTTCATTTTTTGTTTTAATTTTTCCGAAATTTGTCCATAATATGGGAGAACTATCATAGGATTTTCATTTTCTTTTTCATTCTTTTGTGAATAATATAATTATTTTTAATTGCAATTAAGTTTGTTAAAACGTCGGTAAAAAAAACCCGAATTAAAAATAATTTTAAAATAACTCTTTTAACTAAAGCAAAAAATTACCGAGCTACTTTCAGTTCGTCAGATAATATAAGTAGTATATAGGTATATTTACCTATAATTAACAAAAAAAATTAATAGTTTATCAATATCAAGTTTGGAATGATTATTAAGAGAGTTAAAGATCTAACCCGGAGAGCATACCGAGACTTGAACATGTTTCTCCTTTTTCCTTCATTTTAAGAAAATATTAATTATAAATAAGATAAAATTTCTTATTTGTGATATATTTAGATTATTTAGATGATGAATCTCACCAAGATGCTGATTGTAATATAGAATACGTCATTACACAGGTAGAGTATATAATACTTCAAAGAGTTGTCTTACCTGAAACAAAAGAAAATATATAAGAAAATATAATAAAGAAATTGTTAAAGTAGTGTTAGTATATTAGAAAAATAAAACGGAATTTTTGGTAAACGAAATTAAATCTTAACAGAAAATTCAATTGTAAATATGTTACAAATGAAAGATATTATGACGATAAACAACATTAGGAACAATAGAGTTTCTCAAAGAAACAGTGTTATATAATTGTATATAAGTAATAACAAAAAAATGTAAAATTATAATATTATAAATAATGTACACAAAGTGGTCGTTGATGGCCTTGGTAGCTAAAAACGACCTAAAATAAAATAAATAAAAAAAAACATTAGGATCCCGTATATGGTCCTTTCCACAGTATATTATTATTATTATTAATTAAATTGGATGAAAAATTGCAACATAATGTCTTGCTGATAAATTTAAGTATTACAAACTAAAAAATTGTAAAATGTATTTTCTTTAAGTATTTAGCCGTTAAATTAAATAAATAAATAAATTAAATTGAAAGTTTTTGCCGAGAGTAGCAGAATTTTTATATATTGAAGGAGACAATAAAAGAGTGTGTCTTCTGCTGGAATTATAAATTGTATTTATTTATAACGAGACTATAGTTTCGAGGGCTTTGCCCTCTTCATCAGTCTATATACAATGGATTCACAGGAATCAATTTATGAATTGATGATTCATAAATTGATTCCTGTGAATCCATTGTAATAGACTGATGAAGAGGGCAAAGCCCTCGAAACTATAGTCTCGTTATAAATAAATAAAATTTATAATTCCAGCAAAAGACACACTCTTTATTGTCTCCTTCAAATAAATAA
The DNA here is from genome assembly GCA_024734495.1 of Forficula auricularia. Lineage (NCBI taxonomy): Eukaryota > Metazoa > Arthropoda > Insecta > Dermaptera > Forficulidae > Forficula > Forficula auricularia. The sequence continues at coordinate 5,722,362 of JALMQS010000108.1, forward strand.
ATAAGAAATTCTTTATTTTACAATTATAATTACAGATGTACATTTTTCATACATGATGAATATACATTCTTTGTCAACTTTATTTCTAATGGTGACTTCGGGCTTGCTGCCCACAATTCATCCTCCTATACAACTTTGTTTAACACTTTGTAGTTCTTTCGATTCACCAAGTAATGATATAACGAGGAAAATTTTAAAAAAACTCTAAAACCAATTAAAAAAAAAAAAAAAAAAAAAAAAATCTTCAAAGAGACTTAAAGGAAAACATAACAGGAGAACCAAAACGAGAATAATAATTATCCGAGATCGATTGTGTAATTAATGGATTCGTATGCGTAATTATCCTTTTATGGAACTTCAATGATAATTGCTGAATGTAGTCTTGCTGACTCTCAATTTCCCAGTTTTCTGCAGTCCATTTCCGTTCCAGTTGATAATATTAAAAGAAGAAATGGAAGCTATTAATCTAAAATAGCAACTCCCTCCTCTAGGAGAATTTTGATCCGTTCAGCTCCAGTTTGGGCTTTAGAAAGCGATCGTAAGAAGGCTAAAAATTTACCAATTATTTTTTTAATTCCTGGACTAGCCATTAGAGTTAGCAATTCCTGAATCATTCCAATTGAGCCAGTTTGGTTTTGTTCAGACGTGTTTGCCTCTGTCTCTGAGGGTTTCCTAAATTAATTAAATGTCTTCATTTCAATATAAAACAATATTTGTAATGAACTATTAGCGGGTTTTAAAATAAATAAATCTTTGTTGCGGAATCGTGAATAATACTGCTATCGATCACAAAACAGAAAATAACTAAGAGTATTATACTTTTTGAGAAAAAAATATTTTTGTCAGATTCATGTGTCAAAAAATGTTAATAGGCTAACTTTGACTCTTGATATCTTAAAAAATACTGTGTCAATCAATAATGGCAAGTTATCTAAAAATTGACGAATTTAATCAAGATTTCAAAATGGTATAAAACATTCCACTTTTTTAAAAAACATAAAATAATATATGCATTTTTATGCGAAAGAAACTAATTTCAAAACATAATTCGTAATTGGCTAAAGGGTAGAATTTAACATGAAAACAGATATCAAATAATTTTAATTTTAATTTGTAATTTTAAATATTATTAGATATTGAATATAAAAACAATTATTATTTTGAACATTTACTTTGATTGAATAAAAATATTTTAATAACTCACCCTTTAGCCAATTACGAATTGTGTTTTGAAATTAGTTTCTTTCGCATAAAAATGCAAATTTAATTTTTGTTTTTTAAAAAAGTATAATGTTTTTATACCATTTTGAAATCTTGATTAAATGCGTCAATTTTTTAGATAATTTGCCATTATTGTTTGACACAGTTTTTTTTAAGATATCAAGAGTCAAAGTTAGCTGATTAAAATTTTTTAACACATGGATCTGACAAAAATATATTTTTCTCAAAGAGTATAATCCTCTTAGTTATTTTCTGTTTTGTGATCGATAGCAGTATTATTCAGGATTCCCGAACAAAAATTAGAATTATAAAATATGAAAATTCGTAGCCACGGCATTCAAATATTTAGAGCAGGGTTGCAATTTTCACGTTTTTCAAAAAAATGCCCATAACTCGAAAACTAAGAGAGTTTTATTTAATTTTGTTTTTATTTTGGACAATCCTGAACTCACCTATCTCGTGTTCACGTTTGATCCTTGACTTTTGGGACACCCTGTATATTTTGATGTATTTATTTTGACGAATTCATGTTGATATTGTACTCCTTTGGCTATGATATTATAAATTTGAAAAGAAGACATCTATGTCTAACTAAATCTGTCATTAACTTATTTTCTTCAAAATATGACTTAGGCCACTTTCAAAATAAACGGCTCATAATTTTCTTTTATAGAATTAAAAGAGAAAAGACTTATAGGAGTAACTACCAATATATCCATCTAAAGAGAACGTATATAGTCACGTAACCAAGGGAGGGTGAAGGGGATCGACGCCCCCACCCAAAAAAAAAAAATCAAAAGGAAAAAAACAAGAAACCTAGAAAAATTAGTAGCTTTTTAAGTTTTTTTTTATTTATATGTTTGGTGGACCGCTCTTTAAGTCGGTAAATGGTTTAATCAAAGAAAAAGTAACGCATTTTGTATATTTTAATGCACACCGTGCCTACTTATAGATACTGTTAAAAAATAATTGTAAATCTATATCCTATATATAAAATTAAGTTTTTGTCTGTACATTAGTCCAAATCACGGCGAATTTTGGTTGCACACGTTTCAAGCAAAGTTATGAACGAAAACACCCTCAACAATATTTCTCTCTATGTGTCTGTATGTTTATGTTGCCGTGGGTTCAATAAACTGTTTATAAGTTACTTATATATAGTCAACAAACTGTCACAAGCTTGATATTTCCATGGTTAGTTAAAATTAAATTAATTAAAATGTAATTTTTCACGAAAAAGCGGCTTTATTAAGAAAACTTGATGAATTAGGTATAGGAACATGATACATCGCCTTAAAGTATTTTTCTTAGTCTTTCAATTTATTGATTAACATACGGGGGTCTCATTTGGAAAAAACGAAATTTTGACCCCTTTAATGAATAACTGAAATAATAGTAATCTTAGCACGCCCTGTATAATATGGAGTCGATTTTTCGGTTCTGTCTAAACTACCACCAAAATATCAACTTTTCATGAATTGAGAGCACTAATTTATTTAAGTTTAATTAGGGCCATGCTTTGGACCATATTTAACACAAATTATTTTTTATCTAGAAAACCGATAGAGATAGGTATAGGACAATATTAACAAAAAAGTATTTTAATAAAAGGGCGGTTCTAAAAACGTGTTAATATACGGGGTGTTCTATTTAAAAAAATAAAGTTGCTACGACTTTTCGATGGAAGCCGAAACGTCGCAATGCTGAAAATATTTTAGATCGATAGAACAGGTAAGAAAATGTAAGGTGCTAAATTTTCAGAAAAATCCTGCGTTCCGTTTTCCATAAACGTCTAACGTGCCATCGACCGTGAATCACCCTGTATAGTAAATTAAAGAGGACACAATTTCGTGTCGATTAAAAAAAAAAAATATGCAAAATTGGTCCAGTAGTTCGATTTTTAATGGAGATCCAAAAAGCCCCCGGGATAAGTTTTGAATATCCCAAAAACTCACACTTTTTTTTATTTTTCCCATTTTGACCATGAAGGGGCACGTTTTCGACAAAGACCACTCTAAACATTTTTAAACTAGATTAAATTTGCTACAATCTAAATAAAGTTTCATCTTAATTGGATAATGCTAACACGTGCCGCAATGAGGTTGAAGTTTTTGCAAAAAATTTCAGTTTTTCCTTCATAAAATGAAAACCACTTATCCTAGAAACTTGATTTCTATCTCATTATCTAGGAAATTTTGATGACTTGAATGTTTACTTGTACAACTTTTTTTGTTAAAACTCTTAGATTTATATGTATATGTATGTGTTTATTTCCATTAAGTAGAGAACACTACTCTCTTTGATTTCTCTTTGTTAAGTTTTACCAATCGTTTTTTATACACAATTTGATTAGCCCCTTTATTCTCTACAGCGCCTCGAATAAGTAAAAGTCAAGTATACCTAGGGCCGGTTGTATGTCGCAAAAAAGCTTTACACTAACACAGGGTAGATGATAAATGGAGGGATTGGGATGGCCAATCAGATGCCAGCGACTGACAGTGCCTGGCATCTGATTGGCCATCCCAGTCCCTCCATTTACCATCTACCCTGTGTTAGTGGTAAAAGCATTTACTTTGCGACATACAACCGGCCCCTATGTGCACACTAAACCCGCCAGAGGAAGTATTTATATTTCAAAACCGAGATCGGTTTTCCCTATCTGTTCAGATTGCATATTATTTATTTATTTTTTGTTTTGTGTTTGTGGATTTTCCGAATTTAAATAAATTATTATTTGACTTTACATTTGTACATACACAGACAGATAGACATGCTGGCTGTTAAATAAAAAACATTTTTAAATATTGAAAAATAAAAAGAGGATTTTATTCAACAGAGAATAGCTATTAAAAAAATAAAGAAGCAAGCATATATAGGTATATAATCATACGGTACAAAGTATTCTGATATAACTCAATTACAGTACTTGGAATTTAATTTTAATACAACCAATTATTTTACATGAACTTATGCATACATTGTATTTGACCTTCGATTCCGGAGATTACTTCTCCACCATCGACTGTCCTCGATCATCTTTTAGTCCTTGTTTTTATTAAGAGGAAAAAACTAATTAAAGAAAAAAACCTCTTTTCCGATAATTATTCCAATTCCATATTCGATCCAATCAGGACCTCGTCCCCCCAATCCAATTTTAATGCAATCAATTAAATCAATTTATTAAACCAATTATTTTACATGAATTAATGTATACATTGTATTTGAGCTTCGACTCCGGAGATTACTTCTCCACCATCGACTGTCCTTGATCATCTTTTAGTCCTTGTTTTTAATAAGAGGAAAAAACTACTTAAATAAAAAACCTCTTTTCGGATAACTATTCAAATTCCAAATTGCGGAAATTAATCCATCGCCGACCATAATATATTATTGTGTTAGAGAGTAAGTTCTTGCGGTTTTTAACTGTTAAATTCAAAGGCACATATCTCTGATCAAACAAAACTTTATTAATCAAAATAAAGACCATTGCAATCAATGCGCTTTTGTTTTGTTATTCCGGTTGAATAAAATTCTGGAGTCTTGGTGGTGACAAACTCGATGAATGCCGTTTCAGCATCTCTCTGGGATTTGAAGTATTTCTCACGCAAGAAGTTGTCGAGGTCAGTGGCGGATCAAGCATTTTGAAAGCCCCAAGCGCAATCACATTTTGAGGCCCCCCTACATTACTGATTGTAAAATAGTGACGTTTTAATGAAAGTACATATGTTCAAAAAAGAGCATTTTTTATTACAATAATAAATAAAAACATATTCAATAACCATGGAAAAAAATAGTTTAAATATCGCACAACAAAATTATATTTATTATTATTGCATTACATACTATATATAAAATTAAAGTGGAACTTTTCTCGCTTTAAGTTTAGCGAATTTATCAATAATATAGTCATATTCTAAAATCTGAATTACATCGTTTTCTATAAACATTATTGATAAATTAGTTAAATGTGTCTGTGTTAGTGAGTTTCGTAAACAATTTTTGACACGTTTCAAAACCGAAATTGAACGTTCACCACTTTTTACTTTACCATACAGGGTATGGTCAAGTATTGTAATCGTGCATGAAAAAAGTGTTTTTTTTTACTTCTTTTTTTCAAAATATCTAAAAAACGGCTGAAACTATTTCGATTACAAAAATTGAGCGAAACCATGGCATTTCGCTCTACAAAAAAGCTCTAATAAGTGAACATCGAAAAAATTATATTTTTCGAGATAATAATTGTTTTGTCAAAATGTCTGTTAGTTAGTTAGTTGATTAGTCTGTGCGTTACCATTTTTGTGTACGAGCTTGCTCAAAAACTAGTGTGAATATCGAAACCAAATTTCACACGTAGTTTTGGTCCATTGAGATTAAGAGCTGATTAGATTTTGGCGCATATCGACCCAAAATTAAGGGGGGTCGAGGGGGTGTTAAAAATTAAAAATCTAGGTCGTTTGAGCAAACTCAACCAAATTTTGTATACATAATCAGTGGGTCCCCAGAAGTCTAAAAATGCAAAAACTAACCGCCCGAAATAGGGGGAGTCGGAGGGTCAAAAAATGAAAATCTTGGGCATTTACCAAACTCAACCAAATTTTGTATACATAATCAGTGGGTCTCCCAGAAGTCTAAAAATGCAAAAACTAACCGCCCGAAATAGGGGGGATCGGAGGGTCAAAAAATGAAAATCTTGGGCATTTACCAAACTCAACCAAATTAATCAGTGGGTCTCCCAGAAGTCTAAAATTGCAAAAACTAACCGCCCGAAATAGGGGGGATCGGAGGGTCAAAAAATGAAAATCTTGGGCATTTACAAAACTCAACCAAATTTTGTATACATAATCAGGGGGTCTCCCAGAAGTCTAAAAATGCAAAAACTAACCGCCCGAAATGGGGGTGGGGGGCGGAGGGTCAAAAAATAAAAATCTTTGCCATTAACCAAACTCAACCAAATTTTGTATACATAATCAGTGGGTCCCAAGAGTCTAAAAATGCAAAAACTACCCCCCCCCCCCTACATGATTATAAATAATTTTATTAAATATAAGTGAGGGGCCAGGTTATATGATAAAGTCAAGTGGATGGCAACATCAGAACACGTCAGCTTATTTAAATTTTAAAATTGTTTCTACATTCGGGAATGAATGTTGATTGTAACCCCCCAATTAATAATTTATACATGTCAACAGGATTAGTGACGTTTTCTCCCTTCATGAATGAAATGAAATTAAAAATTTCATCTTAAAATTGAATAGACTGGTAAGCCGGTTGCACACAGTTCGACTCCATAACTGAGACTGTGAAGGGTAGTATTGTGTAAAACTGACTCGAGCAAATTTTACTGACCAGTACGCAATCAAATTTAAATTATGCGGTAGAACTTACACATGTATTGAGAAAACAGAATTACAGAAAGCGAAAAAATTAAAAATATGCTTTATTTTTTGGAGGCCCCTAGATTCTGAGGCCCCAAGCGCGCGCTTCTTGCGCCTGTGCGGTGATCCGCCACTGGCCGAGGTGCTTGAAAAAGTGGTAATCGGTGGGCGAGAGATCTACCGAGTATGCTGGATGAGGTAGTAGCCCAGTAAATAGGGGGGTGTCAGCTTACATTAATTGCGTGAAAATGGCCAATAAAAGACTACTACACCGTCCATTGTTAGGTTTATTGATGAAAATTAATGTTATTTTAGTCAAATTTTTCATTCTGATTAATTTTAGAATCTAGAACATAATACCAATTTCTATCCCGGTGTAATAAATCCGCCCCCTACTGACATTGAAAGAAAAAAAAATCTCAGAATGTTTTAAAACTTGAACAAACTTTAAAGAACGATTTATATCTCTGCCCAGGAGATAGTAGTTGGAATGTTCTTGTTCCCTATAACACCCTTGAATACATTTACCATCCACACAGAGATTGTTCTTAATCTTAAAAACCGGCAAGTGTTTGTTGTTCGCCTCGACACTCCCCATTGACTCATTATAGCGAGAAGAAGACAATCTCGCGCAGTTTCCTATTCCTTTGACTGTAATAAAATAATCAACTGTGCTTTCATTTCAAAACTTGAGCTATTGGGAATGAACAGAACGAGTAGTAGTAGTAGTGGTAATAAAGTTTTCTGGCAACTGACAGAGTTCTCGCGGCTGGCCAATAAAAATGTCAGTCGACTTGGACTTTTGGGTTAAGCTTTTTCGATCGCCCTAGTAAGTCACTTTTGGACTTTTATTTTCTCTCAATCTCCAATTAGAAACTGAACTTGTAGTTCGGTTGTATGCCACCAGGCGGCGTAACGTTCCCGTGGCTTTTGTATCTTGAATTGTATGTGCCTTTTCCAAGTCAGCAGGGATTTTTCAAACTTGTTTTTTGTATAGAACGACTAAACCCTTCACTTTCTGACTTTTTCCGAACCAATTTCACCCGCCTTTTCCTTCCACCCCCAAAAAGAACAACTTCTTGCCGATTTGTACAAATTTAATAAATCGACGTTAATGCGTTAAACATAGATAAAGAAAGTATAGAGCGAGTGTTTTATATTGATAAAAAAAAAGTTTTAGTTAGCCAAAATTAAGTGGATTAGTAAGTTTTAGATAAATTAATGAAGTTGGGTTGTGGCAGCAAAGACCGGGGTGTCAAAGAGGACGAGGGGCGGGGGGGGGGGATAAATGAAAAGGGGTGAGTTCCGAAGACCAACAACCCCTCGGGGGAGGTTTATAACTGCTGAAACACTCGCCCCGTCTAGAAGAGAGAAGAAACCTTCGTGTTGGGCCAAGGGATGGAAACATTAATCCAACGGATTAAACTTATTAGCCAGACATTTATTGGTAGCAGGTTGTTTGGTCCTTTTTCTGCTATTTCAAATAATATCAGCCAAAATTAAAAAAAATAAAGCCGACAAATGTGATTGGTAAGGATATTACGAGTTCACTTTCAAATACCATTCATTTTTATTGGTTCATCACTACCATATATTTCCCTTAAAATAAGGTAAATTTGAAATTTGGTAACAAGATTTTTAAACACATTAACTATAAGAACCTGGAACACCGAGCGATGCTCGATAATTTTTAATTCAGTTAAAAGCGATATACATATTAATATTATTTTAAATTCAGGTAAAAAGGTCGATTTTTATTCGAAGCCAAAATAAAATAAAATTTAAATAAAACTTAATTTATATTTTTGCCAACGTTTACACCCGCTGACGTATCACTAGTCACAAGATTTGAATGTAATTTCAATTAAAAATAATATTAATACACACGTAGGTTCTTTCCTTGATCCTTTTTTAAGTCCTGAAAAAATTGTCGGATTTTTTAAGAGAATAAAATTGATATTCTAATAAATTATTTTATAGAAAAATATCTTTAATTAATTAAATTGGTAAATTCTAATATATAATAATATCTGTAATAATCTATTACTGGGATTTAAAATTGAAAAACCAATTAATTATTGAAAAGAAATTGAATAAAAATGTAATTATACATTTTAATCAAGACAACCACCTTTGAAAGATTATTTCAATTAACAAAAAGCCATCAAAAACAACTTAACCGAAGATGAGACCGTTTTTCCGGCTACAACTCCGGCTCCCTCGCTAACACTACTAACACTTTACTGATGTGCTGTCTAAATGGGCTGTGTTCCCGATGACAATAAATAAATAAAAAATAAATAAAAACTATGTAAACAACTATATCCAAACGTCTCACACTCGATCGCGAACCCAAAGATCGAAAAAAAATTTTCTTCCCTCCAGGGCCCAACCATAATGAGGCAGCGTCGAAAGACAATTATAAATTAAATTAAATTAGAGAACGAAGAAAAGATTTTTATATTATAGACAAAAGGATCAGCTTGGATTCGAACCCGGGATCTTCGCTAGTTCTTGAGAAATAACCATTCTATATTGAATTTTTGACGTTTCGGTTTTTATTGGTAACCATTGCAGAAGACATGGAGGAATTGACTTAAAATCAAAAATAGCAATTGATTCTCACCTAGTACTTGAGGAATAACAATTCTACATTAGATTTTTGACGCTTCGATTATTATCGGTAACCATTGCTGAAGAGATGGAGGAATCGGCTTAAAATAAAAAATAACGATTGATTCTTATCTAATACTAGAGGAATAACCTTATTGCATTCAATTTTTGATGTTTTGACTATTAATGACAACCTCTACTGAAAACGTGGAAGAATCGACTTAAAATCAAAAGGACTAAATTCTTTTTTGGTAAACAACTCAAGCTTGATAACAAAGGAATAAACATATTAATATTTCAAATGAATTTGAATAAAGTTTAGCAAAGATCCGTTGCAGTTTATTTTATATGACTTGAAAACAGGAGGTGCAGGAGGTGGGGTGCAGTTGTGGGGGATCCGGGGGTGGAAGGCTCGTTTGGGTTGGGGTCTTTTATCTATGGGTGGTGCAGTGGTGGGGGCGAGGTGTGTGGTTTTGGGAGGGGGGGGGGGTCAGGGTTACCGTGCATCGCTCGGTGGCTCCAGGTACTATGTATTTAATGCAAATACAAGAAAATATTTGATTTAGAAATAAAATTGTCTAATTATGTTTTTAATTGATTAGTTTATGTATTATTAACAAAGTTGTTAACATTGTTATCCTTTTATTTATATATTATTATACCCAAAATTTAGAACATTCCCTAATATACTATATCTATGAAATTGGCTTCTTGTCTGAATGGCATTTTTTCTCCTCTTAATAATTTTTCACCTTTCTTTTCATCTTCCATTTTTATCACCCACACAGACATTTTAATATAATTTGCAGGTAACGTTTAATATATTCTATTAATTAACCTCGCCTAGAATTTTTTTCTTTTTTAAGACAAGCCAAAGAGAGAAACCTCGAAGGAATAATTAATAAAAGTAATTACTTTGATATTTTAATTGAATTTATTAGATATTTTTGGTAGCGAATATTATTATTATTATTATTAGTATATAGTAGACGCGAATACCTAAATTAATTAAAATGTATTCATGCAGTAGCAATAGTAGTAGTATCTGAAAAAGAGTAGTTAGATTAGGGAGAGAAAGAAATATGTAATGAAAATATTAAATAATTGAAATTTAAATAAATAAATAGACTAATTTATATTTGCTTTGAAGAAATTAGAAACAATGTTCAATTAAATTTTGGTATAAATTTATGTTTCATAACTTCAGGCTAAAAATTCGAAAAATCAGAAAAAAATCGGACAAGTGCGAGCGGAATTTCTACTAAAAATTTTTGAAATTTGGAAAATAATTTAGAAACATTCTAGCTTTTTTTTATGAAAATGATGACAGAAGGAGTTACACCAAAAAGGTGCAACCCCTAAAGGCCTGGGTTGGCCCCTCCATTGTGAAAAGAAGAAGAAAGAATTTTATGGGCTGGGCGGGGATCGAAGGTATCTGTGGATACGGGTCTTAAATAGCTGAAGTTTATAAGTCGCGGGAAAGATGGTGGCAGGGAGCGAGTTCCAGTCTTTGGAGGTCATAGGGATAAAAGAGTTGGCGAAAGCGCTTGTTCGATTTTTCTCCAATTTGACAGCGAAGGGGTGCTGAGCGTTCGAAAACCGTAAAGAGGGCATTAGGGGGGATAATTGATTTCAGCTCGACTGAACAGACACCGTGATAGTATCTGTAGTACAGGGAAAGGGCAGAAACGGTTCTTCGGTGACCCAGGGAGTCGAGTGAGTTGGTTAGAGCCGGGTCTTCTATTAGTTTAATTGCTCGCTTCTGAATTGCATCCAGTGTAGCAGGAGAATGCTTGGAGGCACCCCTCCACAGATGAGAGCCATATTCGAGACAGGGACGAATTTGAGCCTTATACAGTATAAGAAGTTGACTGGGAGTATAACAGCGTCTAGACCTAAATAGGAGACCAAGCTTGAGCGCTGCAGCTTTAGCAGTGGTTGAGATATGGTCATTCCATGAAAGGTCAGACCCTAGAGTTACGCCTATCATCATCATTGAGTATACAGTCCTAAGACTGGTTTGATGCAACAATCCGTCTCCACTCGACTCTGTCCCCCGCCAGCTGTTTAACCTCTCTAAATGTCTGGCATCCCATATCCCCAATTATTTGGTTGAAATATTCTAATCTGGTTCTTCCCCTTCCCCTTTCTTTCCCACCTCCCTCAAGATATCCCTAAGCAGTCCCCCATGTCTCAGTGTGGCCCATCATCTGACCCTTCTCTTCTTCAGACTCTTCCACAAGGTTCTTTTCTCCGATTCTTCCAAGAACTTCTTCATTTGTAATTTTATCCATCCATTTGATATTCATCATTCTTCTATAGGCACCACATTTCGAAAGCCTCCAATCTCTTTCTCTCCGCTTTTCCAATTGTCCAGGTTTCACACCCGTACACGCCTAGCATTGAAATTTTATCCCTGAATTCTAGTGAGTTTGAGTCGAATGATATGTTTGGGAGGTTTCTGTTGACGCGCCTAGAAATAAGGCAACACTGAGTTTTCCCTGCATTGAAGTTAACTAAGTTTTGGGATACCCAGTTTTTAAGTTTCAGCTTCATAATTATCGGCTAGGAAATGAAGATAATCAGAAGAAAACGGACAAGTGTAAGCCAGACTCATAATTCGAAGGTTTTATCTTTAAATTTTCAGAAATATTTATGAAATACTGGGAAGAAATTAGAAACATTCTAGCTTCGGAAATTCCGGATAAACAATGTAGAAAATTAGAAAAATCCGGACTAATATAGTGAGAGTTAAATCTTCCAAAATACCTAAAGATAAAAAGATCTTATTTTATTAATGATAATGAGAGAATCAAAAAAAATTAATTATTTTAAAATTAAGCTAATAAGTATGAAAATCACCTAAATAGTCCAGTCAAATTGTGTTCAAATGGGTCCCTATGAGGAAAGTTTTGGAGTACTTCTGATTTTTTGCATATATATGTTTTTTGAGGCGCTGAATCCAAAGGTGAGATCTTCGACCGAAAATTCGTGACTCAACATTGTAGAAAATGCAAAAAAAAGGTAAAAATTTCCGATTTTTTGGCGGTTTTTCGCTTATAACTAGAAAACTATAACTTTTCCTAATTAGCCTTCCTATTCAAAATAAAAATTCATAAAATGTCCTACAAATTTCATCATTTAGGTTTTTTTTCTTAAGACAAACCGTTCGGACTCAAGCGCAAAATTTAAGTTTTCGACCTCAGCAGCCCCCCCCCCCCGGATCACCCAAAAACTCGCACTTTTTTTCGATATTGCCCATTTTGACCACGAAGAAGCAGGTTTTCGACAAAAATTACTCTATACATTTTTAAACTAGTTTAAATTTTCTACAATTCAAACAAAGTTTCATCTTAATTGGATAAATGGTAATCCGTGCCGCAATTAGTCATGGAAAATGCAGGATTTCTATAAATCTAAGTTTTATCAAAAAAAGTGGTTTTCATTTTAAAAAGGAAAAACTGCGATTTTTTGCAAAAAATTTCAGTTTTTCAAAACTACAATCTCAATGCGGCACGGATTACCATTTATCCAATTAAAATGAAACTTTGTTTGAATTGTAGAAAATTTAATCTAGTTTAAGTGGTCTTTGTCGAAAACGTACTAATTCATGGTCAAAATGGGAAATATCGAAAAAAAGTGGGTGTTTTTGGGTGATCCGTAGGGGCTGCCGAGGTCGAAAACTTGGATTTTGCGCTTGAGCCGAACGGTTGGCCAGAAAAAACCTAAATAATAAAATTTGTATAAAACTTTAAGACCTTTTATTTTGAATAGGGAGCTTATTTACGAAAAGTTGATAGTTTTTGAGTTATAAGCATAAAACCGCCAAAAAATAGAAATTTTTACATTTTTTGCATTTTCTACAATGTTGAGCCACGAAATTTTGATGGGAGACCTCAGATTTGGATTCAGCGCCCCAAAAAACGTATATATACTCAAAAAATCAGAACAACTCCAAAACTTTCTTGATACAAACACAAATTGACTGGACTAAAAATACATATTTCATTTTTTAACAATATTGTTTGATTTTGAAACTAGTAGAGTATTTTTAAATGTTGGTAAGTGAAAGTCATGTAATGTGAACCAAGATTTTTTTTAAAGAATTTCGTTTGTGTTGGCATTTGCCTAGAAGACGAGAGAAAGAAAGAAAGAAAGGATTGCGAATAATAAGGTCACAAGTAATTAGATGTCAGAGACACACATGCTCTTTCGGAAAGGGGGCTGGGTGGTGGAGGGGGGGGGGGGGGTCGAAAGAAAGAAAGAAAGAAGAAAAAAAACATGGAGAGGTCTTTTTTAAAGCCCTTTTTCTTCTTCTATATAATATAAATTCACTTATAGAGAATTTTTAAATACTTATACATATATAGGAATAATTCAAATTTCAAATTGAATGCAGGAAATTTCTTTTTGACTGATATTTTAAGGGTTTGTTATGATAAAAGAATAAAAATAAATTAACTGTATAGTTTTTTCAATTTCATTTTATTAATTAATTAATTGTTTTATTTATCAAAAACGCAATAGAAATAGAAACATTGCAGTAGGTTGAAGGAATTAATCAGCCAAAGTGGGATGCACCGGGTACAATAAAACTCCCAGAATAACACATTTCGGCATAAATTTTATTGGGCTATCTTCAGTTATTGGAAATTATACACATTATAATAAGAATAGTCCAGATTAATTTGCAGCAACGCTGACCTAATGCTGCCGACAGGGGCGCTGATGCCGTCGGTATATTTGTGCTTTGAGTCGAGATAAGTCGAGGGAAATTTGAAATATAATTGTAATTTTAACTCGAATTTTGAAATGAAAGATTCCAATTGATTTTAAATTAAGAAACATTAAATATATTGATAAATATTCCCCCCCCTTCACCACTCAAAAATTAAATATTTAATTCGCTTTTCTTTGCGCACAGAAGAAGAAATTAATCACATCTTATTTGATTTATATTTTATATATTATTTGTTTATTTTTTAATAATTTGCCACTTTTTTATAATTTTTTAAAAATCTAAATTTTGTTATTCTTATTTGTTGATTTTTACAAAATTGAACGACTTAAGACACGCATGCCCATATGAGTTTCTCATGGCAATACTGGAGGGAGCAGCCTGTCATACAAACAACACCTGATCTCTTTTAAATATTTGGAGCCTTATATCGATTATCGATCCCAAATTTTAAAAAAATGATATAATATAATTCTCCTCCTCACACGATCCCACTTATTTAAATAAATCTATTTCCACACAAAAAATATCACAATGCTGTAGATTATAGAAAAATAAATACTTCCAGATTCATATCTAGAGCCTCATTTCTGTAGCTGTGTCAGGACGAAAATGAGGCGAAACTTTTAAGAGACTATGTATTTTCGGAAGTTTACAGGTATACATTTGGAGTGTGGTTTTTTAAGAGGAATAAAATTTTTGGACCGAGACGCCGCCCGCCAGGGCACCAGCCCGGAGGGCCGAGCTTGCGGCGTGCCGAAGGCACGCACGAAAAGCTCGTATTACAATACGCACATGTGGCTGAATAACTTCTTCAATCCAGAGTAATATCATCACAGCCAAGATCTCCAATGAAATAGAAACATTTTGTTATCAGAACATAATTTGTCTTTTGGTTCTTGAGTTATTGTGAGTATCGAAAATCGACAGAAAAAATGATATGGTTGAAAATGACTTTTTCCGCAAGTTTCAGGCGTTTTTATACATAAAGAGAAAAAATTACCGATTAATATTCTGCAGTATTACATGTATCTGCATCTTTTTCCACAGAGTTTGAGAATAGAGCAAAATGATTTCCGTAGTCTTACCAATCGTGGAATGAATAGCTCTCAACTTCTGGAACTGGTCCCTTTTTAACCGACTTCAAAAAAGGAGGAGGTTCTCTATTCGACTGAATTTTTTTTTTTTTTTTTTTTTTTGTGCCTATGTTACCTCATATCTCCGCCAATTCTCAACCGATTTTGAAAAATTTTTTTTGCATTGGGTCCAGTCTAGCTTCCGATTGGTCCCATTTTTTTTCGTATTTTTTTCATAGGTATTAGACCTTTTTTATTAGGTTTGTTTAGACCTAACCTCTTTGTTTATGAACCGATTTCGATGGTTCTTTTTTTATCCGAAAGGGGGTGTCTTAGGGATGGTGTCATATTAATTTGGTCAAGTTCTGATGATATCATCACTATTAATAACATCACTAAAAAGAGAAAAATAAAAATAATTTTAAGAAAAAATAAAAACCGACTTCAAAAATTAAATGCAACAAATAAAATACACTAAAAGGTATAAAATAATCATTATCTTATTTAGTTACAACTAAACGACGAAATATTAACATGAAATTACTTTTTGAAGTTGGTGCCAAACATATACCTTTTATGAATCGCACTCGACGGATCTTACTTAGTACGTTTGGAGGGTATGCTCGCTTATAGGTATAGTTAGTTTGGCACCGACTTCAAAAAGTAATTTCATGTTAATATTTCGTCGTTTAGTTGTAACTAAATAAGATAATAATTATTTTATACCTTTTAGTGTATTTTATTTGTTGCATTTAATTTTTTGAAGTCATTTTTATTTTTTTCTCAAAAATTATTTTTATTTTTCTCTTTTAGTGATGTTATAATGTCAATACTCACAGGATACGAAATCCACAAGGGACTACAGAGGTTGTACATTTTAGGTGCAACTATCTTCTTGAATCAGGACCATATAAAAAAATATCCAATTAAAACAAAATATCATTCTAGTTAGCCATTTAACTTGGGACACAATTTTGATTTTTTTTAACCCAAAATTTTAGATAAAGAGTGGAAAGATTAAATTTATAAATTATAGAGATTTTAATATATAGTAGGTACACCTAAAGATGATTATTATTGATAATACAACAAGAAAATGATTAAAAATTGTCTTAACCAAGTCTGCCTGAAAATGGAATTTTTTTCTACTCGTCTTTTCGGGTTGTCTAAATACAGGCGTTCCCATCAAGTGCTGCCCTCTTCACACTCTATAGGCCTAAAATCTCTCGTATCTAGACACACGGCAGTGTGTCAGCCAAGATCCGATAAACGGGCGAATGTGTAAATTTACACGAACCATTTCGAGCCCCCACATAACTCAAAAAGTATTAAACCAAAACACTTGAGATTTTGAATGTCTAATAAGGCCCACCAGAACACCTAGAATCCCAAATTTCATGAATAAATCTATTATAGTTATTGAAAGTTATTAAGGACTGAAAAGTGGCATTTTTAACACTGACTGACTGACTGACATATCAAAAACATAGAGTACTTCCGTCTGATCCTAGAATGCTAAAATATGGCATACTCGTAGATTTTGGGCTACAATTAAAGGAAAAAATCGAAAAAGTGAAACTTTCCCTTTTTCAGGACCTTAAATGAAGGGGTGAAATTTATTATAGGATTAATTAACATATACTGAAAATACAATCAAGCTAGAATGCTGAAATTTGGCATACTGGTAAAGCTTGGCACATTAATAAAATTGGAAAACCGAAACTTTCCCTCTTTCGGGGCCCAAAATGAAGGGGTGAAATTTATGAAAAACCAACCGGATTAACAGATATTTTATTAGAATTTTTATTAAACCAATTATTTTATATTAATTAATGTATACATTGTATTTTGCTTCGATTCCGGAGATTACTTCTCCACGATCGAGTGTCTTTATTCATCTTTAGTCCTTGTTTTTAATAAGAGGAAAAATCTAATTAGATAAAAAAACCTCTTTTCCGATAATTATTTCAATTCCATTATTCCCCAATCAAGTCGATTGGTTCCATTCAATATATCCCATTCCAATCCTTCGATATTTTATTAGAAATATTTAATAATTATTAATATAAATGTTTAAATGTAATTATTTAGATAAATTAAAGGATAAAATTTTTCAAAAATTAATGATATCTGACCAAAAATATAAATGTGAAAAAGGGGACAAGTTTGGTACAAACGGCTTCGCCGACAAAAGAGTTGAGATCTAAACGGGTACCAAGTCCCATAGCAGTTGCTTAAATCATAGATATAGGGATGTATAGGCTTCTTCAATTGATTTAAAAGAAAATTTGTTACGTTCTTTGATATTAAATTTATAACTTGGCAAGTAAATTGTTTGAGGTATAAACTACTAATTCTTGTATCAAAATGTTTTTATTTCTTTTAAAATTGCCTTAAATTCTCAATAAAATCATTTAAAAAATTTGTCTACTGAGTAATTAAAGTAAAAAAAAATTAACTTTACTGAAAAGTGTTTTTTTTTTTTATTCCACTGCAATTCAAAATTAAAATCAAAATATGGACAACATATTAGCCTAACCTGTTTTCTTTTTTAAGCAGAAGAAACAAATTTCTATTTTTATGGCTTTCTTTAATGATCCATTTTTAGAGGGTGTAAAAAAGACTTAAACCCTGCCAGTATCCAAAAAACAAAAAAAAAACGATTTAGCTATTTAACGTCCTATTATGAAACGATGTCCCTTAAAAAGATATCGAGTTTTTTTATATACTTATATATTTTATTAGATTCTTTTGTTATTTTTGTTGTTGTTGTTGTTGTTGTTAGTTGGCCCATTAATCGTGGTCTGCGCCGCCGCCACTTGACTATTCAACTCCATCTTGAATAACAATTTCAGCCTTTAAATGTATAACAATAAAACTTGTGGACAGCTATAAGAATTTATTTCACCCCGGTTGTTGTTGTCGTTCTGGTCGTTGTTGGCTGCTGAATTGTCGTCGGCGGTTTTTGGATCAGACAGTCTGTTGAGGGGGCGGACCATAATCAATGGGGCTCATTGGCTAATATTCACCCCTGGGTATCCAGCTCATTTCTCAACCTAGTTTTATCATAAAAAAATAGCCCAGACAAGTGCGAGTGGGGCTCGCATACCGAAAAAATAACGTTCTTAATCTTCTATATAATAAAAATGAATTTCTGTTTCTTTGTAAGCACAGATCTCTCAAATGCCTGGACCGATTTGCCTAATTTTTTTTTAAATGTTCGTAATAGTCCAATTAAGGTTAATTTGTAAAAAAAATTGGAAAAGTTGCCCGGAAAATTGGAAAATTCAGGAAAAACTAAAAAAAAAATTCAGGTTAGCCAACATAGCTTGCCAAACAATAAAAGAACTAAACTAGCAAACTAAACATGTGTTGGCGGCCCTGTTTGTCAGATTTTCGAGTGTCATTCATTCTCATAGCTCTAACCACATTATCGTTGAAGAAGAATTTAATACTGCAACAAATATTTAAGAAAACTATCTATTTTTTTAAAGTACATTTAAAACCAAAAAATTAAAAAAAAATCGTCATGATAACTAAATTTTTGAAAAAGTTATGGTTATTAAAAAAAAGCTATTTTTTCAAAAATTCCTAACTTCTTTTGGGTTGGGTGAAAAAATTTGAAAAAAATTCTTAAAACCGTCTTTAATAGGGTAGAAAAAATATAAAAAGTTTCAGCCAAGCTTTTGATTATATATATAGATGATAAATATTTGAACTAAGCCTTTTGGCTTTTGTATTCGAGCTCATTCATTCATTTCAATATCATTTATTTATTTCAAAGTTAATTATAAAGAATTATTGAAACTATACTAACTAAACTAACTGAAAGGAATTAATTAGATTTTGGAATTTCTTTAAAAATATATTTTAATGTATAACAACCAAAATTCAATTAGCCCCTAAAATTCTTTAAAGAAAACAAAATCATTTGAAAACCCATTGTTATATTGTTTTGAAATCTAGGAAATTTCAGCCTATTGATACTATTAAAAACCTATTTTGAGCCTAATTAAACCTAAATTTTCTATAATCTAATAATAAACTTTAAAATTTTATTATTTTTAATTTTTTAATTGGATAATTCTCCCCAAATGGCGATTTTTACCTTATTTATTGAATTTTTACGAAACAAAAACTTTATTTTAATTCAAGTTACTACTCTCTTGCTACACTGGATGCAATTCAGAAGCGAGCAATTAAACTAATAGGAGACCCGGCTCTAACCAACTCACTCGACTCCCTGGCTCACCGAAGAACCGTTTCTGCCCTTTCCCTGTACTACAGATACTATCACGGTGTCTGTTCAGTCGAGCTGAAATCTCTTATCCCCCCTAATGCCCTCTTTACGAGAAACACGCGGTTTTCTAACGCTCAGCACCCCTTCGCTGTCAAATTGGATAAAAGTCGAACAAGCGCTTTCGCCAACTCTTTTATTCCTATGACCTCCAGAGACTGGAACTCGCTCCCTGCCACCATCTTTCCCGCGACTTATAACCTTAAGCTATTTAAGACCCGTATCCACAGATACCTTCGACCTCCGCCCAACCCATAAAATTCTTTCTTCTTCTTTTCACGATGGAGGGGCCAACCGAGGCCTTTAGGGGTTGCACCTTTTTGTGTAACTCCTTCTCTCATCATTACCATTAAAAAAAAAAAAAAAAAAAAAGTTGAAAGGTTCTTTTTGCCGAATAATTGAGTAACAGCAGAAAGGGACAATAAAATATTGTCTTCTGCTGGAAAAATAAATTTTTTAAATTCATTCATAAAGAGATAAACTTTGTCCTCTTCATATCAATCTATCACAATTAATTCACAAGAGTTGATATATGAAAGTGTTCTTACACGTGTATAAAACATCAATAAAACAGCCACGTTGGGGTCCAGGGGGCGAGAGAATTACTAAAAGAATCACTAAAATAATGTATTTATCTAATGAAATAGGATCCATAGATTACAAAAAACGTATTTATTTTTATATTATTAGCGAGATTATTTATTTATTTTATAAAATAAAAATAATTTTTAAGAAAAAATAAAAACCGACTTCAAAAATTAAATGCAACAAATAAAAATACACTAAAAGGTATAAAATAATTATTATCTTATTTAGTTACAACTAAACGACGAAATATTAACACGAAATTACTTTTTGAAGTCGGTACCAAACAAACTATACCTATAAGCGAGCGTACCCGCCAAACGTACTAAGTAAGATCCGTCGAGTGCGTTTCATAAAATGTATATGTTTGGCACCGACTTCAAAAAGTAATTTCAAGTTAATATTTAGTCGTTTAGTTGTAACTAAATAAGATAATAATTATTTTATACCTTTTAGTGTATTTTATTTGTTGCATTTAATTTTTTGAAGTCGGTTTTTATTTTTTCTTAAAAATTATTTTTATTTTTCTCTTTTTAGTGATGTTATAAATAGTGATCATATCATCAGAACTTGACCAAATTAATATGACACCATCCCTATGACACCCCCTTTCGGATAAAAAAAGAACCATCGAAATCGGTTCATAAACAAAGAGGTTAGGTCTAAACAAACCTAATAAAAAAGGTCTAATACCTATGAAAAAAAACGAAAAAAATGGGACCAATCGGAAGCTAGACTGGACCCAATGCAAAAAAAATTTTCAAAATCGGTTGACAATTGGCGGAGATAGCCACAAAAAAAAAAAAAAAAATTCATTCGAATAGAGAACCTCCTCCTTTTTTGAAGTCGGTTAAAAATAAAAGTATAAAATACATGGATTGAAAGCCAATCAGAGCGAAGAAGCAGGACTGACGTCACGAGCAGACGAAATATCAGAGGCGAGATCATTTGGCGACTTTTGTAAGATAATCAAGAAACAAAAAATAAATAATAAAAATAAAATATAAATAAAGCTGGTGTGACGTCACAACAGAGTATTTAAAACCTAAATCAGGTATTAATTTTAAACCTATATAACCCCTCTCTTCATTTTTATTTTTTTTATTTTTCCAAAATACTCTTTTTATCATGAATGTGTTACAAAAGAACGTATAAGAATGTTAAATATTAAATATAGGGGTTGATATTAAGGGTTGTTTACCTTTGATTGGCTCACGGGTGGTCGTGGATGTCGCCTGGTCTGTTTCTCGACACAAACTAAAGTGAAAAATTCAAAGAGAAAGAATCCCGTTGCTCGATAAGATAATCGAACCTGAGAAATTCCCAGAAATATTTTCTTTTGAATTCGTTTGATATATTATCAAAAGCACTTTTTAAGCAATTTACTCTTTGGAAAATATTTGAAAGATGGTCAAGTACTAAATCGGAGACAATACGGATTATTATTAGGTAGATTTCGATGAAATATACCTATTGCGCTCACTCTCATGGTGCGACTTCCAGAAAATTTCACCATAGTTTTTCCGACCCCAAAACCACCCTCCATTCAAAAGTTTATTCTCATATACCGGGTGAGTTTTTCTATCTTGAGACAGTCTTACAACGCAAAATCAGTGCATTATATGAACAAAAGTTTCAAATAAAAGTTTATTTATATCAGGGGGGGAAACTAAAGTACGATATTGTTTGTCGACCCAGAACAAACTTTCAAGGGTATTTCGAGGTGTTTTCTAAACGGAAACCTATATGTTTCTATAAATATTCTGAATCTACAAAAAAAACTGAACAACTATTATTAGAACTATTTTTATACGACATCAAATAAACAAAATACATGAATCAATTAGATCTCAAAAAATCTTAATAATTATTTTTAACAATTATTTAACTTAATTATCATATAATAATGATTAAATAATTAATTATTAAATAAATATTTATTAAATCGAAAAGTCACAACAATGAAAATAAGTGTTTATAATGATACTAAAACTTGGTTATACACTCAGATTTAAGAGATTATTTTCTACTTAATAGAACTATTTAAAATTCTTGAATTTAAAAAAGATTCTTTCTCGTGTCAATCCAGTAGATAGTTATATTGTATTACCATAATAAAAAAAAATTGTTGAAGACAGAATGGAAATGGTCTTAATTTATAGTGAAAGTGGAAGAAGTGTTATGGGGCTGCCATTGAACTGGATACCGAGCGTTTTCCTGATAGGAATACACATACATATTAAGTGGGAGATAAATTTAACCGAATTTATCGCGCGGAGAATTTACCACTGCTCGAAGCCCCTAAAACCTTAGTAAATTGGATATTGAATTGTATCTAAGTTTCTGAGATTGGCTCGTGATCCCGGCTTCTTTTCCTTCTACTCTGTTCTTTTCAAGATGGAGGGGCCAGCCCATACAGGCCTTTAGGGGATCCACCTTCTGGTGTATCTCCTTCTCACATCAATATCATTAAAAAAAAAAAAACACTCCCAAGCTATATTTCATCGTGTTATAAATCAGTTAACAAAAACAAAAAAAAAATATAAAGCCTACGAAGAAACTGAAGCAGACCAAAATAACGAAATTGGAACTGGAATTCATCCAGAAGACTTGCAATACACTCTGCAATGTCTCAGAACAGTGTCGAAAAATTATTATTAAATTATTTATTTAATAATTAAAATATATTATTATTAATATTTGATCATTATTATTTGATAATTAAGTTGAATAATTGTTAAAAATAATCATTGTAAATTTGTTTTTGAGATCTAATTGATTCAATATTATTTTTATTTGATATCCGATAAAAAAATAGTTCTTATGAAAGATGTTCAGTTTTTTTTTTTTTTTTTAAGATTAAGGATCTGTAATGAAATATATAGGTTTCTATTTAAAAAACAGAAGTTGACCTTGAAATACCCTTGTTCTAAGTCCACAAACAATAGCTAAGCTTAGTTTCCACTTCGATATAAATAAACAATTTGAAACTTTTTTCATATAATGCATTGTTTTTGAGTTATAAGACTGTCTCAAGATAAAAACTCACCCGGTATATACTAGCAGCAAGGAGCCCCTTTTGCTAGCCAGGGGGCTAGCCACCTGGACCCCTACCTCGAAACCCACCCAGCACCCCCACCCATACCACCACCCCAATGTACAGACAAAACCTTAATTTTATATATATAGATAATTCCATTTAAATTGATAGGCATGACAAGTGTTTTTGTTGCGGGACGAACATAGGTACATAAATACAGAGGCAGGCACAAATGCGCTTTAGTAGTATAATATAAGAGATGATTGTTTAGGGGGACATTGTATTATTCTAAGAATATCCCCAGAATATTTGTGAGGTCATTCAAAGAATATTCCAATGGCCAGAAAATATATTCTTAGAATATAAATAGATTATTCTTGTGCTGGCTGGGTTGAGACAAGTTTTATATGTTTTATCGCTGTATAAGTACTTTTAATTTTAAAATAAATAAATAAATAATTTTCTATTTAAATGAATTCAAAAATGATTTTAGAACGCAGAGTTTAACATTGATAATTCGAAGGGCTGGACAATTGTTGTGGTTAGTCTGAGACTCAGCAATTTAGTATACACAGATATATATAAAACAAAAACCATTACGAGATTAATCGATGCATTAGAGAAAGCAACCTATGTCGTTATAAAAATAACTGACTTTTTAATGCATTCATCCGTCCATTTATTTATTTATTTATTTATTTATTGGGCTTGACTGACGAAAAACACGAAATGCCAATTAAATGAATCGCTCTCTGCTTGTGCTCTTGGGCTCTCGCGTTTTTTTTTTGTTAGCGCGTAAATTGCTCAGGCTATTCTTCACAATGTAAATTTTGAAGGCTTAACGGGAAAGCAAAAGCAGCATTTGCTTTGTCACCATTTAATGGCACTTTGATTCATATTTGACAGTTATTTTTCACCCTCGGTGTGTAAGAGGGGGGTGGAAGGTTTGACGTTCAAGTGAAGGGACGGGGGTGGATAAAAAAATAGAAAACAAAACACGAGGGGGTGCAGGGGAGGGGGAGGGGGCTCTTTTTTGCATACTCACCACTTGATTACTCTTGAAAAATACAACAATTCATACTTTCACTTGGAATTGCTGATCTGGCCTCAAAAATTTGTATTTGTGCTTTCGATAGAAATACAACTTAATTGAAAAGATTTTGTTTTTTCCGAGAGTAGCAGAGTTGTTGATTCATAAAGAGAAATCAATTATAATAATAAAACTTGAGTAAGATACGAGGTAGGTTTCACAAAAAAAGAAATAAAACAAAATTGAGTTTTGAATTCGATATATTTCGGGGGTTAGCCCATCATCAGGAGTCTAAGAAAACTGATTACATATTGGAAAAATAGTTTTACAAGTAAGAATTTTTAAAAAAAATTTTTTAAATGTATATGGTGGGGGAATGTAGGGAAGAGGAGAAGTGGTTCTAAGAATTAATATTTTCTATTGAGATTTGAGCTGGCTGAAAGGGATCTATACCTGCTATTATAATAACGAATGGACAAGTACCTGAGAAGGTACAACTTGAAATTGCACTCTCTCATATACCTTTCAAGTTGTACCTTCTCAGGTACTTGTCCATTCGTTATTATAATAGCAGGTATAGATCCCTTTCAGCCAGCTCAAATCTCAATAGAAAATATTAATTCTTAGAACAACTTCTCCTCTCCCCCACCATATACATTTAAAAAAAAATAATTTTTAATTCTTACTTGTAAAATTATTTTTCCAATATGTAATCAGTTTTCTTAGACTCCTGATGATGGGCTAACCCCCGAAATATATCGAATTCAAAACTCAATTTTATTTTATTTCTTTTTTTGTGAAACCTACCTCGTATCCTACTCAAGTTTTATTATTATATTAAAATGTTTCACCTAGAACCAACACCGATCTCCTTAAATGTTAGAAATCAATTAGATTGTCCTCTGCTTGATGCAATAAATTAAATATATTTGATACCTTTATAGAGAAAAGTTCCCTAATATGAGACACACTTTTTAAAATTAAGATTAAGACATAAAAATTATTATGATGTTCATTATTTTTACTTTACCATACAGTGTATGGTCAAGTATTGTAATGGTACATGAAAAAAGTGGTTCTTTTGCTTCGTTTTTTTCGAAATATCTCAAAAACGACTGAAAATATTTTGATTAAAAAAATTGGTCGAAACCATGGTATTACATTCTACAAAAAAGCTGTAATAAGTGAATATCGAAAAAATTACATTTTTCGAGATAATTACTGTTTTGTTAACATGTCTGTTATTTAGTCTGTTAGTTAGTCTGTGCGTTACCAAATTTTGTGGACGAGCTAGCTCAAAAACTAGTGTGAATATGAAAACCAAATTTCACACGTAGTTTTGGTGCCATGAGATTAAGAGATGATTAGATTTTGATGCATATCGACCAAAAATTAAGGGGGGGGGTTAAAATTTAGAATTAGGGGGGGGTCAAAAAATCAAAATCTAGGAACTTGGACCAAACTCAACCAGAAGTGCATGATAAAGTCAAGTAGAAGCCCACATCAGAAGGTGTCAATTTATTATATCTAATGTACATGTGATCTGTGTAAATCATTAGGAATCGATCAAATTTGCAAAATTCAAAAGCTGTTATGTTATATCAAAAAATAAAAATGTTAACAAATGTGCGAAATTTAAAAAAGGTGTCCTAATATGGGATAGTGCCAAGATAATATCAAAACATGTTAAATACATCAATTCCCCACCATCGACTGTCTTTGATCATCTTTTTAGTCCTTGTTTTTAATAAGAGGAAAAAACTAATTAAATAAAAAAACCTCTTTTCCGATAATATTTATTTCCCATTCACCTCTATTCACCCGTCTGAAAAAATCTTTATATTTTTATTTTTTTTTTATAAATTTTATTAAACCAATTATTTTACATTAATTCAATGTATACCTTGTATTTTAGCTTCGATTTCGGAGATTGCTTCTCCACCATCGAGTGTCCTTATTCATCTTTAGTCCTTGTTTTTAATAAGAGGATAAAATCTAATTAGATAAAAAAACCTCTTTTCCGATAATTATTTCAATTCCATTATTCTCCAATCAAGTCGATTGGTTCTCTCTACCCATCTCCAATCTTTCGTTCGTGAAAAAGATCTTTTTTTTTCTTTTATAAATTTTATTAAACCAATTTATTTTACATTAATTAATGTATACCTTGTATTTTAGCTTGATTCCGGAGATTGCTTCTCCACCATCGAGTGTCCTTATTCATATTTAGTCCTTGTTTTTAATAAGAGGAAACATCTAATTAGATAAAAAACCTCTTTACCGATAATTATTTCAGATTCCATGTATTCCCCAATGCAGAGTCGATATGGTGTGAGAATCCTCCGCTCGATCACCCTCTCCTCTCTCTTAATCCGTGAAAAAATCTTTAATAATAGTATAATAATACGATAGTACTTATAATGAACTATTAGTGGGTATTAAAACAAATAAACGTACTATATTAATTAATAAAGAGAAATTAAAAAAAAACATGTTTATTTGTTTGTTAATGCTCTTATATAACAACAGCTTAAAATTTCAATAAATTTATTTAAATAAAGATATTTTTTGAATATTTAAAACCAAAACTCTGACACTAGAGAGTGTAAAATCTAATCATATGTAACATTTTTTTTCTTTTTTCTTTTTTTTTTTGTTATAATTTAAATGGTCTAAAATTGTACATTACAGAGGGGCTAGATGACCCTACCGATAAATAAATAAATACAAATTACACTGTTCGCCAAAATATTTCTCCCCGTTAATCTAACAATGGATTCCGGTAGAGTTTTATATGCTGATTACCATCCAATTTACCAATATTTTACAACACGTCAGAGTTTTGAGATATTATATGTCAAAATGACGAAAAAGGTCATTTTGACCTATTTTCGAGTCCCATTAAATATTAAACAGCAATATTTGAAATCAAAATATTTTGTTGACGTAATAGGAAACAGCTTCCTCTTTGATTTTCAAATTAGCATTTGTTTTTAGGTCAATTACAACTCAAGTTATATCTAAAAAACTAAAACTACATGATTTTAAAGGATATTTAACATAGATAAAAACAAGTTTTTAGCTATAATTCGAGTTCTAATTACGCTAAAAACAAATGGTAATTTGAAAATCAAAGAGAAAGCTGTTTTCTATTACGTCAACAAAATATTTTGATTTCAAATATTGCTGTTTAATATTTAATGGGACTCGAAAATAGCTCAAAATGGCTGATAATATCTCAAAACTCTGACGTGTTGTAAAAAATTGGGAAATTGCATGATAATCAGCATAAAAAACTCCACTGAAATCCATTGTTATGTTTACGGGGAAAAATGTTTGCTTAATTTTTGTCGAGCAGTGTTATCGTTCTTGAGTTTTTGTGAATGGAAAAATCCAGACACAACTCAAGAGGTTGAAAATTTCATCGTTTCAGAAATTTTTATACCTAATAAGCATTTTTTTAGGGGGGCTAAATATATGGTAATACTAGGGCGTATCAAGTAATTATTGTGTTATAGCCTGGGTTAATAAATAATGTTGGATTAATGAGACTGTATGTGTGTATTGTATATCCCTACACTACATATATGTATGGTATGTTTGCATGAGTATAAAAAATGTCTACATAGTTAGAATATTTCATTAAAAACATTATATTCGTAAATATATAAAAGAAAGAGAGAAGATAAAAACTCTTTTGCAACAATAAATTATCCCTATATATATATTATTTTAATTCCGTGTAATAATTCTTGTAATTTTGTCATTTCACATGTACACTGAAAGCCTAAGTATAAGCAATGTGCAGGGGATGGACTGTATATGCTTGTTTTTACAGGTGAAGAATTGAAATGAATATTATTTTAGAAAAGACCATAAGAAAGCTTGAGAATGAGCGGCATCAGTATTCAGAATAGGCCCAAATCTACTCGGTAGGCTTGTTATTAATTTAGCACAAATTTTATTATTTATTTATTTATTTGTATATTTATTTATTATAATTTATTTATTTATTTATTTGTATATTTATGTATTATAATTTATTTATTTGTATATTTATTTATTATAATTTATTTATTTATTTATTTGTATATTTATTTATTATAATTTATTTATTTGTTTAATGTATACATTTTGGCTAATTAAATCTCTGTATTATGAAGAGATTTAATTAATTTTTTTATTTTAATTGAAATTCAAACGCTAAAATATCTGTATTTAAAATACCATATTTTCCAGGCAAATTACGATTTTAACAGAATATAATTCTCGATAATGATTTTATTGATGGAATACCTTTATTGGTATTCCAATATTACTACTCCAAGTTTTCTCCCAAATCTGAGTTGTGGAAATTTTTCTACGTTCCTCAAAATGAGAAAATTTCGGAGTTTTTTCAGTTTTTCTTGAATAACTCTAAAACGGCTTATCAAATCGAGAGGATATTGATTAAATAAATTAAAGCTCTTTAAATTACGCGTAAAATGATATAAATTTCATCTATTTAGGTTTAGTAGAACCGGTACTAACCCCTGTTAAAAAACCGCCACCGGGATCACTTTTGAATATCCCTAAAACTCGTACTTTTTTCGATTTTTCCCCATTTTGACCATGAAGGAGCACGTTTTCGACAAAAACGACTCTATACATTTTTAAACTAGATTAAATTTTCTACAATTTAAATAAAGTTTTATCCTAATTGGAACATGAGGTTGAAGTTTTGAAAAATGCAATTTTTTGCAAAAAAAATCGCAGTTTTTCCTTCATAAAATGAAAACTACTCATTCTAGAAACTTAATTCATATCTCTCTCTCTAGGAAATTTTATTTATTTTAACGTTTACTTGGACCACTTTTTTGATAAAACTCTTAGATTTATAGATATTCTACATTTTCCGAACATGAAATGATCCGAATCCTCAAAAGCGTGATGGAAAATGTTGAATATCTATAAATCTAAGGGTTTTATCAAAAAAGTGATCCAAGTAAACGTTCAAGTCAATAAAATTTCCTAGAGAATTCGATAAGAATAAAGTTTCTAGGGTGAGTGGTTTTCATTTTATGAAAGAAAAACTGCGGTTTTTCGCAAATAATTGCATTTTTTTCAAAACTTCAACCTCATATTACCATTATCCAATTAGAATGAAATTTCATTTAAATTGTAGTAAATTTAATCTACTTTAAAAATGTATAGCGTTGTCTTTGTCGAAAACGTGCTCCTTCATGGTCAAAATGGGGAAAAATCGAAAAAAGTACCTGTTTTAGGAATATTCAAAAGAGATCCCAGGGGATGCTTTTTGACAGTCGCTAGTAGCGGTTCTACTAAACCTGAAGATATGAAATCTATATCATTTTACGTGTATCTTAGAGAGCTTTAATTTGTCTAATCAATATCTTTTAGATTTGATAAGCCGTTTTAGAGTTATTAAAAAAACTGAAAAAAACTACAAAATTTCTCATTTCTATCCAACTACATATACTTATTATAATCGGCTTGTGCGACCACACCGAAATGATTTTAATAATTTTAAAAGCCACTAATAGTTCATGACAAATAAAATCTATTAAAATTACTAAATTTAAATTATTATTTTAAAACCCACCGTGGAGTCCAGATGCGTATCGAAGGCGGGCTTCGCAGCTGGAATAGTAATATTAAGCATCATGTTTGAGTTCATTCGGGTGAAAAGCGATAATGTTAATTAAAACTACATTGAAAGAAAAGAATCGGTTCAGTAAGTACACACTAATTGCCTTTGAATTGGTTTTTAACAAGGACCATTATTACGCAAAATGATGATGTAATTATTTCGTCATTTTTCTTATTTATATTATTTTTGAGACTTTACGTCTCGATAAAAAAAAATACAATTGAAAAGAAAATTTCATATTGTGATTCACTATAGAAATATCGAAATAACCGAATGATTTTACGAATAATGAATTCTCGAGCTAATATTTGAGAAATTCTTTTGATAAAATATTATTATTATTATTAGAATAGAAAAGTAGCTTACAGTATAATAATATTATTTTTCAATTGACTTGAAATCACTCTAAAAATTTTTTTTTACTATAAATATAAGCCCCTGGATCACCGAGCGATGCTTGGTAACTTTTTGCTTTAGTTAAATGCATATATGGACCCCCAGAAGGCTAGAAATACAAAAACTAACCAAATTTTGTATACCTACATAGTTTGGTCGAAAGGGCTAGAATTTTCATTTTTGACCCCTTCCCCTCCCCCATTTTGGGTGGTTAGTTTTTCCATTTCTAGCCTTCTGGGGGTCCACAGAATATGTATACAAAATTTGTTTGAGTTTGGTAGAAAGGGCTAGAATTCCCCCCCCCCCCTACCTTTTTTTCTCTGATATAATGTTTAAAAGATAGAATAGAAAGGAAGAGATTAATATGGTACGGACACCTCAAAAGAATGCCGGAAGATATGTGGCCTCATAAAATATGGACCTGGATGCCCACGGAAAGACGGAGGAGAAGAGGAAGACCGAGACGAACGTGGAAGCAGGGAGTAGATGAGGCAATGACCAGTAGGCAACTACAAGAGCAAGACATTCTGGATAGAGAGAATTGGCGTGTTGGATGCGGAAAACGGCGCATGCTGTAGAACAAACCGCTTTATTATTATTATAATGTTTAAAACCCATTTTAGAAAAAAATGTATTTTATGTTCTTTTCAAAAATATTTTAAGTTTTTTTTCTAGTTAAATTTTTTCATTTTTTATACCTCTTCAAAATGTGGTAGATCTTTATGGCCCACCCTGTATAATAATTTAATTAAATAAGGGAAATCATAAATTTTTCGATATTCATTTATTTTATATAATAAATAAATTTTTCCTTTATAAGTAAATATAATAGATATGATAATTTATATATATATATATATATACTTATATAATTCTTTTTGTAAATTTAATAATGATTTGAGCAAAGCTCAAGAGATGGCGCGCACGTAACTCAAAACAAAATTCGTCTAGAGAAATTGACTGTCATTTTCTATAAACCTTCAGCTTTGATACAATAAAATAAAAAGATCTCTGAAAAGCCAAATCTTGCTCTTCTTCGATATGTTCTTTTCTTTCGAATTAAAGTCTTCGATTAAATGCGTCATGAAGGTTTCGGATATAACCCGATATCGAACAACATGGAAATTTTCACAAGCAATATTTGGTTTAGCATCATTGTCTCATTATATAAGTGATCGAGATCGTATATTTGGAATTTTTTTAAATATAATTTTTTTTCAGGAGAATTATATAATTAACCTATTGGAAAGGAATTTAGAATTGTAAAAAATGAGTACAATCATTCACAGTTAAGAACGCAGGATTGGCGAAACAGAATCACATGAAATGGGATATCAAAAATAAAGATTTATAAATAATAACTAATGTGAGGTTGATAAAGGAGGATTTTAGGTTCAAAGTGCAAGAATGAGGTGTTAAAATTTAAAATTTTAACACCTCATTCTTGCACTTTTGTATTCTTGCAAATTTTGTCATTTAGGTTATTTTCTCGTTCGGGCTCAAGCGATATTTGAAAATTTGCTTATTTTTTTCCAAAAACTCGCTCTTTTCTTCGATTTTTTCCCATTTTGACCATGAAAGAGCACATTTTCGACAAAGACCACTCTATACATTTTTAAACTAGAATAAATTGTCTACAATAAAAATAAAGTTTCATCTTAATTGGATAATGGTAATCCGTGCCGCAATGAGGTTGAAATTTTGAAAAACTGCAATTTTTTGCAAAAGATCGCGTTTTTTCCTTCATAAAAATGAAAACCATTCATCCTAGAAACTTCATTTTTGTCTCATTCTCTAGGAAATTTTGATGACTTAAACGTTTACCTGGACCTCTTTTTTGATCAAAAAATTTCATTTTGAAAAGGAAGGTTATTTACGAAAAGTTGATAGTTATAAGCAAAAAACCGCCAAAAATGAGATTTTATACCTTTTTTTTTTTTTTTTAATTTTTGACAATGTTCCGTCACGAAGCCAACCGCAGATTAGGATTTAGCACACCAAAAAAGCCCTTTAGAGAACAATTTAATTGGACTAAAAAGTTACTTCAAGAAATTAAAAAAAAATAACATAATTCTTCACTAAACATATGTGGGATTTTATTCTCTATTCCTTTCAATATGAGATGCTTTTTAAGAACAAAGATTCATTTTCACCTTGAGAAAGGCGCTTGATGTTTATCGGTCAGGATCTTTCGATCGACTGACAGGTGGACAGCGGAGACACGCCCCTTTTATAATCGCGAATATTTACGCATACGTCACCCGTTAGTTGCGACCAATTAACCAATCAGTTAATTGTTAATTAGAGCCTCCAGGCTTATAAGGGCAGCAAGCCTCTCGACAGGAAATCTGTTTCTGAACCTCATCGAAGGGGTCAACTCTCCGAGGTGATTGCCTCGGAACGATTTAATAGAGAGACAGCTTGTCTCTATGTCATGGCTCTCTGAAGCAAAGAAGTAATTTTATACACGTTGTGTTTAAAGTTTGCCAAGAAATTGTAACGAAAATACAATAAATGCGGGCTTTGTGCTATTATTTTATGAAGGCAAATTTCTACTGCCTTTGTGCAAATTCTTATTTTAAAATAGCATTTTCTGGCTTCACGCGCCAATCTTCAAATATTTCTTTAAAATCCAAACGTTTCGAGAGAATTTCTCCATTTATCACTAGAATATTAAGAAATTTGAAAAAATATATATACCTTGTAGCTTTAAGAAATGAATATGAAGTAGGTAGTTAAGTATAAGCAAAAAATATTTTGAAAATAAACAATGATACAGACTGTTATTTTTAAAGAATTTCAATTTTTTTTTACTAAATTCCGCTGTTTACCTAAAATTCTCAGATTAGAAAACTCAAAATTGTATCCCAGTCCTACTATAAGATAGATGCATACAATATTATACCTCAATTCAGATTACCCGTATGGAAATAAATAGATTTTCAAAATATGTTTTTTATATATTTTTTGAAAATATATTAAAAACTAGCTGAAAGGCCCGCCTTTGGCGGGCCACTTGCTAGCCAGGGGGCTTCACCCCCTGGACCCCTAGCGGCTTGTTTATTGATGTTTTATTAGTTCTGTTATTCTAGAATAAAATTTTGAATAGATATAATTGAAGATTCTATTTTACTGGCCCATAATTTTAAAATTTTAATGAAAAATAACAAAAGATGATATAAATATATTTTTTTATATTAAAATTGATTCGCCCCCTGGACCCCCTCGCGGCTTGTTTATGAAAAATGAAATTGATTTTAAATTGATGATAATATATCAGGTGCATCCACGGGAGTGTGATAAATATGTGTTCAAAATTTCATCTCAATCGGATAAACGGTGTCGAAGTCCATTAAAGCCAACCAACAGAGATTGATTTTTATATATATATATATAGATAGATATGTCTATTATTTTAAAAAAATGATACCTTTTTTGTGAAGAGGAGTTCTTTGTTTGTTGCCCTGACCATTTTAACCCTTTTCATTATTTCTTGACCCTTTTAGGAGCTTTGAATAAAATTTAGGGCCGTTGAATAAAAGTGAAAAATGAAATTGATTTTAAATTGATGATACTATATCAGGTGCATCCGCGGGTGTGTGATAAATATGTGTTCAAAATTTAATCTCAATCGGATAACATTAAAGCCAACCAACCAAGATTGATTTATATATATATATATAGATATAAAATTTTTGTGCTAAATTTATATAAAATTTATACTAGAACGACATAAAAATAATTTTATTTTAAGAATATATAGAAAACATAAACTTTATATAAATTTAACACAAAAATTTTATTTTTTTAATATATTTTCAAAAATATATAAAAAACATATTTCGAAAATCTATTTATTTCTATACGACACCATTCACACCTTTTTCTATTCTATTCTATTAATTCCTAAGATCATAATTCATTATCATTTGAATAATAATGATGACGATGTCCCACGATGGTCGGGTAAGAGAATAAACTTCAGCTTTCATGTGCAAAATTTAATATTCCATTAAAGACTCTAAGACTTATATTGATAGTTCTAATTTTATAAAATTGAGATTTCAAATATTGCTATTTAATATCTAATAGGAATCGAGAATAAGGTCAAAATAGCCCTTTTCGTTGTTTTGATCGATAATATATCAAAAACTAGAGCTAATTGGTAATTTTTATGGTGATTTTTGAATTTAGCAAGTGAAAATACATAAGAATCAGATATTTTTGAGCCAGAAGCATTTTTATTGTTGGGCTGTGAATTGATATTGAAATCAAAGGGGGGGGAGACTGTCAGCTTTTGCCATTTGGCGGATATAAGGAGTCCTTACACGAATTTTTGAAGAATTGAAAAGTTGCTCTGACGTTTTTACTTTCACATTTATATTCTATAGAATATACTAATGTGAAGTAGTGCAATCGCCTGCCCGGGTCCAGACTTTTTGAGGCTTCTATCTCAGAGATGAGAAAAGTTAACTTCACTTTGTAACTTTTAGGTGGAAGGAATCGATGCCCTTAATAGTTAAAAACCAGATTTAGGACATAAAACCGGATATTGTGGCCCCCAGAGGCCCAAAAAGGGGCCAAAAATCCATTGGTCAGTGCGAACCGATACATATGTAGGCACCCACTGCGTTTCGCAACCATAAGTCCAAGAGCTACGAAATACAAAACTTAAGCTCGATATAGGCTAGAAGGAGTTCAGCAAGCTATTGGCTGAATTTGGAACACCGGAAGTGGATATTTACATGAAAGATTTTTCGTTTTTTATGATTTTCTCAAAAACGGCACTAACGATTTTTTTAAAAATTAGTGTACTTATCAAGTGTCATAAATTGTTAGACGTGTATAAATTTTAACCCGATTGAAATAAAGAAAGGGGGTGTAAATTAGAAGCTGCGCGATGATTTCAAACAAGTGAGAATGTGAAAGTGTTGAATTAATTTTAGTGATGCGCCGCATCCACAGCATCCATGGACCGCACGCCACTGATACACATACATTTCTTATTTATTCTGTTGTTTTCAAATACACAGGATGTTAAAATAATAACCACATCACGTTCGAATAAGGGATGGAAATATTTTTTCTATCCACCCCTATATATATATATACGAATAAAGAAATGGCCATGCTAGACTCATTTTATATGCAATAAATAAATACAATATGGTGAGCAAAGGTTAAACGAATAAAAAGAAGGGCCCCCACCCAAAAAATAACATGGAAATTGCCCCCCCCCTCCCTTCCACCCACACACCGCCCTTTTGGCATCACATATCAACAAAACATAAAAACGTACAATACTTTATTTTTTATTCTACTTCTATTTCGTATATTTTATTTATAGGGCTGAATAGAATATTTCACAACTAGTCAGAATATTAGTGGTTAATTCATGGGGTTTCAACTTTTATTTTTATTTATTATTTATTTATTTTTTAAGCTCATTGGGTGAGAAATAGAGGTATCGGTATTACCTATATGTACATAATATAAATACATAAATACTCTTCCAGCGTATTCATTTCGTATATAATAAATAAATATTATAGATATATTGTTTATTTATTTTTTAGATAATATTGAAATACTGAAATATTTTTGTATATAAATATTTCATAAATATTTATTTAACCCTTTTTTTGGCATTCAATATATTTCAATTATAAATAAATAAATATAGAGAGGAGAGAGATCAGAGGCCAGGCTTTCACATAAAATATTTGAGGAAATCATTTTTAAGACTTTTTTTTAATATTCGATATGGGTTTGAAAATAATTTAGTATTACGGTGATTTTATTGTCAGCAAATGTTTTTGAAATAGAAAGCTGAAACTTGGTGTTGAATTTCAGCTTATATCGAGATATTTTTTTTCTGATTTTCAATAGTAAGTATGTTTTAAAGTTAGAAAACTATAAATCTAATTGGTGTGTTTTGTTTTTTAAACACAAACATTTTGACACCAGAATGAACTTTCTACGACATTTTCTTCTTGCGTTATCGTGCTTGAAAATTATAAGTATAGAGCTTGAAAATAATCTTTCTCCACATTATACTTTTCTAGAAAGGACAAGCAAAAATTATCATATAAAAATCTATTTCTATCAGATGCTGTGGATGCGGCGGCGCATCTCTAAAATTTCAAACATTTAACGTATTTTCATAAATATATAAGGTTGAGTTCAAAATTACAGGAGGATCTTTAAATTTTCAAATTATTATCCGTTATTTCAAATATTTCTATAAAAAACATTTTTTTTGTTTTAAAAAGTATATTGGTTCTCGAAATGAAATAAAATTGTTGCATAGTTTCAAGGGGCAATTAAATTGAATGATTTTTCCGAAAAGGGTGCGGGTAGAAGGTTTGAAGTCCCTGCCTGGTATATCTTCGAGTTCGAGGATGTCAAAGACAAGTCGAGACGAGTTTTAGTCAAATAAAAATTGTTCTCGCTGAGGAACAAAAAAGAAATAAATAAAGATGATTCGAGTATTTCTGGAATAATCCAAATCTCAATATATAAGATCTGAAATAACTAAGAGTCCTATATAGACAAGTCATAGCTTGCTTATAGCAATAGAATTATGGAGAAATTGAAGATTTTCTTATAGGAGAGACTGATTTATTGTGGAAGATGGTCCATTTCCTTCTAAGGGTCTGTGGAGTTGAAGTCACAAATATTAATTTCTGACTCCTACCGTCACTCCTACAAAGCAGTATCCGTTTGGGGGCGAGTTTGGTCCAAGAGAAAGAATTTTCATTTTTTGACCCTCCCCCCATTTTGGGTTGTTAGTTTTTCCATTTCTAGTCTCTCTAGAGGCTCAGAGATTATGTATACAAAATTTGGTTGAGTTTGCTCCAAGGGAAAGAATTTACATTTTTTCACCCTCCACCCCCCCCTTTTTGGGTGAGTTTTTTTGGGAAATTTTTTAAGTAAAAGTTGTCAGAAATCACATCCCCTACAACTTTGTTTATTATAAAATTTGCCGTAGGGTTAATAGTTTAGGAGTTATTTGATAATTTTCATTCGTGCGCCCCCCAAACCCCCTTCTGGGGTCAAATTATAAAAACGTTATATAGCTAAAAACATAAGTTAGAAGACATCATATGTAAATATGAAATTTCATAATAATCCCTTGAGCCGTTTTTACGTGAATCGTGAGCAACTTTTCGCGGAAACCACTGAAACAGACAGACAGACAGGAATTTTGTTGAGGGTGTTTTCGTTCATAACTTTGCTTGAAACGTATGCAACCAAAATTTGGCGTGATTTGGAGCAATGTACAGAAAAAACCTTAATTTTATATATATACGATATTTTTAATTAGTTAAATTGGCAAATTCTAATAAATAATAATATTTATAATGATCTATTAGTGGAATTTAAAATGAAAAAAAACAATTAATTTTATTAAAAGAAATTTGAAAAAAATGTGATTATTTAATTTTTCATTAAATTGAAAGGGTTGGTTTTGTCACAAATATAATAAAACAATAATTTTAATAACTATTAGAATTATTTAATTGATAACTATACAGTTTCGGTCACTCACTGGTCGACCATCCTCAGATAGTTCTAAAAATTACTAGTTTCAGTTTCTAGCTCAGTGATAAACGTTTTTATAAATTGTTGCTATATATAATGTATGTGTGTGATTGTAATGAATTGTGTGATGTGATCTATATTGAAGATTTAAGAATGAATAGTTTCATGTGAAATGACAAATTCGGTTCTTGAACGAGATGTATGTATGATTTCAAATTATTGTAAAGAATAAAAAAATAAAATAAATTTTGTATTATATAATTCTCTATAAAAGAAAAAAATTGATAAATAAATGTTTCATTTCAATTTTTAGAACTACTGAGGATGGTCGACCAGTGGTGACCGAAACTGTATAGTTATCAATTAAATAATTCTAATAGTTATTAAAATTATTGTTTTATTATATTTGTGACAAAACCAACCCTTCAATTTAATGAAAAATTTAAATCAAGTCACTTAAGTTCTGGAAGAAATTTGATAAAAATGTGATTATAAATTTTTATTCAAACAACCACTTGTGAGTAATTATTTCAATTAACAAAAAGCCCATAAAAAATAACATAGCCGAAGATGAGAACGTGACAGATTGAATTGTCAACAGAAAAACCCCCTAACCCGTGAATTTCATCCAAATCGTTAGGGCCGTTTTCGAGAAACCGATTCTATATATTATCAAAAATTGAAGGCGAATAATTGCGTCAAACCGACCAAAGGATTGATAATATTTATGAACGAATCGTTTCACCAAAAATAAGTTACTCTTTTAAAATTAGAATGAATAATGCAAATGTGCTATGATTCGTTAGCTATCGCTAATAGGCCTAAGGCTTTTGTAAAGGATGAATGACATCTTTCTTGATTTATTAAGGGAGTTAGAGCCACACTCTATCCCAATGAATAGTTTGGGTTGCTGATGAAAGGAGGAGGGGGACAAAGGAATTAATATGGGATCTAGGTTCGGGCATCATTCTCTTGGTATCTGGTTCGAGTACCAGAGTACCAATTGATTAATATATCTTAGTTTGAGGACTCAAATTTAGCATTTCTTTAACCTGTGAATAATTAGGTTTATTAAGAACAAAAAGTTTCTCAAAGATTATTGAGACTGACAGATCAATATTTCGGCCCAAAAACCCCTAATCCGTGATTTTAACCGACTTCAAAAAAGGAGGAGGTTCTCAATTCGACTGATTTTTGTGTGTGTCTATGTTACCTCATATCTCCGCCAATTCTGAACCGATTTTGATTATTTTTTTTGCATTGGGTTCAGTCTAGCTTCCGATTGGTCTCGTTTTGTTTCAATGATATTGGACCTTATTGTTATGTTTGTTCAGGCATATCTTCTTTGTTTATGAATCGATTTTAATGATTCTTTTTTTATTGGAAAGAGGGTACTTTAGGGATGGTACCATATTAATTTGGCCAAGTTCTGAAGATATGATTAATGACGAAATAACGTAAATCTCCAATTATTATGACCAAATAATCGAAATTATAATAAATAAAATCTTTTATAAAAAAAATCTTAAAACATTCATTTAAAACCCGCAAACGTTTCGAGAGAATTTCTATATTTGTGAATTGAATTTTATTATAATTTTCTGATTCATTAGCCCGACGCTTTCTCTTATGAGATGCATGCAAGGTCTTATATTAAGTCCCTATTAATAACATCACTAAAAAGAGAAATATAAAAATAATTTTTATAAAAAAAAATAAAACCGACTTCAAAAAAATTAAATGCAACAAATAAAATAATAATAGCTTAAAACCGCGTTAACAAAAACGAGACGATACCGAGACGATACGCGAGAGTCTCGTGTCTAGTCTCGTGGTCTCGTAACCATTTTTTGAATGGTACTGTATTGAATAAATTAAAATATATTTTTAAATTTATTGAAAATAAATATTGTAAAATACTTGGTCAAAGACTCTCCGCGATTTTACAATGATAATCTATTTTTAACTCATATATATTTTTTTAACAATTAGTATATTCAATACAAGGGAAATTTAATGAAAAAACACGTGTTTCTTTTTCAATAATAAATATCGTGTGAAATATTTCTGCTTAAAAATGTAATTTAAGTTATTTAATTTTTACTTTACCATACTGGGTATGGTCAAGTATTGTAATCGTGCATGAAAAAAGTGTTTTTTTTTCCTTCTTTTTTTGAAAATATCTCAAAAACTGCTGAAATTATTTTAATTAAAAAAATTGAGAGAAACCATGGCATTTCGGTCTGCAAAAAAGCCCTAATAAGTAAACATCGAAAAAATTATATTTTTCGCGATAATAATTGTTTTGTCAAAATGTCTGTTAGTTAGCTAGTCTGTGCGTTACCAAATTTTTGTGGACGAGCTAGCTCAAAAACTAGTGTGAATATCGAAACCAAATTTCACACGTAGTTTTGGTCCATTGAGATTAAGAGCTGAATAGGTTTTGGTGCATATCGACAAAAAATTAAGGGGTGGAGGAGGGGGGGGGGTAAAAATTAAAAATCTAGGCCATTTGAGCAAACTCAACCAAATTTTGTATACACAATCAGTGG
Source organism: Forficula auricularia (assembly GCA_024734495.1). NCBI lineage: Eukaryota > Metazoa > Arthropoda > Insecta > Dermaptera > Forficulidae > Forficula > Forficula auricularia. Next base: position 5,762,480 of record JALMQS010000108.1, read on the forward strand.
GACCCCAGAAGTTTCAAAATGCAAAAACTAACCTCCCAAAATTAAGGGGGTGGAGGGGGGGGTTAAATATTAAAAATCTAGGCCATTTGAGCAAACTCAACCAAATTTTGTATACATAATCAGTGGGTCCAGAGTAATTAAAAATACAAAAATTAACCCCCTCCCCTACATGATTATAAATAATTTTATTAAATATTAAATATAAGTGAGGGCCAAGTTGTATGGTAAAGTCAAGTGGATGGCCACATCAGAACACGTCAGCTTATTTTATATTTTTACTATACTTTAAAAAAATAAGAATGTAACGATACTTGGCGAGACCAAAAGAGACCAAACGAGACTAGCCCTGACGAGATGAGCCCGAGACTGAGACAATACTGTCTTTTTTGACAATTCACGAGACCGAGACGATATTTTCTCAAATCTCGTCTCGTGCAAAGAAAGCCCTAGGAGAGGAGAACCTCTTTGTTTCTCTTTATGAATCAACAACTCTGCTACTTTCGTCAAAATAAAAACTTTTCAATTAAAACAAAAATATTTTTAAACAGTACCATTTATTCTCAAACACCCTGTGTGTTGTTTAATCATTTTTTTTTTATTTTTCTAAATAAAAAAAATATCTTAAAAAAAAAGAAAAAGAGAACGCGAAATCAAGCATAATTTGTTATCGGTAAAAATCTGGAAATTGTTATTCAATTTAAACAAAAAAAAAAAAAAAAAAGAGTGAAATAAAATGCCAATTTTTTAAGATTAAGATGAAGAAAAAAAGTGTAAAAAAAAATACAAAGCAATTGCTTTTTAGGAAATGAAATAAGAGAGAAAGAGTAGAAGAAGAAGTAGAAGAGAAGGAAAGAAAGTAAAAATAAAAATAAAATAAAAAAAAGAATAAATAGAAACGAATCTGTTAAATGGAATGAAAATTTACCGGAAGACATTCAAGAAGAAGAAGTTCAGTTTCAAAGACCATTTTTCTTAATTTTTGCCCACACTTGTCGGCTATTTTTCTTTCTTTCCTTTTTTTCTCCCCCTATACCCTCTCTCTGTTCCTAGTAAACGGATTCTGTGGATAATATCTTAAGAAATGTGCGGTCGGCTGTTTAAGTTAGGTTAGATAGGCCAGTCGGCTGGCTCTCTTTCTCTCCCCTGTTCCTTTATTCAAGAACAAGAACACTTTACACAAATGACCATGCGGTTAAGTATATGAGCTTTAAATAGAAATATTCTGACGTTGTATAGTAGCGCACACCAGGGAACTTTCACTTAATTCTACACTGAAATAAGCTGACGTGTTATGATGTGGCCATCCACTTGACTTTAGCATACAACCTGCCCCCTCACTTATATTTAATATTTAATAAAATTATTTATAATCATGTAGGGGAGGAGGGTTAGTTTTTAGATTTTTAGACTCCTGGGGGCCCACTGATTATGTAAACAAAATTTGGTTGAGTTTGGTACAAGGGCCTAGATTTTCATTTTTTGACCCCCCACAACCATTTTGGGCGGTAAGTTTTTGAATTTTTAGATTACTGTGGGCCCACTGATTATGTAAACAAAATTTGGTTGAGTTTGGTACAAAAGCCTAGATTTCCATTTTTTGACTATAACCCGCCCCCCATTTTGGACGGTTAGTTTTTGCATTTTTAGACTTCTGGGGTCCCATTGATTATGTACACAAAATTTGGTTGAGTTTGCTCAAATGGCCTAGATTTTCATTTTTTAACTCCCCCTCCACCCCCCTTAATTTTGGGTCGATATGCACCAAAATCTAATCAGCTCTTAATCTCAATGGACCAAAACTAGGTGTGAATTTTGGTTTCGATATTCACACTAGTTTTTGAGATAGCTCGTCCACAAAAATTTGGTAACGCACAGATTAACACCAGACAATCAGACAGACTAACAGATATTTTGACAAAACAATTATTATATCGAAAAATATCATTTTTTTGATGTTCACTTATAAGAGATTTTTACTTTATCCAATGCGAAGCATGACTCAAGTTTGAGTTGTTTGCCATAAAAGAATTTAGTCTTTTTGATTTTAAGTTGATTCTTCCACGTTTTCAGTAGAGGTTGCCATTAATAGTCAAAACATCAAAAATGGAATGCAATAAGGTTATTCCTCTAGTATTAGATAAGGAATCGATCGTTATTTTTGATTTTAAGCCGATTCCTCCATGTCTTCAGCAATGGTTACCAATAATAATCGAAGCGTCAAAAATCTAATGTAGAATTGTTATTCCTCGAGTATTAGATGAGAATCAATCGCTATTTTTGATTTTAAGTCGATTCCTCCATGTCTACAGCAATGGTTACTAATAATAACCGAAACGTCAAAAATCCAATGTAGAATGGTTATTCCTCGACTATTAAATGAGAATCGATCATTATTTTTGAATTAAAGTCAACATGAACTGCAAATTGCAAGTGATATCTGATTAATAATAAAGGAATAAACATATTATTTTTTTATTGTTAAAGGATAAATAATTAATATATCCAGTACACACCAAGCCAGCAAAACATATTAATATTTCAAATAAATTTGGATACAGTTTAGCAACGATCCGTTGCAGTTTCTTTGTAGAGGGAAATGCCATGGTTTCGCTCAATTTTTTTAATGAAAATAGTTTCAGCCGTTTTTGAGATATTCCGAAAAAAAGAAGCAAAAAAACCCACTTTTTTCATGCACAATTACAATACTTGACTATACTTGACTATATGGTAAAGTAAAAACAATTTCTTTATTGTAAATATATTGATAGAGTTGAGCATTTTTAATGAGCTCTTATTTATTCCAAAGATATTTTATTAATAATCAAGATATATCGAAATCATTCCAAATATGACCACATTTTTAGGTATTTAATCCAAATATATTATATACTTGAGTGATCTATTTTATTCTAGGTATAGATATCTATAAATATCAAAAGAATGTCTTGTTTACCTTCTAGTGAAACCACTTATTATATCTAAACGAATGTCTTGGTATCATAAAACGACTTAGATTTTTCGCAAATAGTGATATCTTAATAATTAAGATATTTAAAAAAAATTAACAAAAATTTTGTTTACATTATTAATTGTTATTTTTTTAATTTTAAAACCCACTATAAGATTATAAGAAATATTAATATATATTAAAATTAGATTACCTTGTAACTTAAATTAAATATAATAAGTAATTCAAATTTTTATTTAATTAATTCAACCAAATGAATAAATAAAATAAATATTTATATAATTCATTTGATTGAATAGAGATTCTAGATCAAATGAATACCCTCATCTTCTAGTCAGAAATACATATCTATATTTATTATAAATAAAAAATATTCAAGTTTATATCATTTCATGTCGTAATTACATATTATTCCATTTAAATACCCAACTATTAAATTAAACTATTCCACTATTTTGCTCAAATAACAATATTTTAATAATTTACTTATTGGTGCTTGGTTCAAATAGCGGCATCTTAACTATTAATATATCTAGAGTTGCTCCAGAAATATGAGAATACTTGAAATACGTTTATAATTTAATATCGTTTTTTCAGTGTATGTTGTTAATAACAAACCAATATTGAAATAAAATAATTTACATGTTAGAAGTATTTCTTTGAAGACGGACTGATATATAGGTTTTTAACTTCTAATTGGAACTTTTCCATTTTAAATTAGGGTTTTAAAAATCAAGTGAAGTCTTTTCCATATCAAATACAGGATATTAAAATATCAAATTCAGGATGTTTCATACCACATCAGACTACGTATTTCAAATCAAATTCAGAATTTATTAATAAATAGTTGAAAAAATAGAAAAAAAGTTATAGTTAAGAAAAAGTTTTAAATTTAATTTAACTCTCAGGACAAGTTTTCAGGTAAAAATCTAAAATTTGGTGCATTCTAAGATATTTTCAAACCAATTTTCAGTTCATTATCTAAAACCTTTCAAGATTGGCATTTGGCACTTTCAGAAAACGTTTTCAGTTAAAAATTTAAAATTTGGTGAATTCTAATATATTTGGGTACTAATTTTCAGCTCATCAACTAAAACCTTTCAAGATTATCATTTTGTAATTTCAAGAAACGTTTTCAGGTAAAAAGCTATGGATAAAGTTTAGCAAAGATCAATCAGAGTTTATTTTATTTTATTTTATTTTTTATTTCATTGATAAAGAGAGAAATTCTACCGAAACGTTTGCATTTTAAATAAACGTTTTGAGATTATTTTTATAAAATAATTGTGTAGGATATAGTATATATATATATATGTATAGGTGAATGTTAAAGTTAAAGGGGTAATTGAGTTATTTGAAAACGAGCCAAGCTGAAAGGTGAAAGTGTGTGAGAGATAGGGTGGGTGGTGGGTGTGTGTGGCCGGTGCCTCTAATCAATAGGTGAGCGCCGCGGTCGCCACCCCCTCTTCACCCTCTCACTTCCAACCCCTGAATATCTTTGTATGTGTGTTTACTGTTTATTTATAGCGACACGAAGGGGGTGCAACTTGATGCGTATTAATTTCCGACATTTAAATTTTTACTCAGATTTTTATGCATAGATATATAAATCCCCTCCACGCCCCCCCCCCTCCACAGACGCATCATTACCTTCATTTATGAACAGACTGCTATAAAAAAATAATAATAAATCCACAAGAATTCTATTTTTGGAAATATATCTAGTTTGCTGAGAGTAGTAAAGAGAAATCGATCGAAGAGGCTGTCTGTCCTATGCTTGATGCAAATAAACATATCTTATTATATTAAACGAGCAATTCTTATATATATATATATATATACCTGTAGAATCGGTTTCTCGAAAACGGCTCTAACGATTTGAATGAAATTCACGGGTTAGTGGGTTGACGATTCGATCTGTCACGGACTCATCTTCGGCTAAGTTGTTTTTGATGGGTTTTTTGTTAATTGAAATAATTATTCACAGGTGGTTGTTTGAATAAGAATTTATAATTACATTTCTTTCAATTTTCTTTCAGTAAAATTAATTGGTTTTTTTATTTTAAATTCCACTAATAGATCATTACACATTTTATTATAAATTAGAATTTGACAATTTAATTAAAGTGTATTTTTCTATAAAATAATTTAATAGGATATCAATTTCATTCTCTTAAAAAAATCCCACAATTCGAAGGATCGTGCCTCCTTCTTCAGGATTTAAAATGGTCAAACGAAAGAGCCTCGGTGTATCTACTCTTATTAAACGAGCAAAAATTGTATATTTATTTGTTTGTATATATTTATATTTGTTTGTTTATATATTTGTATCTTGGTTATATTTTGAAAACGACTCTACCGATTTTGATGAAATTCACGGATTAGGGGGTTTTTGGGGTGACAATTCGATCTGTCACGGTTTCATCTTCGACAAAACTTCGTTTTTGATGGGTTTTTTCGTAATCAAATTAATTATTCTCAGGTAGACAAATCCCATTCTTAGGGTTTTAAAAAAGTTTCCCTTTTCCTTTTGTACCCAGGCAGACAATGGTTTGCCTTATTTCATTGACTCATAACTTATGCCCCTTGTTAAGTACATCAATTTATAAAAAAATCGTTATAGCAGTTTTTGAGAAAATCACAAAAAAACAAAAAACTTTCTTTCGATTTCAAAAAAAGCGTTCTGCACTCCTTCTTGCCAATAACGAGCTTAAGTTTCGACTTTCGTAGCTCTGAGAATTATTGTTGCGAAAAATAGGAAATGAACCGTCAAATTTTAATCAGAAATTTTCATTTTAACAAGAGTAAGTTTCAAGGTTCACGGTATGTCTGCTGAAAAAAAGAAACCCTATCGAACAAACATATGTACCTAAGCGAAACCCTACCATACAACTTTCCAAGAATCTCACCAGTCTCTCAACCGACTAAGATCATATGATCTGTTTCCAAATGAAAAACTTTTCTAATATAGTCTTTAGACAAATATCGAAATCACACACACTAACTCAAATAGGGTAGGCTAGTAAGATCCAGAGGCGTATTTCGGTTGCATAAATACAGGGGGACAGCATTGCTAGACTATTCTTTGCGATTTACGTAAACCTTTTAGAATTTAAAAGCAATACTAGTATATTAATATTATTTTAGACTTTGAATTCAGGTAAAAAGATCGAATTTTATACACGACTCATCATAATTTCTCGCATGGAAATAAATAGATTTTCGAAATATGTTTTGTTTATATTCTGTGAACATATCCGAAATATATATCAAAAATATATAAAAATTAAAAAAATATAAATAAAATATAATTTAAATTATATAAAATATTTTTAAAAACATATTTAAAACAAATAAAATTTATATCACATTCAGAATATATCTTTGAAACATATAATTAAAACATAAAAAAAATTATACTAGAGCGAAATGAAAATAATTATATTTTAAGAATATATAGAAAACAAACTTTAAATAAATTTAAAACAAAAATTTTATATTTTTAATATATTTTCTAAAAATATATAAAAAAACATATTTCGAAAATCTATTTATTTTCATGCGCTTGATAAATATACCAATTTAAAAAAAAATAGAGGCGTTTTTGGGAAAATCACCAAAAACAATAGATCTTACATGTAAATGCCAATCTTCGCTGTTCGCAGCTAGTTTACTTTTAATGTATAGCGAGGAATAACACATATAATGTATAGCGTGGGAGAGAAGGCCGGCAAGCAAGAGGTAGGCGGTTAGGGTTAAATAAAAATGCACATATAAAATTGGTACACGATACAAGGCGAGTGCACGCAGGTGAACTTGTAGGGAAAGATATGATACTTTTCGATACACTTCGGGCTACCGTACCAGTAAGAGAACCCCGTTGTGTAGGTATCACTTCAAACTTGAAGTGTTTTTTTATATTATTAAATGTTAGTTTATTCAGCAAATTTATGTACATATGGTTTTTTTTATTAGATCCTCTAACATTTTAGGATCTGGTATTAATGAATTAAATATATTGTACTTGAATCTAAGTTGCTATTGAATTGTCATGACTTATATTTAATCAAACTGAAATTGATCTGTTTCTTTCTTGCATTGCATAATTTATCCCTCGCCTTGGTGGTAATTTATTTATGATAAATCTTTACATATGGTTGCATGTGTGTGATGTATATTACAAATATCGATATTTTTGTATATTTGTTTGTTTTTCTGTTAAAATACAACTTGTGCGTTGAATGTGATTGAATATGTGACGCGCTCTGCTGACAGTTTTGTGAAGCGCCACAAATGTAATATAAAAATAGACAAAAACGCGTTTATTTTCTGGCTAAATCTATGGTTCAATATCCCATCAGTTTATTTATTTTTCATTTTTTTATAGGAAAATAAAAATAATAATTTTTGTAAAGGAAAAATACTATTTATACATTAATTACCTATGTATTTATTTTATACTTCTAAAGCCTAAAGCTCCTAAAGAGGGCTGGAAAATTGACATCGCTGTAAAGTTTTTTTTTTTTTTAACGAAGGGAAAGTAAAATTATTTAAAACGGGATGATAAATTACTTTTGAGTTATTTTTTTTTTCAAATACCAATACTAATTTGAAAAGTTTATTTAATTAAAAATAAGTTACTACTTACTTAATATTAATACATTCACCCACACATTTTTAGAATGGTTCTGAATAATTAATAATAAAAAAATGGGGGGGTGGGGAGGATTTTTAAGAAGAGTTGACACCAAGCAAGAATTTTTTTCATTTAAATAACATACTGACTATTTATTTATTATTTTATCTTTTTGTTCTTCCGCTGTTTGGAGTTCGTATTATGAAATATATAAAATAGGGTGGCCTTTTTTTTTTTTTTTTTTTTTATTTGGATTTGACTACTAGGTCATACCAAAGGGTGGCCCTTATTTTGGGTATTTTCGAATTTTTACGCTTGCAGAGGCTCATATGGTTCGAAATAAATAAAAAAAAATATCTTCCAAGTTTCAAGTCCATATATCAATTTAAATCTGTGCCTCAGAGCGATGTAAGTTTCCCATCTAAATAACATGGGGTTAAGTGGATATTGATGAGGCAGTCCAAAAAAAGAAGATAGATTTACACTATCTTTTTATTCATAAAACCGACGTTTCGGAGGATATTCCCTCCTTCTTCAGGTTTTGAAAAGTCAGTGAAGGAAATCCAATGCGGCATTCCCCTCTGTCTCCTCTTTCAATGAAGAAGGAGGGAATATCCTCCGAAACGTCGGTTTTATGAATAAAAAGATAGTGTAAATTATCTTCTTCTTTTTTTGGACTGTCTCATCAATATCCACTTAATTCACTTATCAGTCCGTCTCCAAAAATTACTCCAATCTTATAACATGAGGTTTTTGGCATTGAACGATCAATTTTTTATTCCGACCAAAGTAATATTTCAAAAAATTTGAATCTCTATAAACTTTACCCTTATAATAGTAGCTATCCTTCAGAGTTTTTTCAGATTTTTTGTTATTATAATTGTTATTATAATTTTGGAGTTACAGGTTATAACTAGATAAAATACTGCCATATCTTAGTGTTAGTAAGTTATAGACTCCAAAATTATAATAGCTACAAATCTGTACAAGTTCTTAAGGGTAGCTACTATTATAAGGGTAAAGTTTAGAGAGTTTTAAATTTTTTAAACCATTGCTTTGGCCCGAATAAAAAATTGATCGTTCAATGCCAAAAACCCCATGTTATTTAAATGGGAATCTTACATCGCTCTGAGGCACAGGTTAAAATTGAAATAGGGGCTTGAAACTTGGGGGATATTTTTTTTTTATTTATTTCAATCATATGAGCCTCTACCAGCGTAAAAATGCGAAAATACCCAAAATAACGGCCATCCTAATATAAAAAGAATTTATAATTAATAGAAAGAAACTTTTCCAAGATCCTATTCCATCGATTAAAATTAAATATACGATTATCTTATCATAAACTTCTGACGTTTGAAGATAGACGGTTACTTCTTGATGCGATTACTCTAAGAAATATTTGTCTTTCCAATGTGGATTGACCTGATCTTATAGCACAAATAAATTTCCGGATCCCACGTCCAGGTTTTCTCATGTGTTTGCCTAATCGAAGTGTCTTACTAACTCAGGTCAGAGAGCTCCATTGGTCATATTGTGCAGCGATTTTGATTGTTATTTTGGTGTGATTTTTATAATAAAAACAAGGAAAAGATGAAACAAAGATGAAATTAAATTAATCTTTCGTTTAAATGTTGTTTTAATTTGTTTCAAATCTTGTTTTTTTTTTGTTTTTGTTTTTTACTGAATATATAACTTAATTTATTATTTATAAAATTTGTATTTACGGCCTTTGTCCCTAGAATCTAAATTTGTTACATAATAAATTTGGCGGTGATAAAATGTATATTGGGTTATAGTTTACTATTTTGTAACTTACATCATGTTTCTTTTCTATTATTGTCTTGAACTGTAACTGTTGTTTTCTCCAAATAAAATAAAAATAAATTGGATATAAGAGTAGCTTAGACGGGTGATTTTATTATTACGATTCATAAGACTATGTAGCTTCGGTCAAAGCAGGGTAGGTGTACTTGGCGTTTCAGATTCTCCCATAAAAGAGAATGCCCGACCCCCCCCCCCCCAACAAAAAAAAAAAACTGACACATTCTGATGTGTCCATCCAGTTGACTTTACCATAAAACCTGGCTCCTCACTTATAATTTAATATTTAAAAAAATTATTTATAATCATGTAGGGGGGGGGGTTAGTTTTTGCAATTTTAGACTTCTGGGGCCCACGGATTATGTATATAAAATTTGGTTCAGTTTGGTGCAAGGGCCAAGATTTTTATTTTTTGACCCCCCTCCCATTTTGGATGGTTAGTTTTTGAATTTTTAGACTTCTGGGGGTCCACTGATTATGTATATAAAATTTGGTTGAGTTTGCTCAAACGGCCTAGCTTTTTAATTTTTAACCTCTCCTTCATCCCTTTAATTTTGGGTCGATATGCACCAAAATCTAATCAGCTCTTAATCTCAATGGACCAAAACTATCCATGAAATTTGGTTTCGATATTCACACTAATTTTTGAGTTAGCTCGTCCACAAAAATTTGGTAAAGCACAGAATAACTAACAACCAGACAAACAGACATTTTGACAAAACAATTATTATCTCGAAAAATATAATTTTTTTATGTTCACTTATTAGAGCTTTTTTGTAGAGCGAAATGCCATGGTTTCGCTCAATTTTTTTAATCAAAATAGTTTCAGCCGTTTTTGAGATATTTCGAAAAAAAGAAGGAAAAAACCCACTTTTTTAGGGCACGATTACAATACTTGACCATACCCTGTATGGTAAAGTAAAAAAAAGTCTAGTAGACTATCATGGCAAATTATTTAAAAAATTGACCCATTTAATTGAGATTTAAAAAATGCTTCACGAACAATTTAAGACCTTAAACGCAACATTCAAGCTGAAATTGAGGCCATAGACCAGCTATTATTGCAGAAAATAATCGAAAATTTTGATGTTCGAATGATGGCCTATAAAAGAAGCCGTAGGGGGACATTTGAATAATATTGTTTTTCATACATAAATGGAATAAATCGACCTTACATTATCCATCAAAAATTTTGATTTGGCTTGGTAAAATATTATAAGATTCTTCCAAAACTTAAGTGACTTAATTTTTTAAATTATTTTTAAATTGAAAGGTTTTTTAGTAACAAACTAATAAAAGACAATAATTTCAGTTAAATATTATTATTTATTTTATTGATTCACCAAACAGTTTCGGTCACCACTGGTTGACCATTTTCAGTAGTACTAAAAATTGGAAAAATGAAACATTTCATAATTTTTTTTAAACAATTACACAATACAAAAAATATGGACGTTTGAATTTATTCATACAATTGGTTTTAAGATATGGAAATTGTCACTTTGTATAAATAAACCATCCATTGTTATAAATGTGTGAAATATCTATGTAAATACTGCATGGGCGGCGGAGATTTACACGACAATGGGGTCGCTAATTATCGAATCGTTATTAGAGGCAAAAAGTGGTGGTGACCTGTATGGATACAGTGTTTGGGTAACGCTGTGGTAAATGCCTGGGAGTTACATTGCTTTCTACAAAGACAAAACCGATGTCTCATATGTAAGTTATGGATGGTTTATGTATACAAAGTGACAATTTCCAGATCTTGAACGAAATTGTATGAATAAATTCAAACTTTTATATTTTTTGTATAGTGTAATTGTTTAAAAAAATTTACGAAATGTTTCATTTTTCCAATTTTTACTACTACTGAAGATGCTCAACCAGAGGTGATGGAAAACGTTTGGTGAATCAATAAAATAAATAATAATAATTAACTGAAATTATTGTCTTTTATTAGTTTGTGTTTAAAAAAACCTTTCAATTTAAAAATAATTTGATAAAATAATTTTTAGGAAAAAATAAAACCGACTTCAAAAAAATTAAATGCAACAAATAAAATACACTAAAAGTTATAAAATAATTATTATCTAGTGAAAGATATTAATTTTCCGATGGTAATAGATTCAAATTTACTAGAAAATCATAAGATGGTGTCATCTATTAAATCCGATGGAATGGAATATTTTAAATTATATCTCAGAGGGGTTGTTTTTCACCCCCTCGGGAATCGAACCCGAGTGCCAGTAACAGCAATCCGGGCCACCTGGCTCACCTGCGGGATACGAACCTCTCTGACATATGCAAACGCGGGTTCGATTCCGAGGAGGTGAAAAACAACACTTCTGACATATAATTAAAAATATTCCATTCCATCGGATTTAATAGATGACACCATCTTATGATTTTCTAATTATTGTCTTATTTAGTTACAACTAAACGACGAAATATTAACATGAAATTACTTTTTGAAGTCGGTGCAAACAAACTATACCTATAAGCGAGCGTACCCGCCAAACGTACTAAGTAAGATCCGTCGAGGTGCGATTCATAAAAGGTACTATATGTTTGGCACCAACTTCAAAAAGTAATTTCATGCGAATATTTCGTCGTTTAGTTGTAACTAAATAAGATAATTATTTGATACCTTTTAGTGGATTTTATTTAATTTTTAAGTTATTATTATATTTATTTGTTGCATTTAATTTTTTGAAGTCGGTTTATATTTTTTTTTTATAAAAATTATTTTTATTTTTCTCTTTTTAGTGATATTATTAATAGTAAATTAATATAATAACTTGCATGCATCTCGTAAGAGAAAGCGTCGGGCGACTGAATCAGAAAATGATAACAAAATTCAATTCATAAATATAGAAATTCTCTTGAAACGTTTGCGGGTTTTAAATGAATGTTTTAAGACTTTTTTTTATAAAAGATTTCGATTATTTGGTCATAAGAATTGGATATTTACGTTATTTTGTCATTGATCATATCTTCAGAACTTGACCAAATTAATATGGTACCACCCCTAAGGTTCCAATCGCGGTTCACCCCTCGGCCCACCTTATATATTTACAACTAGCTGACGCCCGGGCCTTCGGTCAGGCGTCGCCTAGCTGCTGGCGAGAGAGTCTCTTTTTCTGGTTAAAATTTATATAGATAATAGCTGACCCGACCACGCGTTGCTGTGACTAACTCTTATGCTACACGCCTAAGCCACTGGATGTATCGAAACTATATTAGCAACATATGTCCGTTTGGTGCTCCGATTGGCATATCTCAAATTTTGGGGCAGGTTTATGATGAATTAAGTAAAATAATTAAATAATATATATTTACTATGTTCCCTTAACCAAAAATAATATTGAACAGTTGAAAGATTTCGAAAAAGCTATTATCGGCCATCTTGTTTGTTTGCTTTTACCCCCCAGTGAGGCGCTGGCGTTGTTTTCTCGAAAAAAAATATTTTTTTACATTCCACAGGTGTGATATCTATACAAACACTCGTGTATTTGAATGGAATGTTGTGTGAAAATTTCAAAGAAATTGGCGAAGAACTTTCGGAGATCCTTCAACGTATCACTTAAGCGTATCAGTACATTTTTATTTATATAGATAGGAAAAAATAAAAGCCATTTTTTGAGAATATATCCTCGAAAAATTTATATAATAATAATAATGAATGAAAATGAATTTTTTCTGAACTTTCAGCCCTAATTTAAATATAGAATTTAATACTATCGTATAAAATAGAAAATCGACATTGAAGTATAAGAAGGTCATCTCTCACCAAGTTTAAGTAAACTATGAAAAAAAACTCCCCCCCCCCCCACTCCTTTTACCATTTCCATTAACCAATTTATTCACCTGATCCCTTTTCCCTTTTTATAAACCAAAATGTATTTTTTTAATAGTCTTAAAAAAAAATTCAACCTGTCTATATCTCAGCTCGGGGGTTTCTTTTCCACCCCCCACCCTCTTACCTAACTAACTAACTCTTTTATTCCAGACTATCTACCTGATAAACCGGTTGGAAAAATATCCGATTACATTTAACTGAGCTACTTTTTCATTTTACGACCTAATCGCTTTTGTATAACAGAAACGAACCCTTCTCTTTATATATATATATATAAAAAAGAAGAAGAAGAATACCGACACCTGCCCGTCGCCATACCTCGTTTCACCTGTTATTAAGTCTTTTATTTATTTTTTATTTTTTATTTTTTTATCCTCCCTTCTTTCTGGCTTAAAGTTTAATCTTATAAAAGACTCGAAGGTACGTAAAAAGCAGCTCGAGGTGGGAGATTATAAAAATAATAAGCTATAGGTACACCACAAGATTTGCACTTAATTCTTTAACAAACCGCAGCACTCATTTTTATAATACAATAGTAAAATTGGAGAAAAAAGTGATACTTTTTCAAGATATCAATACCCTGTATGTAAACCAATTTGAGACGTGAAAGTTAAATAATGTAATGAATAATTTCTTATGTTAATTCTACATATTTAGAAAATTATTTTATTATTTTTTGAAAAGTAGTAAAAAATATGAATTGAGCAGCCGACGGGATTCGAACCCGTGTTTCTCTCCTTTAGCCGGAGAGCGTCTTTACCAACTAGGCCACGGATGATCCAGCCCTGAATGCTCTTTAGATCGAATGTCAGTTTTCCTTTTCACGGCTTTTTCTATTTAAAGTATAGTTACTTATGTTTTAGACAAATTAACTTTTAAACGTTAGTTTTAATTTTTTTCTTAAAAAGAAACACACTTTTCGATTGATAATTATTTTTTTAAGAAAGGGATTAAAATCTCAAAAAATCGTATTTTTTGAATAATTGTGCATTCTTTTTAACTGGATGATCTGTAGCTAGAATGCACAAAATCTTATCAGTTCGCCCCATTGGAAATACAATTATTTTAGCATAAGAGCGAACTTTCTATGAGCTTTCGTTATTAAATTATTATAGGTATCTGAATCTTGTGATTTTCTTAAAAATTTCAAATCTTTGGCAATTTGAACTCTTATAAAAATTGAAATATAAATTCAATCCATCTATCTACCTCACCGGTTCTTAAAGTGGGTTTACCGGTGTTCCCGAAACAATTTTGACATTAAATTTACATGCCCCTATCTTTTCGCCTTTATATTTAAATAACGGATTTATCTAATAAAAATCCTACATGGTTAAGAATTTATATAATTTTTGTTACGTAACTTGGGCCTAAAATGCTTAGGGTTGGGATGAGGTACGGATAAGATATGTTGTTCAAGAGGGGGTCCTCAGACTACATAAGTTTAAAAACTCATGACTTAATAAAAGCGTGAATGCCCAGGTAGCATAAGAAATTCAAGGAATATCCACTAAATTTATTAATAGTACATATATGAGGGACTCAGAGTTATAGTGGATCAAGTCAATAAATTATAGTTTCAAGATAATTAAGGTTGAAGTTTACTAACTTTTAGAAGAATCCTAAAGTGATATAGAGGATGTATGTGTTAGAGCCTATATATGCTTAAATAGGTTAGTACATATTAATATCGCACCGTTTTAATGCGTTTTCGCGCAAACCAGGCGACCTAACTCAGTGCAACACGTATGTACTTTAATTCATATATCTCATAAACTAATATAACTTCCATTTTGAAACTTTTAGTATATTATCTCTATACTTTAAACTTTATTTTAAAATTAAAATAATTTAAAAAAAAAACGGTTGGAGTTATGAAAATTCTGATTTGAAATGTTTACTTCCGGTTTTGTACTTGAAAAAAAATCAATTTTAAATCTGATTTCATAATTAAAAAGAACAGCGAATTTTCTATATAAACCACCATATTTAATATTTTATTGTAAATTTGTTTAATTCGAAAAATTGCTTCCAAAAAATACGAAATTCAATAACGTCAATTCTTTACAAGTCCATAACTTGACAACTAAACCGCATACCGCCAAAAAATAGTGTGTTCAAATTCATAACTTCTAGAAGTACAATTAGGCCAAATATGAACAAATTTCAAAAACTCACATTTTTTTTCGTTGTCCGCTTCACTTGAAATGCCCCATATATATATCCCAAGGAGATTCTTAGAATATTTGGACCGGAAAAATTCTAGGACGAATCTTCCGAGAATATTCTTTGGTGGATAGGTAATATAAGAGTATGCAACTAAGAATGAAATGTTCATATTCCAATAGCTGGGATATTTTTAGAATATCTAGAATGCATGGACGCATTTCACCAAAGCAAATTTTTAAAAAACAAAAAACAAAAATTCTGGTCTATAAACTTTTGACTTAACTTCTCTAGATGTACCCTTCAAAATTCTACCAAACATCCCCAATTTCCTATAAGCCTTATTGACTATATAACTAATATGCATATCCCACTTTAAATTTGCCTGAATATGTATGCCTAAATATTTATAAAATTTAGATTCATTGATAATATTTTCATTAGTATAATAATTTTGAGGACTAACCAGATTTCTAGTACTAAATCTAACCAAATTTGACTTGGAATAGTTTAATTCCATTGAATTGGATCTACACCATCCTTCAATTTGATCCAGGTCATTCTGTAAAGTAAGCTTATCACAATCATTATCAATTACTCTATATAGGACAGAATCATCCGCGAAAAGCCTAATAGATGATTGCACGACAGAAGGCAAATCATTTACATATATAAGAAAAACATAAAGAAAGAGGTTCATAAACAAAGAAGTTATGGGTGAACATACATAACAAAAAAGGTCCAATACCAATGAAATTTAGTTTTTTACCAATCGGAAGCTATACTGAACATAATGCAAAGAAAATCATCAAAATCGGTTCACAATTGGCGAAGAAATCGAGTAACATAGACACAAAAAATAAGCTGACGTGTTCTGATGTGGCCATCCACTTGGCTTTACCACACAACCTGGCCCCTCCTTATATTTAATAAAATTATTAATATTCATGTAGGGGGTTAGTTTTTGTAATTTTGTATGACTGCTGAGGGTCTCACTGATTATGTATACAAAATTTCGTTGAGTTTGGTACAAGAGCCTAGATTTTCATTTTTTGACGATACATACCCCTCCCCCTATTTTGGGCGGTTAGTTTTTGCATTTTTAGACTTCTGGGGTCTCACTGATTATGTAAGTATACGAAATTTGGTTGAGTTTGGTAAATGGTCAAAAATTTTTAATTTTTACCCCCCCCCCCCCTTCACCCCCTTTAATTTTTGGGTCGATATGCACCAAAATCTAATCAGCTCTTAATCTCAATGGACCAAAATAACGTGTAAAATTTGGTTTCGATATTAAAACTAATTTTTGAGTTAGATCGTCCACAAAAATTTGATAACGCACAGACTAACGGACAAACAGACAACCAGACGGACAGACTAACAGACATTTTGACAAAACAATTATTATCTCGAAAAATATAATTTTTTCGATGTTCACTTATTAGAGCTTTTTTGTAGAGCAAAATGCCATGGTTTCGCTCAATTTTTTTAATCAAAATAGTTTAGGCCGTTTTTGAGATATTTCGAAAAAAAGAAGGAAAAAAAACAATTTTTTCACTCACGATTACAATACTTGACAATACCCTGTATGGTAAAGTAAAAATTCAGTCGAATTGAGAACCTCCTCCTTTTTTGAAGTCGGTTAAAAACAAGAAGATGAGTGAATAAATTCAAAATTTCTGAAGATTTTTTTAAATGATACATTTTACCCTTTTTATCCATCCTATATAACAAGTATGTATTTGTGTTTGTGACTTAGTTGTAGAGAATCTAAAGTTAAGCTCAGCTATAATGAATAAGTTGAGGAATTCGTTGATAAAGGACAGGTGGCTGGCTGGCTTGTTCTTAAGCTTCCCTTTTTCAAAGGACCAGTTTCACTTTCGGCAAACAAAAACCGAAATGATATATAACCAGAAGAGATTAAGCAAACGAGGCTGACATACACACAAACCACCCTCCACCCCCTCCAAACAACTAGGGCTAATTCTTCTCTGTTAGAAGATGGCAATTGTATACAGGTATTTTATTTATGAACAACTCCCCGAGGGGTTAGAGGGCCGGTTGTAATCTCTCATTTTTATCAGAGCATGAGCTTTAACAACAAGACGTATGACCCGGGCGATTAATAATGTTGTTGTTGTTGTCGCCTGAGGCTACTTAATCAGCCTATCTGTGTGATGGAGTCGGTTTCTCTCTCTGCCATTGGGACCGAATGACGAATGATTCCGAAATCACCCCCTCAAATAAAAAAAAACATGCATGATAACATTCATTCAATTAAAGATTCCAATCCCAAAAAAATGAATGAATAATCCATCACATATTACGTTTCTATATCTATAAATGGGAATAATTTATATATTTGTGTATAAAATCCAATTTATCAAATCATGTTTACAAAACGGATGAATTTGAGGTTAGGGTGAGTGAAAGGACCCCCTAGAGGGGAGATAAAAACTGACAGACAAACAGACAGACAGTTGGAGTATCGAAAGTAAAGAGTTTATCACGACGAATATTTGAGAGAGTTATTTTTTTTTGTCCTATTGGACTCCAGAGAGACATTGAATGGGGATTCTGACGTCATCGCTTGTTTATTTATTTATTTCGTAAGCTAATATATCCTGTTGCTATGGCAATCAAAATGTAAATATTATGAATAAATATAAAAATGAAATGTCGGATTTTTTGCATCTCTGCGTTGTTTAAACGGTTTAACGCCGGATTTCGATGAAATTTAGTTGGCATAGTCAAAAAAATGGACATCGTAAATTAACCTATTGGGTATGAAATGGATCATTTCGTTATTTTTAGTGGAAGATGGGATGAAAAAAAAATTGGATTTCAAATTCAGATCAATTTAAAAATTTATTTTAGAAATCCACCATTTTTTTGAAAATAAACTTATTCATATGATTAGAAAAGTTCATATTTTCTTAAAAATCCACCCCTACTTTCTGGTAGTAGTGGTGTCGAATTTCAATTGTTTGTGAAATAAACTGCAACGGAACGTTGCTAAACTTTATCCAATTAACTATCGTAGTCTAGGGTAAAGTACTTTAAAATATAATTTTACAAAAAATTTTATATGACCATTTTTGTGGTTCTCAAGGTACTCAATTATAATATTAAATTTCATCAAAATTGATTAAGTAATTTTCAAGATATTTAGAAAAAACTAAAAAAGTACCGAAATAAAGTACTAATGTTTGTGGGCCGATATGTACCAAAAACTAATCAGCGCTTCATTTTGTTAAAATAATGTTAGGTTTTCATTTTCATTTCAATTGGTGCAAAGGTATGGAAAAAATCGTGGACGAAAAAAACAATAACATACATCCATCCATCCATCCATCCTCACGCATTTCCAAAAAAAATGGCACTTTTTGGCCTCTCGACGAGACCCCAGGTAATTTTTGTCAAAATCGTCACGTGCTAAAATTCAATCTAATTGAATACTACAATTTGTGACCTTAATTGAGTCCATGGGTTCCGTAGTCTTTACCTGAGGACTCTTTGAAGTCCCACTTGGCGCGAGACCGATTACAATACTTTACCCATGCTTCGCATTGGATAAAGTAAAAAGTAAATTATAGAATTATACAGAATAACTGGATAAAATTTGTCAATTCTACGGTAACTGTGGCGCCGCGATCTGACGTTAGATTCTTATAGTACTCACCAAAATAAGACGAAAATGAAGAATGCCATTTTTCGATATAATGAGTTTAAAAAAACACTGTTTTTTTACTTTATTTTTTTTTTCATTTGTTTTTTATAGAAACCACGGAAACCGTAGTATCACGTGTCGTGAAGGGATTAATGTATTTTTTTCCAAAAAGAAATAGCTTGAATTTCACTATCAATTAAGAAGTAAAAATATTGAAATTATCTAAATCAGGGTGTAAAAGAGGATCTTTAAGTGAATTTTTGTAAAATGTTGAATAAAATATAAATATAAACAAATAATATAAAGATATAGCAGCGCAGAGTTTGGTTCAAATCAAAAAATGAATATTAATTAAAAAATAATTAGTAAATTCCCAAAAAATTCGAATATGTAAAAGTCATTGCCGGTTTGGTTAAGATATATTCAGTTCGGCTCAGTTAGCCAACCTAATTGCTTAAAAACCAGCCCGAAATGAAGATATACGAGCCGAACCAAGCCGAACTGAATATATCTTAACCAAACCTTTCAAAGTTTGTTCGGGAACCCATTTTTTTATCTAAATGAAACGAGATGATGAATATAACCGAACCTATGAAAAGTTCTAAAAGTGAAAATTGCCAACCCCCACTGGCGCTCTTTTGAGATAGTTTGAGACATCACAGTCGATAAACTATATTTCAGTTCAAATTTGTAGTTTATAGTTTTAGTTTCCGACTTATTCTGTCTGGTTCTAAAAGAGTCCGTCGTCAGTTAGTGGCGCCACACGGAATCCGTGATACTACGGTTTCCGTGGTTTCTATAAAAAAACAGTTGAAAAATAAAATAAAATAAAAAACAGTATTTTTTAAATTCGATATCTCGAAAACTAAGCAAAATCTCGAAAAATGGTATTTCTCATTTTCGTCTTATTATGGTGAATATTATAAGAATCCATCGTCAGATCGCGGAGCCATAGTTACCGTGGAATCCACCATTTTTTTGTAATCAACTTATTCATATGATTAGAAAAGTTCATAAATTTCTTAAAAATCCACCCCTACTTTCTGGTAGTTACGATAGGTATCGAATTTCAATTACGTTAAGGGAGAATGCTGTAGGTAGGTTCTTGGAGAAACATTAAATAAAGTAAAGAAAATTTTTGAATTTGTTTTTTTTAGAAACTTTAAAATTTAAAATATAAAATACTAGGTAGGTTTCAGATAAATTCTAAAAAGTAGATGTCGCTAGAATCGTCAATCTGGCAAATTTATAGATTCAAGCTGGTAATAGACATATTTGAAACCTACCTACTATTTTATATTTTAAATTTTGAAAAGTTTCTAAAAAAAATTTCAAAAATTTTCTTTACTGAATTTCAATTAATTGTGATAAAATTTAATTATAGAATTCTACAGAATAACTGTGTAAAATTTTATCTCATTTATAGCTAGGGCCTAAAATTTACTTAATGTTTAATTTTTTACATTTTTGTTGCTATTTTGGGTATAGTTGGAGAACTAATTTCAAAAATGTCTTTAAAAAGATTATTCATATATATATTCTACTAAGTGTACAAAATTTGGTTTTAAAGGCCTATAACTTTGCCCCCCCCCCTGCTTCTTCTTTGTTTTACTTTAATAAAAAAATTTAATTTAAAGCATTTACATCTTAAAGGTAACCTTGATACACAATTTTAATTTTCTAAACCCAGTAGTTGCGGAGAAATCATGATTTCAAAAAAAGAAACTCTGATTTTAGATAATTTTTTCTTTGTTTTACCCCTTTAAAATTTCAAATTTTGAAGAAAAAAATTCTTAGCGAGCATCTAAGTCCTAAAAGTAACATTCATACCAAATTTCAAATTCCTAGCACCTGTAGTTCCAGAGAAATCATGATAAGTCAATAAATGACTGGTATTTAGATTTTATATATGTATAACCAATAACCATATTTACATTATTTTATCATTAGTATTAAATAACAAATAGATATTGAATGGTAATGCGTTGAGCATTGTTTTAACAGAAAATATCTCAAAAAATGGTTAAAACCGACATATGATTAATAAAACATTAGCTTAATTTTAAAGATGGCGACTAATCAACAAAAATGATAAATAAACATTAAATCAAACAATCTTATCCTTTAATTTTAATTGGTTGTTTAGCTAATTATTAAAACTGATCACATGATATTATACGTTTCTGATTGGTCATTGGTGATGACGACATATTTATCTAATTAATTAAGAAGATGTAAAAAAATGCATCGCTTAAAATAGGCAGGCAACTAACCACTAAAAATAAATAAAATAGGCACTTATAAAATAATTTTAAGTAAAAATAAGCACTTCAAAAGGTGTTTTAAGAACAAAGAGGCACTTGAAAATAAAATTAAAATATTGAGTGAGCGGTCTGTCAGTAATACCAACATTGTTTATCATTATTTTCTCCAGGCTATAGGAAACCTCGAGGGGTGAACCGCGACCTAATATGCTGTACACCTACTTCCACTTGTAGTTCCAAATATTTCCAAGTACTTCCAAATATTTCCAAGTAATTCCAAATATTTCCAAGTATTCCAAATATTTCCAAATACTTCCAAATATTTCCAAGCACTTCCAAATATTTCCAATTACATCCAAATATTTCCAAATACTTCCAAATATTTCCAAGCACTTCCAAATATTTCCAAATACTTCCAAATATTTCCAAGTACTTCCAAATATTCACAAGTACTTCCAAAATACTTCTAAATAGGTTTACACCTACTTCCAATCACGGATCACCCCTCGGGAAACCTGTACAAGTAGGTATAATGCAAATTCAAATTAAGAAAAGGACAATACATAATATTTTTAGGAGACAAAGAAATTAAAACTTACACCTAATACTTTGCAAATTGCTCTAGCAATTGTTGAACTATTTGTTGCTTCAAGTTCGGAACAAGCTATAAAATATGGCCCACTTTTCGATTTTTGGGTGTCCTAGTCGACCCTGCCGCCGCCTAGCGGCTCGATAAATAATTTTTCGGAATATTTTCTTAATAATTCAAGAAAAATTTTAAATTTAGAAAATGTATAGAGCATAAAAAATGGAAATTGACAATTTTAGTTAAAATAGGCACTAAAAAAGGGATTTATAGATGAAATAGGCACTAACATCCAGAATAGGGCAAAATAGGAATTATATGCACTAACAAATGCCTCTTATTTAATTCAGAATTTCATGAAACGCATGAATATCATATTGGTCTAAATTTTAAGCCAAAAATAAAAAAAGCCAAATAGGCCGAAATAGGTCCCGTATATCTGTGTAAAACAACTAAACACACTCAGCACAGGTATATGTGGCACTCTAAGAAGAAGATAATGAATTATACCTACATAATTACTACTTTAATAGTAGTATTAAATTTTATTCTAATGTTAGTAATTTAATTTAAAATTTTAAATAAGTTTTATATATCTATATTTTAAATGGAATACTTAAGAAGAATCTAACATACCGATGGATGGAAGTAAGTATATGATCTACTGCTTTTCTCTTACCTGAAACAAAGAGAAAATTCAGTTAGTACTTCATAAATAGCAGATAATTTTTTAACTTATTATATATATTATAGAAGCTTAAAGATTCGCTAATATTAGGTATTATTAAAATTTTATTTACAGATCCCATTTTATAATATGCAGCATTACAGGATAAAAGTTCTCAAGAATATTCAAGAAATAAGAGTTCAAGGGATGTTTCCAGAAATAGAATCATTTTAAAAATCAAAATGTGAAGTCCTCGGGAAAAGAATCGCAATATTTTCACTTAAATAAGTATAACATAGTTATATCAAAGTAATCATTTACTTTATTCAAATAGGCTGCAATTTTTAATGCCATTTTACTTACGGCATTTTTTCATATCTATTTTTCTCAGAATATAAAAGTGTATAGAAAAAATTTATTTTTGGTGCTTTTATTTAATCAAACGAATACTTAATTATACCTACATAATTTGAAATTTCTAGTTTCATAACATCGGGAATAAAATGTAGAAAAAATTGAATTATTATATTAGAAACTAACTAGCGGCGACTGTGGGTCAGAGGTTGGAGTGTCGGGTCGCTATCCTGAAGCATGCTGGTTGGTGACTGAGTTTCGGCAGATATTTGCAGCCGCTTCCTTTTGGAAAGCAATGGCAACCTACCAAGAGTATAATTGCCTAGACAACCTCTCCAAACTAGCCGTTCGGAACCGGCCGTTGTGCGCCAACCCTTGCTTGTAAGGCTTGATGCGGGTTTGAGCTTATCCGAAAAGGATTAGCTCGGTAACATGTTGAAGGATGAGTTGTTCTGCCCGCGCTCTGGTGTCAACAGACTGATGCCCTGCTGAAGAAGGTCTATAGGGGTAGTTGATCAAAAGATGGTATGGTTTTTACATGTGGTTTATTGAAAATAGGTTGTCGAGGCTTGGTGCCTCAATTACATCTATGTTCGGAGAGCGACTGCGGGCATGTGTGCCCGGCAAAGATTTGGGAGTCACTCGTTGATTGGAAAGGGTAGGGGTGTTCTTTTAATGAATGTTTATGCAAGCTGGGCATTTGCTTTCTAGGTTGTGGATAATGGTTTCTTCGGGGCCTCTCCACGTGATGCAAGCTGGCATTTTCAAGTGGCGAAATATTAGGCATTTGTAGAAGAAGGCAGATTGCCAGACCAGCGATTTAGCAATAATTAAAGGAAATTAAGGATTTGAAAACATACGTGGGAATATTAGGGTAAGCTCAAGGGCCGAACCTCAACACGGCGTTAAAAAGTAGGTCATGTATATCTGTGTAAAACAGCTAAACACACTCACCAGAGATATATGTGGAGAGGAGCTGACGCCCGTTTGGGGATGGCACTCTATAAGGGCCAGTTGTATGTCGGTTGGTAAACTCTTTTTAAACGTTGACAAAGGGTAAATCCTTAGAATTCACCTTGTACCCGACAAGATGACCAATCAGATGAAAAAGTGCCTGTCATCTGATGGGTCATCCCGTCGGAATACAAGGTGAATTCTAAGGATTTACCCTTTGTCAACGTTTAAAAGAGTTTACCAACCGACATACAACTGGCCCTAAGAGAAGAAGAAACTAACAATTGGTTGTAAGTAGTGAACTGAAATTTGACACACAGACTTGTATAAATAAACTGCACATCACTGTCAATTTTTTACTTTCTAGCTCAAACCATTGGCTAAAAAACTGTCATTTCACAGCTAGTAGATATAGTCTTGATAAAAGTTTCACTTTTTCCATCAATTCAAGTTTTTGTACATTCATTCTCTTTAATGTATAGAGTATTATAGTTAGCTTTTGGGTATATAGGTATAATAATATAATACTATATAGTTATACTTAACTATGTCATTTGCAAGTTCTAATCGATCCAATAACGGAATTGATCGACTAATCGCGTGTTAATTCAGAGCGCATATAATATAAAATATAATAAAATATTTAAGCTTAATATTTGTTCTTTTATTATTTTTGGAAAATTAAGTCATGTAGTTTTTTATTATCATCATTATCAAAAGTGAAAAAAAGGCCATTAAATTTAGTCGATGATTAAAATTTCGATATTATTATAGGGTGTATATAAATAACAACATAGGTTTTGAAAATGAGTGGGGGTGCTCACAATCAACAACCAGAGGGCTGTGGGATGTTTTTAATTCTCCCTAAAAAATTTTAAAATCGACCATTCTAAAAATGGAGTTTTAAGTGACTGAACAACATAGGATAGTAAAACTTGGTAAAACAAAAACTATTGTTTTATTATTATTACTAGCTGCAAGGCCCGCCTTCGGTGGCCCTCTTGCTAGCCAGGGGGCTCGCTCCTAGACCCCCACCCCGAAACCGACTCAGCACCCCCACCCACAGCACCACCCTAATGTAGAGACAAAACCTTAATTTTATATATATAATTTCATTTAAATTGGTAATCATGACGACTGTTTTTGTTGGGAGACGGACATAGGTACATACAGAGGCAGCCACAAATGCCCTTTAGTATTATGCGACGTGAGGCGCTCAGAGCTAAAGTGGATCAAGTCCGAAATTGTAAAAATTTGTTTGTTGCGGATTAATACTTGCTAATGGTGTACTATATATTTTCAGAAATATAGAGAACTAAATCCCTGTTATTGCTATTTTTTAACAAATGACAGCAGTTTTCTTTGGACCTGAAAAACATTCCCAAGCTAAACATGATCAAGTCCGAAATTTCGATATAGTAGCACATATGAAATCTTTTCCACTATATCAGAGCCACTACAGTAGAAAAATAAAATCCGGAAAGGAAGTATCTTCATCCACATTTAATGAATGACTTATACGTTAAGAAATGCCAAAGTAAAGGAAAGCAAGTTGTGAAAAAAGTTTTACTACTATGTTTTGTCTACTAAGTTTAACTTCCATTTGAAAGTTCCTGCAAAAGATACATGTACAGTCGATGTATCGTATACACCTACTTCCACTTTCATTTCCAAGTAGACAATAGATGAAGGGGCATTATCTAATGAATTCCAAAATAATTCCACATAATTCCAATCTCGGCGGAAATGAAGCCTTTGGAGGGATTATATTTACTATTAATAAAATGAAGCAAAGTATTATATATAATAAATTCATTTTTATTTAATAGATGACTTTGATAAAAGCCACATTATGCACTGCTAAATATATTTATTAGCATTTTTAAGCCTAGTTATATAGTAGTTCGGAACTATAAGTATGCGAATCTGACTAGGCCGTTTCTTTTCCACTTATATCGAAGAACAATATCTTTTTAGTTAGCACAAGTATTATTATAAAATTTCCGGTTTAAATCTCCAAGTAATATGTTATAAATGTAGCTAATAGCGTGTGGTTAAATTCGCCATGGTTATTCCTTTGTAAATAAATTCCTTAATCATATTCCTCATTTAGAATACTTAATAATAAAAACAAGCAACGACGGTGTAACAAACATCCAGCCCAGATGTATAATAAATCATTTCATTATGTATATTATACCCTACATGCTCCATTGTTCCATTTATAAACAGATAATTACACTAATTACAATTTTCTTCGTGGTTAATTGAATTTGGTATATACGTTTATACCTTGCTGGCTATATTTTTCATTTCTCTTTTGGGTTTGCATTGTAAATAAGCATATATTTCTCAAATTGGCTGGCTGACTGGCTGCAGGTAGATGGGTAATGAACAAGGTGAAGGGTGGCAACCCCTTCCCGCCCCCATTGGGTGGCGTTTTTCAGCCTGTTTAACAATTCACAGACAAATAGGTATCAAGTATTTAATATCCAATTAGAAATGAAGTTAATTAAGTTGGCACAACTTGTTTAATATTATTTATTATTATAATCTATTCAAACGGCCCCTGAACACACACACACACACACACACACACACACACCAAAATACTTAATTTAAGATAATTAATTAACGTCAATTATGAATTGGCCATTTGTTCATTTTACTAAAAAAAATATATTTTTTGTGGTTGATTGTATACCACAGAAATTTACGTTAAAATATAGAAATTTTGTTTTTAAAATTATTTATTTATTTGATATGAAATAGATGTATAATATATCCGATTGGAAATAAGCTGACGTGTTCTGATGTGGCCATCCACTTGACTTTACCATATAACCTACTTGCTCCTCACTATATTTAATATTTAATAAAATTATTTATAATCATGTAGGGGAGGGGTTAGTTTTTGGAATTTTTAGACTTCTGGGGTCCCACTAATTATGTATACAAAATTTGGTTGAGTTTGGTAAATGGCCAAAATTTTCATTTTTGACCCTACACCCCCGCCGCTCACATTTTGGGCGGTTAGTTTTTGAATTTTTAGACTTCTGGGGTCTCACTGATTATGTATACAAAATTTGGTTGAGTTTGCTGCAATAGCCAAGATTTTTAATTTTTAACCACCCCCTTAATTTTGGGTTGATATGCACCAAAATCGAATCAGCTCTTAATCTCAATGGACCAAAACTACGTGTGAAATTTGGTTTCGATATTCATACTAGATTTTGAGCTAGCTCGTCCACAAAAATTTGGTAACGCACAGACTAACATCCAGACTTGAAGGAGGCAATAAAAGATGTGTGTCTTCTGCTGGAATTATAAATTTTATTTATTCATAACGAGACTATAGTCTCGTTATGAATAAATAAAATTTATAATTCCAGCAGAAGACACTACTCTTTTATTGTCTCCTTCAATATATAAAAATTCTGCTACTCTCGGCACAAACTTTTCAATTTCAACAACCAGACTAACTAACAGACATTTTTAATCAAAATAGTTTCAGCCGTTTTTGAGATATTTCGAAAAAAAAACACTTTTTTCATGCACGATTACAATACTTGACCATACTCTGTATGATAAGGCAAAAATGTTTTTAAATTAAATGGTTAATTTAAATGATTTTGATATGGTAGTCTAAGGTTAAAAAAGAGAGATAATTATAACTTTTTTTATTCAAAGCCGACGTTTCGGAGGTCTATTCCCTTCTTCAGGGTTTCGACAAATCAGTAAAGGAAATACAATGTGACATTCAATTGAAAAGTTTTTATTTTGCCGAGAGTAGCAGATGTTGTTGGATTCATATAGAGAAACAAAGAGGTTGTCCTCTGCTTGATGCAAATAAACATACACACAAATAGCAAAACTTATTTAAAATGTTTTCTGTCAAAACAAAGATTTAGATAAATAAAAAGGGATTAAAAAGAACCCCCCCCCCTTCATTGTTCGCCTGTCCTTTGTTATAAAAGGGATCACATATGTTTAAAATGGAATGTGGCCTGAAAATTGATTTTATTTTTAACTGGCTCTCAGCTAAATAAAGATCAAAAAATTTTCAATATCCATACGATACTGACCCCATGAAAAATAATATTTATAATTATAAAAGACTGATGATGAAGGTGAAGTCTTCGAAACTATGGTCTCAAACAAATAGATGTAATATATATATATATACAGATATATAATTTCGATATATATGTGTGTATGTTTATTTGCATCAAGCAGAGGACAACCTCTTTGTTTCTCTTTATTTAACATTCGCCTCCTGTCTCCTCACTACACTAAATTTTACTGAGAATGAAATACAGGTATAATATTGTTAATGCCACTGGGAGAGTAGACAGAGGGGAATATCACAGTGGATTTTCTTCACTGACCTGTCAAAACCCTGAAGAAGGAGGAAATAAACTTCCGAAACGTTGGCTTTGAATAAAAAAGGTAGTTATAATTATCTCTCTTTTTGAACCTTGGACTGCCTCACGAAACTCCATTAAATTCACTTATCAGCCCGTCTCCAAAAACTACTTCAATCATATTAAATGGTTAACAAGTTAGAAATGCCGATGGTGGGAGGGGGGGGGGCAAATAAAAATATTAATATTAAATAGATTTAATATGAAATTTAAATAGTTTTTCTTTTACTTAGAGAAAGTGGTGTAGGTTTTAGGTGAAACATGATATTAATTAAATTTAAATAGCTTGGTGCGTACTGGCTGGATATGTTAATTTTTAAAGGATGAATAAAATTAAATTGATTCTTTCGAGTAATTTGTTATCAATTCAAATGGGTAATCCAGATATTTCGAGAGCACTAGGGCACCTCTTCCTCAGTGTAAACTATGTGGAATCAGAATAACGGCGAGTTAGTGAGTAAACCCATAATTTTTAAAAAGTTAGTTGTCGGTTCAAGGTGAAACATTTTTAATAAAAAGTAAGCAAAATTTTTCAAGGTAGGTTTCACAAAATAAAACAAATATATATTTCGGGTTACGAGCCCATCATCAGGAGTTAACATAGAAAAATGAATACAAAATTACAAACATGTGTACTGGCTGGATATGTTACCTACAGGTAAGAGTTAATTAATTACACATTTTTCAAATTTTGTATTAATTTTTCGATGTTAATTCCTGATGATGGACTCCTAACCCGAAATATAAATATCGAGATAAACATATATTTGTTTTATTTTGTGAAACCTACATTGAAAAAATTTTACCTACTCTTTATTAAATATTTAGAGCCTAAAGATGCAACCCTCAATACAGCTCGTTCCTTTTTGAAAGCATATTTGCTATTTGTAGGCGAGGTCTGCTAAGTTGGCACGGTACTCAAAACTCTTTTTTTTTTAGAAATTCTCTAAAACATCTCTTCAAACTAAAATATTTTTGATAACTTAAGTGTGTGATTTAAATAAAAATTCAAACTTTAATCAAATTAATAACAAAAATAAAAGCTTCAACAGCTTCATTACTAATTTGTTCTTAATTTGTCATAAACAATTAAGACGAAACTTCCGGCATATTGAATGAGAAAACTCATTTTTAATTTAATTCTCATTAACTTAAGTTTAAATCGTGTTGTTTTTGCTTTTTAAGAGGTGAAATTTGAAGCCCATTCGGTTTAAGAGGCCTGTGTGGAAATCTGCCACTGTCTAACGGCAATATGAACTCTTAAATCTATTTATTGAGGCATTTGAATGTATTAATATTCTAAAATGGAATCAATTAAAATGCGAATGTCAATTTGAACGGTTCTCTCTAAGGTAGCCCACCCTGTCGAGGACTCGTATTCTCTGCTTGGCATTTTCAAACCTCCCCCCCGAGGGAGAGAGTAAAACCCCTCCACCCTTATTTAACCCCGCATGCTTGCTTGCCTGGCTGGCTCGTTTTCCGATTTTGGACCAATTCCAAATGAAAAGATAAATACCATCAGCACTAACAAACTATAGCACCAGCTAACGAGATATAACATACACACACACACTAATCTTAAGATCTTTTTGTTTACAATTGAATTTTGCACGTTATTTGTTTAACTTAATATTTGTACAGAATTAGAGAAAATTGATATAATAAATTAGTGAGATCAAGAAAGATATACAATTATTTATTTGTCTGTTTGTTTCAATTTGTTATGCAAAACAGGCATAATAGGAAATGGAGCAGTCAGTGATGGACTGCCCTTTTTAACCGACTTCAAAAAAGGAGGAGGTTCTCAATTCGACTGATTTTTTTTGTGTCTCTGTTACTTGATATCTTCGTCAATTGTGAACCGATTTTGATGATTTTTTTTGCATTGGATTCAGTCCAGTTTCCGATTGGTCCTGTTTTTTTTCATTGGTATTGGACCTTTTTTGATATGTTTGTCCAGGTATAACTTCTTTGTTAATGAACCGATTTTAATGATTCTTTTTTATTGGAAAGAGGGTACCTTTAAGTCAAGTTCTGAAGATATGATCAATGACAAAATAACGTAAATATCCAATTCTGATGACCAAATAATCGAAATCTTTTATAAAAAAAATCTTAAAATATCTCATATTTAAAACCCGCAAACGTTTCAATAGAATTTCTATATTTATGAATTGAATTTTGGAATAAATAAATAAATAAATCTTTATTCCTCGACCTGCTTAGAGGCACAAGTCCTCGGTGGCTAGGTCCTCCAAACATCAATACAATCTAGCTACAATACATTAATAAACATCAATACAAATTAATTACAACAATTTAAAAAAAATAATAAACAAGTAAAAAAAAAAAAAATAAAAATAAAAAAATAGAAATGTATGCTCATTAATAAATAACATGACCATAGATTTCCATCAAAAAACAAAAGTAATTTAAAAATTCCGCGCAAAAACCCGATACCAGGAGCAAGCGACGCATTAGCCATCCCGGCGATTTGCCATAAGTTGTTAAGGAAACCTGGTCAAAACCTTAACAAGGATGGTATGACCTCTCTCTATCTCACCTAGTCTCTGCTTGTGAGAGCTAAATAAAATTTTGCACAACTCTAGGACATTGGGACTTGACAAAATTTATAATTGATTTAATCATAGAGGGCAGAGGACTATAATCCCAAGTAGTAACAGACAGATTGTTCCACAGTCAATGCCAGATCCTACAATTGAATGTAAAACCGATATTTTTCAAGAATCTCGGCACGAATCTTTTCTATGATCAGCTCTACCTAAATAATTTGGTTCCTGAAATCTATTCGTTATTTCCTCCCAACTCCTAAAACCCTCATAGAACTTTGAAAATCACTTTCAATTTAGCCCATTCCCTTCTCTCCAATAAGCTAGACCATCCTAATTCATTAATCATTGAAGTGACACTACTAAACCTATCAAATTTACCAAAAACAAATCTAGCACGCCCTCCTTTGTACCATATCAATTTTTCTCTCTAATCGTTGTGGATGTTTGTCCCAAACCTCAGAACAATACTCTAAATTAGGTCCTACATAAGTTAAATAAACTTTTGACTAACTTCTAGATGTACCTTCAAAATTCTACCAAACATCCCCAATTTCCTATAAGCCTTATTGACTATATAACTAATATGCATATCCCACTTTAAATTTGCCTGAATATGTATGCCTAAATATTTATAAAATTTGGAATTTTGTTATCATTTTCTGATTCAATCGACCGACGCTTTCTCTACGAGATGCATGCAAGGTATTATATTAAGTCACTATTAATAACATCACTAAAAAGAGAAAAATAAAAATAATTTTTATAAAAAAAAATAAAACAGACTTCAAAAAAATTAAATGCAGCAAATAAAATAATAATAGCGGATCTTACTTAGTACGTTTGGCGGGTACGCTCGCTTATATGTATAGTTTGTTTGGCACCGACTTCAAAAAGTAATTTCATGTTAATATTTCGTCGTTTAGTTGTAACTAAATAAGATAATTATTTGATACCTTTTAGTGTATTTTATTTTATTTTTAAGCTATTATTATTTTATTTGTTGCATTTAATTTTTTTGAAGTTGGTTTTATTTTTTTTATAAAAATTATTCATTTTTAGGGTTCCGTAAAACACCAGTACGGGACCCTTTTTTGTCCCTCGCGTTTTAAAATAATAATTTAAATTCAGGGAATTCCATTATTCCCCAATCAAGTCGATTGATTTTCTCCTCTTCCAGTTCAATCAATCCCTGTTTCAAAATAAAAATATTTTTTTTTTTTTTATAAATTTTATTAAACCAATTATTTTACATTAATTAATGTATACATTGTATTTTTGCTTCGATTCCGGAGATTACTTCTCCACCATCGAGTGTCCTTATTCATCTTTAGTCCTTGTTTTTAATAAGAGGAAAAATCTAATTAGATAAAAAAACCTCTTTTCCGATAATTATTTCAATTCCATTATTCCCCAATCAAGTCGATTGGTATCCTACCTCCCAATCCCAGCTCTCCTCTAAAAATAAAAATATTTTTTTTTTTTTTTTTATAAATTTTATTAAACCAATTATTTTACATTAATTAATGTATACCTTGTATTTTAGCTTCGATTCCGGAGATTGCTTCTTCACCATCGAGTGTCCTTATTCATATTTAGTCCTTGTTTTTAATAAGAGGAAAAATCTAATTAGATAAAAAAAACTCTTTTCCGATAATTATTTTAATTCCATTATTCCCCAATCAAGTCGATTGGTATCCTACCTCCCAATCCCAGCTCTCCTCTAAAAATAAAAATATTTTTTTTTTTTTTTTTTTTATAAATTTTATTAAACCAATTATTTTACATTAATTAATGTATACCTTGTATTTTAGCTTCGATTCCGGAGATAACTTCTCCACCATCGAGTGTCCTTATTTATCTTTAGTCCTTGTTTTTAATAAGAGGAAAAATCTAATTAGATAAAAAAACCTCTTTTCCGATAATTATTTTAATTCCATTATTCCCCAATCAAATCGATTGGATTGCTCTCCTCCTCTCTTTTCTTCACTTTCAATCCCCCTAAAAAATAAAAATATATATAGTATTTTTAATATATAATTTTATTTGCTATAAAATCTTTGTGAGATTTAAAATTGAAAACCAATTATTTAATAAAAAGAAATTGAATAAAGATGTAATTATATACATTTTTATTAAGACAACCAACTGTGAATAATTATTTCAATTAACAAAAAACAAATCAAAAATAATTCAGGGGAAGATGAGACCGTGACAGATCGAATTGTCAACTCAAAAACCCCCTAACCCGTGAATTTCATTAAAATTGGTATAACCGTTCTTAAAATAAACGAATATACATATACCGGGTGAGTTTTTTTTATCTTGCGACAGTCTTATAACTCAAAAACAGTGGATTATATGAAAAAAAAGTTTCAAATAAAAGTTTATTTATATCAGGGGGAAACTAAACTATGCAATTGTTTGTCGACCTAGAACAGGCATTCAAGGGTATTTCAATGTAAAGTTCTGTTTTTTAAATGGAATTCTACATATATTTTTCATTACTTATCTACAAAAAAAAAAAAAAACTGAACAACTTTCATAAGAACTATTTTTTATACGACGTCAAATAATGAAAAAATATTAAATCAATTAGATCTCAAAAAAATTATAATCATTATTTTTAACAATCAACTTAATTATCAAATGATAATGATGAAATAATTAATTATTAAGTAAATAATTTAATAATAATTAATAATTTAATCATTTTAGGACACTGTTGTGAGACATTCCAGAGTGTAACGGAACTCTTTTGGATGAATTCCAATTCAAATTTCGTTATTTTGAACTGTTTCAATTTATTCGTAGCCATTACATTTCTTGTTTTTTTTGAAGTTATACTTCTTTTGGCTCGTTTGGGTAAGAGTGAATTTGTAACCTGCGCGCGCAGATGTCCCAAAAAATAACATGATGAAGTTGGCTACAGAATAGAATAAATAATATATTCCTTCAAAACGTGTTGTTATTTTCAAATTAAATAAGCCAGTTGATGTGGATGTAAAATATATTATTTATATTAATTATAAATTCTTAATAATTATATAATTATATATTATATTTTAGAATATTATATACATTTATTATATAAATTTTTCAGTTACAAAAACTGTGTAAAAACGTTGAGAGTGTTTTCAAATATTAGAGGTTAATTCTGTAAGTATTATATCTAGAATTATTACTGAAGAGTTAATTATTTTTTAATAAATATTTTAGTATTTTTGTTATACTTCTTTTAGCTACCACAAACCCCTTGTCACTCACCTGCCTATTCAATTATTACCAGAAGAACTATGGATATAGCTTAGAATATTTTAAATATTTAAAAAATATATTTAACTCGTTCACATGATAATTAATGATTGGTTATTTTGACTGTATAGCTATTTTTACTGAAATAAAACCTTTTTGATTAATTTTAATATTTTTCTTCGATCTTTACTGCAGTTTTGTTTTTTGAAATTTTTTTTCAGACGCCAAAGAAGTATAACTTCTAACGCGTGTACATAAGTACACACACACTTTTTTTATTTTTTTTTTTGTTTATTAAATGTCGTATAAAAAATAGTTCTTATGAAAGTTGTTCAATTTTTTTTCTATATTAAGGAGACGTATTGAAAAATATAGAGTTCCATTTAAAAAAAACGGAACTTGACCTTGTAATACCCTTGAAAGCTTGTTCTAGGTCGACAAACAATAATGTAGTTTAGTTTCCCCCCTGATATAAATAAACTTTTATTTGAAACTTTTTTTCCATATAATGCACTGTTTTTGAGCTATAAGACTGTCCCAAGATAAATAAACTACAACGGATCGTTGCTAAACTTTATCCAAAGTTATTTGAAAAATTAATATGTTTATTCATTTATTATTAAATTAATCAGATATTACTGACTATTTTAAGTCCATGTTTAAAATTAAATAATAAAGAATGTTTAAAAAAGGACTATTTTACACTAGAGTAAAGTATTTTAAAATATAATTTTACTAAAAACTTTATATACTTAAGTATATCCAAACGCTCCCTCTCGATCCTGGCTGATCCTTTTGTCTATAATATAAAAATCTTTTCTTCGTTCCATAATTTACTTTATATAAGCTTTTTTGTAGTCCTCAAAGTACTTAATTAAAATTTTAAATTTTGT
Source organism: Forficula auricularia (assembly GCA_024734495.1). Classification (NCBI taxonomy): domain Eukaryota; kingdom Metazoa; phylum Arthropoda; class Insecta; order Dermaptera; family Forficulidae; genus Forficula; species Forficula auricularia. The sequence continues at coordinate 5,797,573 of JALMQS010000108.1, forward strand.
CAAAATTGGTTAAAGTCATTTTCAAGATATTTAGAAAAACTAAAAAAGTACTGGAATAGAGTACTAATGTTTGCGGATCAATATGTACCAAAAACTAATCAGCTCTTCATTTTGTTTAAAGAATGGTAGGTTTTCAATTTCATTTCAATCGGTGCAACGGTGTGGAAAAAATCGTGGACGAAAAAAACGATAACATACACATCCATCCGCACGCACTAAATGAAAAAATCTCACTTTTTGGCCTCTCAACGAGAGCCCATGTAAATTTTGGCAAAACCGTCACGTGCTAAAATTCAACCTAATTGAATACTACAATTTGTAACTTTAATTGAGACCATGGGTTCCGTAGTCTTTACCTGAGGACCGCTCAAAGCCACGCTTGCCGCGAGACCAATTCGCAATACTTTCACCCATGCTTCGCATTGCATAAAGTAAAAAAACTCACCCAGTATAAATAAACAAACACTTTTTGCTCGTTTAATAAGAATAGAATAGATACAAGAATTGTTCATTTAATATAATAAGATAAGACGTGTGTGTTTTTCTAGTTCATTTTATTATTGGCCTGTGGAATTCCAAGCACACAATCATCTCGGCCATCAAGTTCATAAAAGAATGAGTAGAAATAATAACCAACGATTAATAAAAATCTTCCCCCACAGTTACACTTATCTTCATGTCTGTCTGCCTTGTTTTTTTTTCAACCATCCCTCGTCTATCTCACACTCTCTTTATTCTCTTTCTATCTCCTGCTTGCTTTTATATATATAGGAAAACCGGAACTAAACTTGACATTAATTTATTACATTTTATTAACATTTCTTTTATTATTTTGTTTCTCTCTCTCTGGAATACAAACAAGAATGAATGAATGAACGAGCGGCAACTAAAAATTATATTACATATCATAGATGATCATTTATTATTATTGTATTATTATCTATATATCAGGGGTGTCCAACCTTTGGCTTACACGGGCCACATTTGAAGAAAATAAGCTGACGTGTTCTGATGTGGCCATCCACTTGACTTTACCATACAACCTGGCCCCTCACTTATATTTAATATTTAATAAAATTATTTATAAACATGTAGGGGGGGTTAGATTTTGCATTTTAAGACTTCTGGGGGTCCATTGATTATGTATACAAAATTTGGTTGAGTTTGCTCAAACGACCTAGATTTTTAATATTTAACCCCCTTCGACCCCCTTTAATTTTGGGTCGATATGCACCAAAATCTAATCAGCTCTTAATCTCAATGGACCAAAACTACGTGTGAAATTTGGTTTAGATATTCACACTAGTTTTTGAGCTAGCTCGTCCACAAATTTGGTAACGCACAGACTAACTAACTAACTAACGAACATTTTGACAAAACAATTATTATCTCGAAAAATATAATTTTTTCGATGTTCACTTATTAGAGTATTTTTGTAGACCGAAATGCCATGGTTTCGCTTAATTTTTTTAATCGAAATAGTTTCAGTCGTTTTTTAGATATTTTGAAAAAAATAAGGAAAAAACCACTTTTTTCATGCACGATTACAATACTTGTCCATACCCTGTATGGTAAAGTAATAAAATTAATATATATTGGTAGCAAAAATTACTGATCTGGTATGTCAGCTACAATATCATATACTTAAATGCTATGTTCAAAATCAAGCGCCTGAATAAGAAGCATGAATATAAAGCGAAACGTTGTAAAAGATAGTGTATTATTTGCATTTATTTTTTGATCCAATTAATCTGAAATCCTTTCAGAAATATTATTGTATTTTCTATTCAATACTCGACACCGTCTGTTCTGTTTCTTGAAAATTTGTCAAGATTCCTATAAGACATGCATCAAGCGATTCTAAGCTATCATTTATTATCCAAGCGGGCGGAGAGGAGCAGCAGGAACAGCAGTAGTAGCAATAGCAATATCAACAGCAACAAAAACGAATATAAACTTTCCCAAAGACAAGAGACAGTTATACATTTAGAACTTATGAAAGTACGTACATGGCAAAACAAGAACAAATATATCTTAATTAGAGCGAGACGTACACACACACATACACACACATACAACCAGCAAACAGACAAACAAACAAACAAACAAACAAACAAACAAACAAACAGACAGACAGACAGACACTAGTGATAGGAGAACAAGACATTTTTTCTTTCAAAAAAAAATATTTATATTAATAATATAAGGAAAATAAATAAGCTAATGTGGCCATCCACATAGCTTACCATAAACCTGGCTCTTCTCTTACGTTTATTATTTAATAAAATTATAATTTATAATTATTTACGAAATCACCCCTCCCCTCTTAATTTTGGGCTCATTAGAAATTTATGATATCTTATTTTAATTATGGGACTATTCTATTAAAAATATTAGCTTTCTTCGATTTTTGTTTGAAAATTTTTTTAAACCCTACCCTTTCTTTTAGGCCACTTTCAATTTCACATAGTGAGTCATTTTCATAAGACTGTAAGTATAGATTTCATATGCGAAATTTCGTACAAATCGATCAAAGTGTCTAGGGCTTATATTGATATTTTTGAATCCCCCCCTTGCAATTTCGGCCTCTGATAAAAATAATAACTCCGTATAGAACAGAGACCAAAATAAAACTCAAATGCAACTTTTTTGATTGGTTGAATTATAGTCATTATATAGTTTTAATTAGGTTGAATTACGGTTTCTAAACAGTAGTTATGTCTCGTTTTTTTCCGTTTTGCAACTGTGTTGTATTATCGTTAAATTATAGTCGCAAAGATTATAAAACAACCGTTTCGAAAAGGTTGTCGCCAACATTTTTGTCACCGATTTGCAACTGTTTATTTATAATTTTATATTTCTATGATTTGATTAATATAATGAACGAGCTTTTCGTGCGTGCATGGGCTGGTGCCCTGACGGGCGGCGTCTCGGTCCAAAAATTTTATTCCTCTTAAAAAACCACACTCCAAATGTATACCTGTAAACTCCCGAAAATACATACTCTCTTAAAAGTTTCGCCTCATTTTCGTCCTGACACAGCTACAGAAATGAGGATCTAGATATAAATCTGGGAGTATTTCTTATTTCTATAATCTACAGCATTGTGATATTTTTTGTGTGGAAATATGTAGATTTATTTAAATAAGTGGGATCGTGTGAGGAGGAGAATTATATTATATCATTTTTTTAAATTTGGGATCGATAATCGATATAAGGCTCCAAATATTTAAAAGAGATCAGGTGTTGTTTGTATGACAGGCTGCTCCAGTATTGCCATGAGAAACTCGGGCGTGCGCTCTTTCTGTGCGCAAAGAAAAGCAAATTGAATATTTAATTTTTGAGTGGTGAGGGGGCGGGGAGGAGGAATAATTATCAATATATTTAATGTTTCTTAATTTAAAATCAATTGGAGTGTTTCATTTCAAAAAATTACGATTATATTTCAAATTTGCCGCAAATATACTGACGGCGCCCCCTGTCGGCAGCATTACGTCAGCGTTGTTACAAATTAATCTGGACTAATCTATATAGTATAATTACATAATTCTTTAATAAATTTCTCTCTCTCTCTCTCTCTCTCTCTCTCTCTCTATATATATATATATATATATATATATATATATATATATATATATTAATGTTGATTATTGTTCTTTATTAAAGAATTGTGTAATTATTGATTATATTAATCAAACCAAAGAAATATTTAATTATAAATAAACAGTTGCAAATCGGCGCTAAAAATGTTGGCGACAACCTTTTGAAACGGTTGCATTATAATCTTTGCGACTATAATTTAACAACACAATTGCAAAACGGAAAAAACGAGACATAACTACTGTTTAGAAACCGTAATTCAACCTAATTAAAACTATATAATGACTATAATTCAACCAATCAAAAAAATTGCATTTTGGGTTTTATTTGATCTATGTGTTATACGGGTTATTATTTTCATCAGGGTCCGTTGATTTTTGTATATTATTAAAGAATTATGTAATATTCATTATATTAATCAAATCATAGAAATATAAAATTATAAATAAACAGTTGCAAATCGGTGACAAAAATGTTGGCGACAACCTTTTTGAAACGGTTGCTTTATAATCTTTGTGACTATAATTTAACGATAATACAACACTGTTGCAAAACGGAAAAAAACGAGACATAACTACCGTTTAGAAACCGTAATTCAACTTAATTAAAACTATATAATGACTATAATTCAACCAATCAAAAAAGTTGCATTTGGGTTTTATTTTGATCTCTGTGCTATACGGGTTATTATTTTTATCAGGGGCCGAAATTGCAGGGGAGGGGGGGTTCAAAAATATCAATATAACAAAACAAAGAAAAAAAAGACGTTTTTCATGCACGATTACAATACTTGACCATACCCTGTATGGTAAAGTAAAAAGGGGATAGTATTTTAAATCAAAACAAAAATCATAGAATTACTCTGTACGTTAGCACAGCTCTCCCGGAGTGAATGCAGTATTTATTTCACTTCAAATTTATTAATTTTATACATATTTACTAAACAAGTATCTATAGAAATATTTTTGAGTGTTTAGAAATTTTAAAAAAAAATCTTGTTCTATATCTTAGTATCTACAATTCCGTACAAAGAATAATTAATACAAAAGATACAAGATACATCTTTTGATTCAAAATATTATAAGTATTAATTGAATGTAAATGGAAGGCAGCCCAGAGGTAGTGAGGAAAGAAATATTAACACATATCAAATAAGGTGTAATTTATTGGAATCCTTCCTCCTTTCCTTTCAAACCGACGTTTCGGAGGATTTTTCCCTCCTTCTTCAGGGTTTCAAAGGGTCAATGAATGAAACAAATAAAATGTTTCCTTCTTCTCTCACAGTGTGTTCAAAAACTTTCTTCATTTTTAACAAAGGCATAGAAAAACATTTTTTTCCTCCTTTAATTAATTTTTTCTATGCCTTTGTTAAAAATGAAGAAAGTTTTTGAACACTACTGTGGAGAGAAGAAAGAAACATTTTATTTGTTTCATTCATTGACCCTTTGAAACCCTGAAGAAGGAGGAAAAATCCTCCGAAACGTCGGTTTGAAAGGAAAGGAGGAGGGATTCCAATAAATTACACCTTATTTGATATTGGTTAATTTTTCTTTCCTCACTACCTCTGGGCTGCCTTCCATTACATTCAATTAAAGTTTCTACCAGTCCGTGTCTCTCTCCAGAGAAAATTTTGTTGCAAAAAATTATAAGTATTTTTTAAATTGAACTACTATAATATATTAAAAAATACAAATCTTTAAAAAACAATCAAAAACACGTTTATTCGAAACCAAACGTTTTCGGGAGAATTTCTCCTTTTTTCAATGGAAAATTTGTAAAAAAGAAAAATTGTTTCCTTTAAAATTTTAGAGTGTTGATTTCTAAATTTTAGAGGAAGAATTATTTTTTTTTCTCTTTTTACAAATTTTCCATTGAAAAAGGGAGAAATTCTCCTGAAACGTTTGGTTTTGAATAAACGTGTTCTTGATTGATTTTTTAAGATTTGTATTTTTTAATATTCTAATATACTTACAATCAATTAATAATTTTTTCTTTTGTACTATAATAATGTAGGTACATTTTGTGTAGTTTTACAAGTCATTCCAACTTACACAGAAAACATCAATCACTAGGTAAAATAAAATAAGAATAACCAATTAAAATAATACAAGAGTTTTTTCTTTATTTTAAGCTTGCCTTTTTTTTTTTTGGTCTCTGAAAAAAAAATACGTGCCAAGAATTTAGTGCAACTCTTTTTAGATAATAGGAAATGAAATGAAGGTGGTGGTTGACGGGTGTGAAATGGCGGCCCTTACGGCCCCGAGAACGCACCTAGTATTAGTCGCAATGACTTTTTGGAGACAGCCAGCCAGATGATCCTGCTCCTTTGGCCATTTAATCGCCTAATTCTCTGCCGTCATAAATTTCATCTTCTTTCCTCTTTCTTCTCTGGGCCAACTATTAAAAGTCAGTGATCCAGATTAAAAGAAGAAAAATCCACTTGAAAGTGTTATCCACCAAAAAATATACTATCACTTTTTAACCGAATGTTTTCTACATTTGATTCAATCGCGAATCAACTGTAGGGAATTTTTGTCAAATATTGAGTGAAATAATATTTGAACTTATATATTTCTAACTTGAAATAATGATCTTAAATATATTTTTATAATTTTTCTAATTAATATAACAAAGAATAATTGCTATATCAATGAGAGTTGTTTTGACCGCGCTTATTTGAAAAAGATATTTATCACGAGACTACTGCGGATTACGCTATTGAAGTCTGTGGAGTCTTAAGTCTGGACCAAGAGAGAAAAAGATGTGATCCACTTAGCTACATGTGATCCATCCGAATGTCTAGCGGGCTATACGCGAAATGACGTTGGATTGTAGCTAAGTGGATCACATCTTTTTCTCTTGGTCCAGACTTAAGACTCCGCAGACTTCAATAGCGTAATCCGCAGTAGTCTCGTGATAAATATCTTTTTCAAATAAGCGCGGTCAAAACAATTCTCATTTATAGTAGCAATTATTCTTTGTTATATTAATTAGAAAAATTATAAAAATTTATCACTTTTTACATATTTCCGTCTGGTCTTTTCATTCATTCTATTATTAATAAAATAATCATAAGTACCTACTCAGGATACTGAACTACTCTGTCGATAATTTTTTGTTTTTAATTATTGTTGAAAAAATTAGTTGCTTTAACTAATCTTATCTTATATATCTTTAATTATTAAATGTGTAATTCTTCTATATCTATATTAGGGTAACCCTTATTTTGGGTATTTTCGAATTTTTACGCTCGCAGGGGCTCATATGGTTCGAAATAAATAAAAAAAAATATTCCCCAAGTTTCAACCACCTATCTCAATTTTAACCTGTGCCTCAGAGCGATGATGTAAATTTCCCATCTAAATAACATGGGACTTTTGGCATTGAACGATCAATTTTTTATTCGGGCCAAAGCAATGGTTTAAAAAATTTGAAACTCTGTAGACTTTATCCTTATAATAGTAGCTACCCTTCAGAATTTTTACAGATTTGTAGCTATTATAATTTTGGACTCTCTAACTTACTAACACTAAGATATGGAAGTATTTTATCTAGCTGTAACTTCAAAATTATAATAACTAAAAATCTGAAAAAACTCTCAAGGATGGCTACTATTATAAGGGTAAAGTCTACAGAGTTTTAAATTTTTTGAAATATTACTTTGGCCGGAATAAAAATTGATCGTTCAATGCCAAAAACCCCTATGCTATTTAGATGGGAAAATTGCATCGTTCTGAGGTACAGGTTAAAATTGAGATAGAGACTTCAAACTTGGAAGATATTTTTTTTTATTTATTCCGAACCATATGAGCCTCTGCCAGCGTAAAATTTCGAAAATATTCAAAATAAGGGCCACCCTAATCTATATAGAGAATCGGTTTCTCAAAGACAGCTCTAATGATTTCGATGAAAAAGTTTTTGGGTCCGCAAAACGATCAAGGGGTCAGGGTCTCATCTTTGAGTAACTTTAATTTGATTGTTTTTTACATAATCAAAATAATTATTCACTGGTGAGGGAATATTAAATTTGGGGTTTTCAAAAATAAGGTTTCTTTTTTCTTTTGTATCCACACATTTGGGTCAGGTCATTTTCTCAAAGGCTATTGTGAGCTGGTTTTTAATATATTTTATTATCCCTAAACTTTAGAATGATTAATAAACGGCTTATAATTGAAGAGTGTAAGTTCTAAAGGGTCTAAGTGCCAAAAATGTGTAACCAAAAGAATAAAATAAAAGTATATTAGTAGTAGTAGTAGTAAACATTACATTGACTCTATAGGGATAGTGGCGGCACATAGAGTCATCCGTCATTTTTAGTCTTATTTTAAATTGAAGAATATTAGGATATTTAAGAAAATTAATATTTAAACACATTCTTTACACATATTAAAAATTATTTAATCTATATATATAAAATTAAGGTTTTCTCTGTACATTGGTCCAAATCACGCCAAATTTTGGTTGCACACGATTCAAGCAAAGTTATGAACGAAAACACCCTCAACAAAATTCCTGTCTGTCTGTCTGTATGTATGTATGTATTCATTAGTATGTCTGTTTCAGTGGTTTCCGAAAAGTTGCTTACGATTCACGTAAAAACCGCTGAAGGGATAATTATGAAATTTCATATTTACATCAGATGGCTTCTAACTTACGTTTTTAACTATATAACGTTTTGATATTTTGATCCCAGAAGGGGTTTGGTGGGCGCACGAATGAAAATTATCAAATAACTCCTAAACTATTAACCCTACGGCAAATTTTATAATGAACAAAGTTGTAGGAGATGTGATTTCTGACAACTTTTGTTTAAAAAAATTTCCCCAAAAAACCACCCGAAAGGGGGGGGGGGTGAAAATATCTAAATTCTTGCCCTTGGAGCTAACTCAACCAAATTTTGTATACATAATCTCTGGGTCTCTAGAGAGCTAGAAATGCAAAAACTAACCACCCAAAATGGGGAGGGGGAGTCAAAAAATAAAAATTATTTCTCTTGGGCCAAACTCAACCAAATTTTGTATACATAATCTGTGGGTCACTAGAAGGCTAGAAATGCAAAAACTTCGTTGGAGGTGGAATGGGGGTGGGGTGGGGAGTGAGGCGGAGTAGGGTGGGGCGCAGGGGGTGTTGTGGGTTGGAGTCCAGGGGGCTAGGCGGGGGTGTGGTACGCAGGGTTGGAGTGCGCGGGGTGGGGTCCGAGGTGGGTGGGCTGCGGGTGGTGGTGTGGGGGCGGGGGTTGGGAACGGGTGCATGGTGGGGGGTTAGTGGGTTAGGGTGCGGAATGGAGTGTTGGGGTGGTGGGGGTTGGGGTTGGGCATGGTGCGGGGGTGCTTAGTGGGTTTCGGGGGGGGGGGGGGGTTCGAGGGCTGGGGGTCCAGGGGCGTGCCCCTGACTAGCAAGAGGGCCGCCGAAGGCGGGCCTTGCAGCTAGTTATAAATAAAAGGTAATAATAATTTTATCTTAAATTTCCTAATATTCTTCAATTTAAAATAAGACTAAAAATGGCGGATGACACTACGTGTAACCACTATCCCTATACAAAATATCTGAAAGACCCTATAGAACTCACACTCAATTGTTTTTATAAAGAATCTTATTCAATTAATAGAAGAAAAATTTATCAAGAATTTATTTTAAAATATATTTTATTTAAATCAGGTCTCGATTTTGGGTGAAAATAAAATGAATTTTTATAGGTTTTATAATTAAACAAATTATAACAAGTGGTTGAAAAAATTAATCGTTAAATTAAATCAAAACAAAACAAGTGGTTATTAAAATAAACAATAAATAAAATACGAGAGAAACGCTATCTTCCAGGTACTGAATATAAAGCAAGTAACTATAAAACATATAATATATATATATATATATATATTGAAAATAGACAATGATACAGATTGACTTGAAGATGAAATTACCTAAAATAATAATACAAAAATATACCCATATAAATATTTAAAAAAATATAAACTTCAACGGATCGTTGCTAAACTTTATCCAAAGTCATTTGAAATATCAATATTTTTATTCCTTTATTATTAATCATATATCACTGCCTATTTGTGGTCCATGTTTAAAATAAAATAATAAAGAATTTAAAAAAGTACTATCTTACTCTAGAGTAAAGTACTTTAAAATATAATTTTACTAAAAACTTTATTTAACCTTTTTTGTGGTGCCCAAGGTACTTAATTAGGATATTAAATTTCATCGAAATTAGTTAAGTCATTTTCAAGATATTTAGAAAAAACTAAAAAAGTATTGAAATAAAATATTAATGTTTGTGGGCCTATATGTACCAAAAACTAAGCAGCGCTTCATTTTATTAAAATAATGTTAGGTTTTCAATTTCATTTCAATCGGTGCAACGGTGTGGAAAAAATCGTGGACTGAAAAAACGATAACACATCCATCCGCACGCACTTCCAAAAATAATGGCACTTTTTGGCCTGTCGACGAGACCCCATGTAATTTTTGGCAAAACCGCCACGTGCTAAAATTCAATCTAATTTAATACTACAATTTGTGAGCTTAATTGAGTCCATGGGTTCCGTAGTATTTACCTGAGGACCCTTTGAAGTCGCGCTTGCCGCGAGACCGATTACAATACTTTACCCATGCTTCGCATTGGATAAAGTAAAAAATATTTTTTTCTAAACAGTTTTGTAAAATATCAGAAAAAATATTCCATAAGTGACCTTTTGTTAATTGAATTTTTGTTATTTAAAATTTCGATCATTTCTAAAATGTATCTGTTTTTTAAGATTAAAGAGCCGAATTTAGAAAAAATATTAATTTTAGAAATGATAGAAATTTTTAACAACAAAAATTCAATTAACAACCGATTATTCTAGTTCGCTGGTAGAGATGAGAATCTTAGAGCTGTGTGATAGAGCTAAGGTAGCTACGTAGAGTGGATAGGGTTTCCCTTTTTTCAGCGGGCATATATTGATTCTTGTTGTTTAAAATTTCAATCATTTTTTCAAACATAATAAATTATTCTCTTTATCTAAAATTTTGGAATTGGAAAAGTCGAAATTGTGTCCCAGAGGATAGTTGTATTAAATGAAATTTTAAACAACAAAAATTAAATTATCCAAAGGTAACCATGATATGGACATTTTTTCTAATATCAAAATTTTTTGTAAATATGTAGATATATTTTTTATATTTATTCAAGGTAATTTCATCTCGAAGATAATCTGTATCATCGTTTATATTCAAAATATTTATTTATTTATTTATACATATTTACTTAATTTTATATTAATTAATAGAGATTGTGGTGTTGGTGCAAAGTAAAACATCTTTAATAAAGATAAAAGTAAATAAATATTTTATGAAATATTAATTTACTATGATTTAGGTTTTCTAGGTCACTTGTTTCACGTTAAAAATTAAAAAAATAAAAGAGGTAAATTTTTTCAATATATATATAATTCGGATCAACCCATGTTCAGGAATTAGAGAAAATAACTGTAATTCCCGAAGATGGGTTGATAGCCCGAAATATATAATGAGGAGTGTTCAAATGAAAAGGTAAATTTTTATTTTTCTCGAAAAATATTTATTTATTCATCAATATCTATTTTGTCCCCTTCAAAGTAATCCCCCTTAGATATAATACTTGTGCCAGCGCTTTTTACAATCCTCGAAGTACTTCTGATATGCGCTTTTTGGTATGGCCGCATCGGTCTTAATGTCCTCGATCATGGTAAATATCCGTCATTTCATGGGTTTTTTTAGAGTTTTGGGAACAGGAATAGGTCGCAGGGAGCAAACTCCGGTGAATACGGTGACTGAGGCATGATTACTCTGTTGTTTTTGACCAAAAAATCACCTATAAGCAACGATGTGTGAGCAGGTGCGTTATCGTGATGCAAAAGCCATGAAATGTTTTGCCACAAATCCGGGTTTTTTTCGTATTGCTTCATGGAAGCGGTGCATAACTTAAAGGTAATATTCCTTATTGACCGTACGACCTTCCGGCAAGAACTCACGATGCACCAGGCCATTGTAATCAAAGAAAACAGTGAGCAAAACCTTCACATTTCACCGTACATGCCGTGTCGTCATTAATATCTTCTCTGCCTTCTGGGAAGCGCTTGTACCAGTTATAAACATTTTTTTGCTCAAAGTAAACTCGTCTAATGCCACAGTCAACATTTCAATTGCTTTGGAGCACTTAATTTTATTTTTCACAAAAAATTTAATACAGATTCTTTGATCCATTTTTTTCGATGGCAAAAAATCGCCAACCACTCCAAAACACGTCTAACCTTTATATCTGTAAAAAACAAACTAAATATGCAAGGTAGCTAATATTGTCAACATATTTTGGGGACATGTGTACCAACATGACAAAAAGTTGTTCAGTTTTTTTTGTAAATTCAGAATATGTACAGAAACATTTAAGTTTCTATTTAAAAAACAGAAGTTGACCTATAAATATCATTGAAAGCTTGTTCTAGGTTGACAAACAATTGCGTAGTTTAGTCTCCCTTTGATATAAATAAACTTTTATTTGAAACTTTTTTCATATAATATACTGTTTTTGAGCTATAAGACTGTCTCAAGATAAAAAACTCACCCGTATATATTTATCGGTGATATTTTAGTGTGTATGTGTACGGGTTGCGGGTATGGAGGGTATGTAGGGTATGGGGGTAAGCAAAGCAAACGCTCCTATCTATCTTTCTTTCTTACCCTTCAAAGTTTTATTGACCTGCGGGCGCTGAAGTTAAGTCAGATACAAATAGTCCGGCCAGCCCGGATCTTCTTCCTGCCACCCCCCCCCATCCCCTGCCAGCCTGTTATTTATTCTCCATTTTTCTTTCTCTGCCTGGGTTTTGGCCACCACTGTCCGTATTTCCTCTGTATATCGGCTGTCGATAAGAATCCCAAAGATTATAGACTTTGGCTAAGAGTGCAAAGTGGAAGTTATGCTGGGGGTGAACGATACCGTTGGGAATCCCATCCTCACCTGCTCTGGATAGAGATAACACCCGGGATGGCTTCTCATCTCACCAAAAACAACAACACCTTAACAACACCTTAACAACATGACTTATTCATTCTCTAGATATAGAAATTTCAATTGATTAAATATTAACTAGATGACGACCGTTCCTGCGATCCGGTGTCAAATCACCCCTAGTACCCCTGCCTGTCATTTTTCTCTGATGTAACTAAACTCCCCCCCCTCCCCCACAAATATAATCAGTCAAAAAATTCAAAACCGAGTAATCGGCGAAAGAGAAAGAAAATTGAACAGTATTACTCGATAAGCCCACACTGAAAAAACGATATATTTATAGTTAAGAAATTATATTTGATATGAATAGATGGTGAAGATAATTATGGCAAAATCGATCTCTGTTCAATATGTATAAATGATATACGTATTTTTAGTATTCTCATATTTTTGGAGCAGCTCTAGATATATTAATAGTTAAGATGCCGCTATTTGAACCAAGCACCAATAAGTAAATTATGAAAATATTGTTGGATAAAATAGTGGAATAATACGTAATTAGGACAAGAAATTATATAAATTTGAATATTTTTAAATATAGGTATGTATTTCTGACTAGTTGATGTAGAATCTAAATTCAATCAAAAAAATTATATAAATATTTATTTTAATTATTAATTTGGTTAAATTAATTAGATAAAAATTTGAATTATTATATTTGATTTAAGGTACACGGTAATCTAATTTTAATATATATTAATATTACTTCTAATCTTATTGTGGGTTTTAAAATATAAAAAAAACCCAATTAATAATGTGAACAAAATTGTTGTTATTTTTTTTAATATCTTAATTATTAAGATATCACTATTTGCAAAAAATCTAAGTCGTTTTATAATAACAAGACATTCGTTTAGATATAATAAGAGGTTTCACTAGAAGTAACTAAGACATTCATTTATTTATATATTAAGAGATATCTAACTAGAATAAAATAGAACCCTCAAGTATATAATATAATTGGATTAAATACCTAAAAATTTGCTCATATTTGGAATGATTTCGATATATCTTGATTATTAATAAAATATCTTTGGAATAAATAAGAGCTCATTAAAAATGATCATCTCTATCAATTTATTTTTTATAAAGAAATTGTTTTTTTAAATACACAAGCTAAGTGAAGTCTGAATTCCAGACGGCAGTATTGAACTCTAAAATTTGTATACAAGTGTCTGAAACGTGCAAAAGCATCATTTTCAAAATCTTGAACGTAAGGTCATGGAATATTTGTTCTGGTGTCAAAATGTTTGTATTTCCGATGTGAAAAGAGGATTATATTTATTTTGAGCTCTCTAACTTCAAAACTACCAGTCCAAAAATACAGAAAATATATATTTTGTTAATGATTTTATTGGTATTTTAAGCTGTTATATTAAAAGCATAAACATATCGTTTGTTTCAATTTCACTTTAATAATTACTAAATTGTTTTGTTTTCTTTATTTTAAAACTTACTAATAGATCTTTACAAATAGTATTTATTATAATTTTAAAATTACGAATCATAATTAATTAGATATGAAGGGAAAGAATATGGAATTGGAATAATTATCGGAAAATAGTTTTTTTATTTAATTAGTTTTTTCCTTTTATTAAAAACAAGGATAAAAAGATGATCAAGGACAGTCGATGGTGGAGAAGTAATCTCCGGAGTTGAAGATCAAATACAATGTATACATTAATTCATGTAAAATAAAATAAATGGTTTAATAAATTTAAAATTAATTAGATAGATATTTAAATTGTAAAGTTAATTGAATCGACACACTATATTCAACAATTGGAAACCAAATCCAACTTACGACAAAAATGGAACATTTGCTAGAATATTTTAATTCTTAATTGTAATGATTTCCTGATACAAAAGTGCATTATCAAATTTTTAATATCTTCACGCCTATTGTGATTTTTCAATTGTATTTATTTATTATTAATTTATTTTGTTAAAACTTTGTATTTGATCCAAATATGTTTCGGTTGTTTTGTTTATTGTTAAGTTATTAAGTTTTTATTCTTGATTCAGCGTTGCGTAGCGAATAGGACTGGAGCCCGGGGGATGACATTTTATTGGCGCCCCCCCCCCTCAGAATAAGTATAATACAAATAATAATCGAATATAGTACCTACGTTAAAATTTCTATAATATAATATATTATGTATTATTACGAATAGTCACTATCTAACTACGCTTCTAGAAAATACTGTACTATTTTTCGGGATAAATATGGACACTGGCTCAGGTTAGCCTTTAAATTTGAGACAAAAAATGTAGTTAAAAATGTCTTGGAGACCATTTGGCTTGCCCTTCTGCGAATGGCGCCCAGGGCATGATAGACCCCTTTGCCCCCCCCCCCTCGCTAAGCCATTGTAAAATAAAATATAATTGTTCTCTGTATAGAATTTTGTTACTGGGCAAATAGTAATAAGCAGAGGCCAAAATTTATTTTTGAGGATGAATTCTATTGAAATGATTATTCTTGTTTCTATTGCTTAAAACATAACACATAGGTTATATATATATATATATATATATATATATATATATATATATATATATATATATATATATAGATAATCCTTAGTGTGTATGTGCGTGATCGACCCACGCCTAAACCACCGAACGTATCGAAACCATATTCACACCATATGTTTGTTTAGTGCTCCGGATGGTTTATCTAAATTTTGGGCCAAATCGGTTTGATTTGATTTCACACGATTTTATATTTAATCGATTGACAGCTACGCTCAAGAAATAGATAATAATAGGGTTTTGCCCCAATAGGTGCCGCTGCGGTCGAGTTCCCTCCTAAATTCGAAAAATTAATTAATAGCCCTAATGAAAATGTGTTAAGATCATTGTCTAAAATTAAATAAAAATGTAATAGATGAAATTTTTATATAATAAATTTAGTTAGTACCTAAATATCAATTTTTTGTTAAATATGCTCAAAATAAATAATATCTAGAATCTATAAAAAATATTTTTTATTTTGCTTTCGCAATGAGTTAAATTATTTCTTGGAGCAGATTTTTAATTAATACTCAGCGTGTGTAAATACGTCCGGCAAGTTTACACACTACAGAATAGTAGAATTGGCCAACAAATCACAATGAAAATTTCATTCTAATCTAATCTAAAGCACAACTTCACAACTTGAACATTGACACTCTACTGCTAAGATTCGATATAGCAACCGGTGTACCAAGACACGAAACGAAAATCCATTGAACTCAGCTGTATCTCTCTACTCAATAAAAATTGGACGCATGTTATATGGAATTTTTTATTGCAATTCGTCTATACTACCACCTTCTAAAATATTTGCTATTCCTCTTGGAACACCCTGTATATACCTTATATTGTCAGATAGGTTCACACTTTTCGTCATTTACAATTTTAAGCCTTATGATGACACATTTATAAGTGTCGAAATGATCCTTTATGACAATTTTTTTATAATATAACCTTGATATGGGGGAGTCGGGTTAGCCGAGCTGGTTAACGCGTTGGCCCCGCTTCGGCATCGATGATGACGATGTTGGAGCGGGAGGTCGAGGTTCGACCCTGGGTAGCATATAAAATTTCTACCGGCTAAAACTCGTCTCCCCCAGTAACCCTACTAACACTTTACTGATGTGCTGTCTAAATGGGCTTTGTTATCGATGACAATAAATAAATAAAAAAAAACCCTAGATATGTGTTATGTGTTAAGAAAAAAGAAACAAGAATAATCATTTCAATAGATTTCACCCTCAATATTTTTTTTAAATAAATTTGTTTTTGAGTTAAATAGTTACCTATATATCAGTGGTGGTTGGTGACTTTTCAAGCAGGGAATGCTGTCCAAAATTCATTTTTAGAAATTGTATTTTAATCTTCGCTTTTTTCAAATTGAATCGAATAAGGCATCATTTTTGTTATTTTTCAAATTTAACATTAGATTTTTGAAAAATCTATTTTAGGACCTTCGTCCCAAACGGATAATTCTTTGCGTGAGGGAGGGTAGGAGTCAGAAATTAATTCTTATAACTTAAACTCCACAATCCAAGAGATAAAATGGACCATCTTCCAAAATGAATGAGCCTGTCGTATAATCAAATCTTTAATGTCTCCTAATTCTATTGTTCTACACAAGCTATGACTTGTCTATAGTCTCTTAGTTATTTCTGATCTTATATATTGAGAGTTCGTAGAAATGGATTATTCCAGAAATTGCCGAATCATCTTTATTTATTCCTTTTTTGTTTCTCAGCGAGAACAATTTTTATTCGACTGAAACTCGTCTGAACTTGTCTTTGACATGCTTGAACTGGAAGATATACCAGGCAGGGACTTCAACCCTTTGACCCGCAACTTTTTCTCAAAAATAATTCATTTTAATTGCCCCTTGAAACGATACAACAATTTTATTTCATTTACATTTCAATACTACAACAAAAAATGTTTTTTATAGAAATATTTGAAACTATAATAAAAAAAAGCAATTAATTAATTAAGTAAAATTGAAAAAATAGCGTGTTTATTTGTTTGTGCCTTTAACATAACAACGGCTTAAAATACCAATAAAATAGTCTCTCTAATGTAATAAAAAATAAATTTCGAGAGTCGTGAGTGAGCTCTCTTGGCAGTTGGACGTGTTTTCGCTGTTCTCTTAGACACCACTCATCATTATCACAGATAACCTATCTCTTTTTCTTTTTTTTTTCTATTTCTTGTTTTCTTTCGTTATTTCAAATCTTTATTCATTTTTTTATAGATATATATTCTAATATTTATTTTTACTATTAATTTATTTTTGGGAGAATTGCAAGTCGCAATTCTCCCAAGCTAATCCATGGTGGGGAACGAAATGTTTCCCCCCTTCAAGTCCCTCCGCGAGCTCGACCTAAAAGGCCTCGTTCCCAGTATGGCGAAAATTCTGATAATTTATTATCAATAAACCAGAACAGTTTATTTACAAATAATTCTAAGATCCAACCTCGTTTCATTGTAATCAGCCATGCTGATAGTGAAAAAAACCTTTCTAAAATTTCTCCTTTCTTGATAAACCATGTAATTTCTCACTCTGCTGGTAAAGTAAAAAACATTAAGAAACTAAAAAATGGCACCCTTCTGGTTGAGACATTTAATGACAAACAGACCGAATCACTATTTAAATTGAATCAATTTACTGCTGATATCCCAATCAAAACTCAGGCCCATGCCACACTTAATTCATCCAAAGGAGTAATTTATTGTCCAGATCTGGTCAATATTCCGAAAGAAGAAATTCTTTTGGAACTGAAAGATCAGAACGTCATAGATCTTCATAAAATTACTCGGAAGGATCACGGACAAATAATTCCAACTCCCCTAATTATTCTTACATTTGGTTTTCCAACTTTACCACTGTCAATTAAAGCGGGTTTTTACAGCCTTACGGTGAGAAAATATTTCCCACCCCCAATGCGTTGCTTCCGGTGTCAATTATATGGCCATACATCTTCTCGGTGTTTATCAGCCCCTATTTGTTCTTTTTGCTCCAACCCCGCTCACCCCGAATCCCCAGATTGTCAAAATGGACCAAAATGTCTTAGTTGTCCTGAATCATCTCATCCCAATTTCTCTAAATCTTGTCCTAAGTTTATTGAGGAAAAGGAAATAATCAATATATCGGTAGAGCAAAATATATCTTATTATGCAGCAAAAGCTCAATTTAAAAAGAATAATTTACCTAAACAAACAAGTTTTGCCTCTACATTACAGAATAAAACCTCTTGTTCCTCTTGTGAGGAGCTTAAAAATACTATTAAGACTCTAACTGAACAAATAAAATCTCTGACAAATAAAATCGAATCCATTGCCACAAATAATTCTAATATTAATACAACTCCTGCTATTGAACCTTTTGAAACACAAGAAGAAAATACTAATATGAGTATAAATACTAGTACACCTCTTCTAACAATTGTAGAAAATTTAAATTCAAGTAACTCAACTCTATCTGCCTCCGATTCGGACGCCTCGGTGCGCTCCGTGGGGGGACTTCGGACTTTCCGTGGGGGGGCATCTGGGGGGGCTCGGGTTAGGGGTCGTGGTGGATCTCAAAAGAAAAAAAGAGGAAAATAAATAATAAATGATTTGTTTAAAACGTGCATTACTATCATTGCTGTATCTGTAATTTGAGAATCGTTAAATTACTAAATCACTTTCCTTCTCCATTCTCTTCTGATGGCTGGAAATACAAATAATATAATTCAATGGAACTGTAATGGCTTTTTCAGTCATTTAGGAGAAATTAAACTGCTTATTGATGAATACGACCCAATGGTAATAGCTTTGCAAGAGACTCACACTTCTCCCACAAATAATGTCAACCTAAGAGGTTTTGATATTTACAGAAAAGATTGCGACCAAGGTCAACAACGGGCATGCAGAGGTGTTTCGATTCTTGTAAAAAACAACCTGCTCTCTGCACCTATATACATCAATAGCAATTTGCAAGTCGTCGCAGTTCAAATGAAATTGCCCCTCATTACTATTTGTAGTATTTATTTACCAGGAAATGAAAAAATGTCTAAAAATGAAATAGAAAATATTATTCAACAACTACCCCCGCCTTTTCTATTGTTGGGTGATTTTAATGCCCACAGCTCTATCTGGGGTAGTCAATCATCATCTACAAGAGGAAAAATAATTGAATTAATATTGAATAATAATAATAATATTTCTCTCTTGAATACTGACCAATACACACACTTCAGCTCAGCATATGGCTCTTTTTCATCAATAGATCTATCCTTTTCTTCATCATCTATTGCTACAAAATTTTTTTGGAGAAGACATCCGGATTTATGTGATTCTGATCATTTTCCCATAATTTTAAATTATTTAAATAAAATTCCTCCTATCAGAACACATTCAAAATGGCAAATCGCTAAGGCGAATTGGCCACTTTTTAATAAATTATCTCTTATCGATTATGACAGCGCTGATAGTAATGTTTTTAATAAATTAGAAAAATTCACTAAAAAAGTTCTCAAAGCTGCTGAATTTTCTATTCCAAAGTCAAAAACTAGAGTCAAGCATGTCCCCGTCCCGTGGTGGTCAAAAGAAATAGGAAATACAATTCAAACAAGGAAAAAAGCACTAAGGCAATTTGAAAGAAATCCCACCACTGGAAATCTGCTCATTTTTAAAAAAGCTAGAGCCCGTGCTAAATACTTAATAAAAGAAAGTAAAAAAAGTCTTGGCAAAATTTTATTTCCTCTATTTCCTATTATACCCCAAACAAAAAAGTATGGGACAAAATTAAAAGAATTAAAGGGACAAATTTTCCAATAATTAAAGAAATAAAAAATAATGACCATACAATAACAGGACCCTTTGAGATCGCAAACTGTTTTGCACAGCACTTCTCTAAGATATCTTCCTCAGAAAACTACGACCCTACTTTTATTCAAATAAAAAACATTTCCGAGCGAAGATCTATAAATTTTTCTTCAACAAATGTTGAATATTTCAACGCACCCTTTTCGGTCTGGGAATTCGAATATTCATTAAATCAAACTAGAAATACTGCCCCCGGACCAGATAATATTCATAATCAAATGCTGAAAAACTTGAATCCACATTCTAAGAACACATTATTAAATATTATCAATGAATTATGGCAAAAGGATTCGTTTCCATCTATATGGAAAAAAGCAATTTTGGTACCCATTCCCAAGCAGAATCTTGATCCTCATTTCGTGCAAAATTACCGCCCTATCTCCATGACAAGTTGTATTTGTAAAGTCTTCGAAAGGCTGGTAAATAAACGCTTGATGTGGCATTTGGAAAATAATAAATTAATTTCCAATAATCAATGCGGATTCAGGCCCCTACGATCTTGCATTGACCAATTAGCTCGTCTCGAAAATTATATACAAAATGCCTTTATAAACAAAGATCATGTAATAGCCATTTTCTTTGATCTTGAAAAGGCTTACGATACAACTTGGAGATATTCTATTTTAAAACAATTGAAAGAATGGGGTATTAAAGGTCACTTAGGTATTTTTATACAGAAATTTTTAACAGACCGAACATTTCAAGTACGTGTAGGCAACACTCTCTCTAAGGTACACACTCAAGAAAATGGAATTCCACAAGGTTCTGTTCTTAGTTGTACACTTTTTTCGATAGCTCTGAACAACATTTCAAAATTAATTAAGTCGCCAGTTCAGCACTCTCTCTTTGTCGATGATCTTGCAATATATTTAAGATCAAAAAATTTGAATTTTATAAAAACAAAAATGCAAATTATAATAAATGATGTCAATAAATGGGCCTCAGAAAATGGTTTTAGATTTTCAAAGAATAAAACATGTTGTCTACATTTTTGCAGACTTAGAACATCCCACCAAGATCCATCTTTATACATCGATGGGAGTCCCATATTATATAGGGACAGTGTAAAATTTCTTGGTCTAGTCTTTGACAAGAAACTAAACTGGAGAGATCACGTCAAAGATCTAAAAACGAAATGCCTAAAATCATTCAATCTTCTAAAGGTGCTTTCCAATTCCAACTGGGGAGCGGACTCTATCAGTTTACTGAGAGTATATAGGGCGATTATTCGCAGTAAATTAGATTATGGTTCACCCATTTACTCTTCTGCTAGAGAGAGCGTTCTAAAACAGCTCGATATGGTCCATAATTTGGGTATCAGAATAGCTTTGGGAGCTTTCAGGACAAGTCCAATTTCAAGTCTTCTGGCGGAGTCTTGCGAACCCCCTTTAAAAGTTAGAAGAGAAATACTATCTTTGAACTATGCTATAAAAATCAATTCTCTTCCAACACATCCAACATATAAAGACATTTTCAATCCCACAAACTTAAGCAAGTTCTCAAATTGTCCAAAAAATACCAAACCATTGGCTCTGAGAATAAAAGAAAACCTAGAAGGAATTAGAAATTACTTGGACCAACAAATTCGAATAATTAATACCCCAGAACCACCATGGCTCTTAAACAAACCATCTTGTTTATTGGACTTGGCTAAATTTAATAAAGAGAGCCTTGATGAGAGGTCGTATAACATCTTGCTAGCAGAATTGCTAAACAGATATCCGAACTTCTCACTGATATTTACAGATGGATCAAAATTCGAAAAAAATGTGGGATGTGCGTTTAAAATGGACAGTTCATCTGGCCATTTTAAACTCTCGCCCATTACAAGTATATTTAATGCTGAGCTGAAGGCAATTGAACTCGCACTTTTCAAATTAAAAAATCAAAGAAGTAACAAGGCAATAATCTTATCAGATTCATTAAGTGCCTTATTAGCAATCCAAAATTTATATATATTTCACCCTATTATCCAAAAAATCCAAATAATACACCAAGATCTTATCAGAATGGATAAAGTAATTCACTTCATGTGGATCCCTAGCCACAAGAAAATTTTAGGTAACGAGGAAGTCGATCGACTAGCAAAAAAGGGAGCAAATAAATTAACTTACGATTTCACCGAATTGTGCTATGAGGATATAAAATTATTTTCAAAAAACTTAATCCTGAAGAACTGGGAAAATGAATGGGAGGAAATAGAAAATAATTTTTTAAAAAGAATCAAACCAAATATTACTCCACTGTTAAAACACAAATATAATAGTAGGAGAGAACAAACAATAATAACTCGTTTGAGAATTGGTCATTGTTTCTTTTCTCATGGCTTTTTAATTAATAGAGAAGCTCCACCTTGGTGTATTACGTGTGACAGGAGAATTGATGTATCCCACATATTAGTGGATTGCCCACTTTACAATACTAAAAGGATAAAATATAAACTTGAAAATAAAAACATCAGGGATATTCTCTCTGATATGGATTGCTATGAAAACCTGCTTGGGTATTTGCGTGATATTAATCTTTTTAACCATATCTAAAATATCCCTCTTCTACTTCTTTGATTTTACTAATTTAATCTGTTGTATATTTATTAAATAGTCCCTTTACAGCTTTTGTTGTTATTTTATATAGTTTATCGTTGTTGTTATATTGTATAGCTCTATTTTGTTGTTATTTTATATAGTATTATCTTTGTTGTTATTTTGTATAGGTCTATTTCGTTGTTATTTTATATAGTATTATCTTTGTTGTTATTTTGTATAGGTCTATTTTGTTGTTATTTTATATAGTATTATCTTTGTTGTTATTTTGTATAGGTCTATTTTGTTGTTATTTTATAAAATTTATCTTGTTATTTTATTTGTCTATGATACTATTTATTTAAGACGTTTCTAGGTTGTCTTGTATTTGAGGCGCTAATAACCCTTGTCGTTGATGCGCCCTAAAACACCTATATAATAATAATAATAATAATAAATTCCTCGAATAGTTTATTATTAAATTAAATTTAAAATTAATAGTATAGCTCTAATCTTAGATGAATGCGATAGTTTACTCGTGACAAGTCTAAACTTTGAGGAAATTGTACCGAGTCTTTTTCATTTTTCCCTCCTATTTAAAGGTTTTAATGTGGTATAATAAAAGAATGATTGTAATAGTAATAATAATAAAAAAGAAGGAATCCCATAATTTCCTCTTAATTAATTCACATTCACGCAGATTCCCATCTTGACTGATAAAATATTCACTTTCTTTTATTATTATTTTTCTGGGTAATACACTTTCATAACAAACAAAAATTCTTAAATTTATCTAATAAACTTTTTAAATTCATCATCATAATATATACTTATGTTTATACAAATATATATATATATATATATACAAAGGTATAAAAGTGTAAAGTTTAAAAGTCTCTAATTGCCATGGATAAAGAAAGAATGAAAATGAAGAAGAAGATGAAGAAGTGGATAATAATAATAATAATAAAAATAATAAAAAAATGTTGAATTATGAGACGGAAAAGATAAAAAAAAGTAAATTTAAAAGTGCGAAAGATAAAATGATTATCATTTATTATATTTAAGTACCTGGCCGAGAGAGCGTTGCTCGGTAATTTTTTTACCATATCAAGTTAAAGATATATTTTAATATTATATATTAAAGATATTATAATTTTTTATATTTGAATCCACAAATAAATAAAATTGAAATAAAATATAATTTAGTGATAGGCTCCGACCATCATCAAGGCATATAACGGTGCTCAAAGTTTTGAATTTAATTGTAATTAAAAATAATATTAATATACAAGTGGGTTTCTTAGTTGACCCTTATAAATCCTGAAGAAGGAGGGACGATCCTCTGAAATGTTGGGTTTTTTAAGACGTCAAATTACAGTTTCTGATTACTATAATATAATAACGAGCTTCGAGCGCGTACTAACGAATATAAATATATATAATAATGTATTATATTTGTTTAAGACTATTGGTATATGTTCGTTCAGTAGCAGAAAATTTTCATGGGGGAGGGTCAATCCAAAAAGCAAAATATTTAGTGGGAATTTTTACTTTACCATACAGGGTATGGTCAAGTATTGTAATCGTGCATGAAAAAAGTGTGTTTTTTCCTTATTTTTCGAAATATCTCAAAAACGGCTGAAACTATTTTGATTAAAAAAATTGAACGAAACCATGGCATTTCGGTCTACAAAAAAGGTCTAATAAGTGAACATCAAAAAAATTATATATTTTGAGATAATAATTGTTTTGTCAAAATGTCTGTTAGTCTGGTTGTCTGTTACCAAATTTTTGTGGATGAGCTAGCTCAAAAACTAGTTTGAATATCGAAACCAAATTTCACACGTAGTTTTGGTCCATTGAGATTAAGAGCTGATTAGATTTTGGTGCATATCGACCCAAAATTAAGGGGGGTGGAGGGGGTTAAAAATTAAAAATCTAGGCCATTTGAGAAAACTCAACCAAATTTTGTATACATAATCAGTGGACCCCCAAAAATCTAAAAATGCAAAAACTAACCGCCCAAAATGGGTGGGGGTGTAGGGTAAAAAATGAAAATCTTGGCCATTTACCAAACTTAACCAAATTTTGTATACATAATCAGTGGGACTCCAGAAGTATAAAAATTCAAAAACTAACCCCCCTACATGATTATAAATAATTTTAGGGGCCAGGTTGTATGGTAAAGTCAAGTGGATGGGCACATCAGAACACGTAAGCTTATTTTTATTAAAACAAATACTTAGGTACTTTAAAAAATTAAAAAAGAACATAATTCTTGATTAAACATATAAAATATATTTAATTACGGTTATAGTTTGCCATAAGAAACGGTTTGTCGTTGTCGTCAATCATCCCATGAACCTTGCCCGTGGCTATGCCCCTGTCCGTTGGTAAACGGTGGTTTCGGGTCGAGAAATTGGTTTGTCGTGTTCTCATCTGCGGGAAAATTTAATTTGATAGGTTTTTTCTTGATTAAAGTAATAATTCACTAATTCACGGATGTATCAAGAAAAAATTCATATATTTATCTAAAAAAAACCATTTTGATTAAACAAACTTTATTAAGTATTATCGAAGAAATCAATATAACTAGAGGTTTCAATTATGGAAAAAATCATTTTATTAAGTTTTTTAATTAATTTTCATCGAACGAATGCTAAGTTTATTTAGGTTCTCAAAAGGTTTCCTTTCCCTTTTGCATGCACACAAATAATATACGAAGTAGTATTGTGGGCTGGTTCTTAACCTTAGATAATAATACTTTAAAAATATGAACCCTTTAATTCAATAATTCTAAAGTCAATTCTACAGAACTAGAAATTATTTTAGTATTTTTTGAAAAAAAAAAAAGAAATTAACTCTGACCACACGACAGGATTCGAATCTCCGATCTTTCTTGTTTAGTCCAAGATCGACTTGAACAACTCAAAGATTCTCTCCTTTTTTTACTTTACCATACAGGGTATGGTCAAGTATTGTAATCGTGCATGAAAAAAGTGGTTTTTTCCTTCTTTTTTTCAAAATATCTAAAAAACGGCTGAAACTATTTCGATTAAAAAAATTGAGCGAAACCATGGCATTTCGATCTACAAAAAAGCTCTTACAATTGAACATCGAAAAAATTATATTTTTTGAGATGATAATTGTTTTGTGAAAATGTCTGTTAGTTAGTCTGTGCGTTACCAAATTTGTGTACGAGCTAGCTCAAAAACTAGTGTGAATATCAAAACCAAATTTCACACGTAGTTTTGGTCCATTGAGATTAAGAGCTGATTCAGATTTTGGTGTATATGGATCTAAAATTAAGGGAGGTCGAGGGGGGGTTAAAAATTAAAAATCTAGGTCGTTTGAGCAAACTCAACCAAATTTTGTATACATAATCAGTGGACCCCCAGAAGTCAAAAAATTCAAAATCTAACTGCCCAAAATGGGGGGGGGCGGAGGGTCAAAAAATGAAAATCTTGGCCATTTACCAAACTCAACCAAATTTTGTATACATAATCAGTGGACCCCCAGAAGTCTAAAAATGCAAAAACTACCGCCCGAAATGCGGGGGGCGGAGGGTCTTAAAATGAAAATCTTGGCCATTTACCAAACTAAACCAAATTTTGTATACATAATCAGTAGGTCCCAGGAGTCTAAAAATGCAAAATCTAACCGCCCAAAATGGGAGGGGGGTGGAGGGTCAAAAAATGAAAATCTTGGCCATTTACCAAACTCAACCAAATTTTGTATACATAATCAGTGGACCCCCAGAAGTCTAAAAATGCAAAAACTACCGCCCGAAATGCGGGGGGGGGGGGCGGAGGGACAAAAAATGAAAATCTTGGCCATTTACCAAACTAAACCAAATTTTGTATACATAATCAGTAGGTCCCAGGAGTCTAAAAATGCAAAATCTAACCGCCCAAAAATGGGAGGGGGCAAAAAATGAAAATCTTGGCCATTTACCAAACTCAACCAAATTTTGTATACATAATCAGTGGACCCCCAGAAGTCTAAAATGCAAAAACTACCGCCTCGAAATGCGGGGGGGCGGAGGGTCAAAAAATGAAAATCTTGGCCATTTACCAAACTAAACCAAATTTTGTATACATAATCAGTAGGTCCCAGGAGTCTAAAAATGCAAAATCTAACCGCCCAAAATGGGAGGGGGGCAAAAAATGAAAATCTTGGCCATTTACCAAACTCAACCAAATTTTGTATACATAATCAGTGGACCCCCAGAAGTCTAAAAATGCAAAAACTACCCCCCCCTATATGATTGGAGCTGCGAAATGAGCTCAAATTTTTATTAAAAAAAATTCAAAAATTGCAAGTCCAAAGATTTTCAAAATTCGAATACGCCGCGCTTTTTTAATTAATCTCAAAATATACATATAACATTTATTCGGTAGTAAATTAGATATAATTATTTCTAAAATGATTACTATAATAAATTCAATTAAAAACATTGACCGGGAAATACCAAATGATTATTCAAATATTTATTTTGACTCCCGGAAACCTTATTTAAGCAGAGATACCACCCGCCAAGCCCTCTTACTCAAAACCAATTTTTCCGTGTACAAAGGTCCTATTTATGCGGACCATAATTTTGTCGCGTTGCTTTTAGATTGAATGAGTTTTGAGCATAATGATCGGACGATAAGGTAGGTCTTTAATTGATATCACTTGTGTTTAGAAATTTTTTATATTGTAAGCTTTTCTTATAAATGTTTTATTTTTTTGTATATAAGGTCCGACATCTTACCGGGATAAACCCAAATTAAACAGATCTCCAAGGGACCGTATCCACCTGCAACGATATTCAAGCTTTCTTTGCAAACTGGGATATTGGCTACCCACATACAAGATCTCCAAGGGACCGTATCCATTTACCGCAACGATATTCAAGCTTTCGTTGCAAACTGTGATATTGGCTACCCACACAAAAACAGACATTGATCATAAAAAATCAATTTAACTAAATTTTCATTTTTATCGTTTTCTTCAAATTTTCTTGTTTTCCATTTGTTAATAAAATCATTTAAAACTAAATTGCTTTCTTTTTTAATTTCTTTACCTGATAATCTAAACATATTCATTTTACACCTTTTGAAAGATATTTAATTCCTATTAATCTACAGTCCACTAATTAATCGAAACCACAACAATTTTAATTGAACACTAACTTTTTTAAACCCGAGCTTCAGAAACTTAATTTTTTTTAGAAGCTGACAGCTCCAATGATTATAAATAATTTTATTAAATATAAGTGAGGGGCCAGGTTGTATGGTAAAGTCAAGTGGATGGCCACATTAGAATACGTCAACTTATTTTTTTACTTTATTTTATTTAATAATAAAACAATTTTTATGTCTGTAGAATTGACAGTCAGAATTATTGACATAAGCAGTTCATTTACTTAATAAAATCAAATTTAAACAAAATTTTGAAATAGTATAAATTAAATATAAATAGGTATATTTTTTATCTCGAATTTTTTCAAATTTCTTAATATTTTCATTGATTAAAGCAGTGCTTCCCAACCTGGGGTTCGCGGGTTTTTGTCGTGGGGGTCCGCGAAATTTTTCAGTTGAAAGTATAAATATTTATTTATGAACTAAGTAGGTTATAATGAAAAATATATATAAATTTTTATTCTAATACCGACGTTTCGGAGACCTTTTCTCTCCTTCTTCAGGGTCTACAAAACAATTTACATATAACACAATAATGTTAATTGTTTTGTCGTTTAAATAATTTGGACTGCCTTTCATTATAACCTACTTATTTCGCTTACCAGTCCGTCTTTCTAAGAAAATAAATAAAATTAAATTTATTTATGAACATTTTTAAAATCTCTCGCTCATTTCTTTGTGATAAAATATAAACATGTGAAATAAAAATGTTGACTATTAAAATTTATATATATATTATTTGGGGGGGGGTGTCTGGGGATTATCTTTTCGGATTTAGGGGACCTTGGCATGAAAAAGGTCGGGAAAGACTGGATTAAGGAACGTTTGTATTTCAAATAAACGTTTTCTGATTGTTGTTTTATAAAAAAATCTGTATTTTTTATTTATATTATTTTATTTATAAATTTTCTATCAAGCAGTAAATTGAAGAATATAAATAAAATAAATAACTAAATAAAAATATAATAATATAAATAAATAAATATATAAAATAAAATCTTAATTTTTGAGTAAATTTTGAGAGTTTGAAAAGAGAAAAGCGAGAAGAACAGGGGTACACCCCTATTTTTAACCGACTTCAAAAAAGGAGGAGGTTCTCAATTCGACTGATTTTTTTTTTGTGTGTCTATGTTACCTGATATCTTCGCCAATTGTGAACCGATTTTGATGATTTTTCTTTTGGGTTGGGTTCAGTCTAGTTTCCGATTGGTCCCGTTTTTTTTTCATTGTTATTGGACTTTTTTCTATGTTTGTTATCCATAACTTCTTTGTTTATGAACCGATTTCGATGATTCTTTTTATATTGGAAAGAGGGTACCTTGGGGGTGGTTCCATATTAATTTGGTCAAGTTTAGAAGATAAGATCAATGACGAATTAACGTAAATATCTAACTCTTATCAGCAAATAATCGGAATTATAATAAATAAAATCTTTTATAAAAAATCAACCTGAAAACTTTAATTTAAAACCCGGAAACGTTTCTAGAGAATTTCTATATTTATGAATTGAATTTTATTATCATTTTCTGATTCATTCGCCCGACCCTTTCTCTTACGAGATGCATGCAAGGTATTATATTAAGTCACTATTAATAACATCACTAAAAAGAGAAAAATTAAAATAATTTTTATAAAAAATAAAATAAAACCGACTTCAAAAAATTTTTATTACGAAATATTTACATGAAATTACTTTTTGAGATCAGGAGTAAAAATTATAATAAAACAATTTTTTTCAAAAAGCAATGTGAAACGATATATTATGAACAGGTTGTGGGTTTTTTCAAAATTTTCCCACTAAAATTTGAAGAAAGTGATTGAAATAAAATAAATGGGATTGTTGCAATATGGTCAAATATGCTCGATACTCAAGTGATTGTAAAATGAAAAATTATAATTTAAATTTTTAATATGGAAATAAAGCACTATGTGAAAACAAAGTAAGAATTAATTTTTATAAATTATTTAAAGAATTTTTTTTTTATAAATTTTATTAAACCAATTATTTTACATTAATTAATGTATACATTGTATTTTTTGCTTCGATTCCGGAGATTACTTCTCCACCATCGAGTGTCCTTATTCATCTTTAGTCCGTGTTTTTAATAAGAGGAAAAATCTAATTAGATAAAAAAAAACTCTTTTCCGATAATTATTTCAATTCCATTATTCCCCAATCAAGTCGATTGGTATCATCACCCTCTATCCAATAAATTATTTAAAGAAACAAATCAATAAATTATAAGCATTTAAGAGTAATAATTCAATTGTGAGAGCTAACATTTAAATTTGAAAATTTATAGAAAAAATATTAAATAGAAATATTTAAGGCTCTCTCGATTGTGGGAATTAATTGAAAATTTTTATACTACAAATCGGACATGAAAATAATATTCTGATATTCACAATAACATGAGAACAAAAGAAGCTAGTAGACAGTTTTTTCTGTTGCCAAAAATATCTAGGTTCATTCCGAAATATCATTTCCACACAATTTTAATGCACTTTTAACCCCCCACATAAAATTTGATACATAGATGATCTCTACAGGGTGATTCACGGTCGATGGAACGTTAGACGTTTATGGAAAACGGAAAGCAGGATTTTTCTGAAAATTTACCACCTTACATTTTCTTACCTGTTCTATCGATCTAAAATATTTTGAGAATTGCGACGTTTTGGCTTCCATTGTAAAGTCATAGAAACTTTATTTTTTTTAAATGGAACACCCCGTATATTAACACTTTTTTAGAACCGCCCTTTTATTAAAATACTTTTTTGTTAATATTGTCCTATACCTATCTCTATCGGTTTTTGAGATTAAAAATAATTTGTGTTAAATATGGTCCAAAACATGACCCTAATTAAACTTAAATAAATTATTGCTCTCAATTCATGAAAAGTTTATATTTTGGTGGTAGTTTAGAAACAACCGAAGTATTTAATTTATGCCAAAAAATCGACTCCATATTATACAGGGCGTGCTAAGATTACTATTATTTACGTTATTCATATAAGGGGTCAAAATTTGTTTTTTTCAAATAAGACCCCATGTATATTACTCAATAAATTGAAAGATGACGAAAAATGCTTTAAGACGATATATCATGTCCCTATACCTAAAACATCAAGTTTTCTTAATAAAGCCGCTTTATCGTGAAAAATTACTTTTTAATGAATTTAATTTTAACTAACCATGGCAATATCAAGCTTATGACAGTTTGTTGACTATATATAAGAAACTTATAAAGAGTTTATTGACGGTGTTCAAAAAATCTCTCAAAATGATGGGAAATTTGATTATTCAAACGAAGTTATTATGAAATTATTTATTTTGTACTATAAGAACTAGAAATATCAACTTTTCATGAATTGAGAGCACTAATTTAGTTAAGTTTAATTAGGACCATGTTTTGAAACATATTTAACACAAATTATTTTTTATCTCGAAAACCAATAGAAATAGCTATAGGACAATATTAACAAAAAGTATTTTAATAAAACGGGGTGTTTCATTAAAAAAAATAAAGTTGCTATGACTTTTCGATGGAAGCCAAAACGTCGCAATTCTCAAAATATTTTAGATCGATAGAACAGGTAAGAAAATGTAAGGTGGTAAATTTTCAGAAAAATCCTGCTTTCCGTTTTCCATAAACGTCTAACGTGCCATCGACCGTGAATCACCCTGTATATAGACTAAGAAAAATTTAATTGAAGGAGACAATAAAAGAGTGTGTCTTCTGCTGGAATTATAAATTTTATTTATTTATAACGAGACTATAGTTTCTAGGGCTTTGCCCTCTTCATCAGTCTATTACATTGGATTCACAGGAATTAATTTATGAATGAAAGATGTTAAGCTTTCATTCATAAATTAATTCCTGTGAATCCAATGTAATAGACTGATGAAGAGGGCAAAGCCTCGAAACTATAGTCTCGTTATAAATAAATAAAATTTATAATTCCAGCAGAAGACAGACTCTTTTATTGCCTCCTTCAATATATAAAAATTCTGCTACTCTCGGCAAAAACTTTCAATTTAATATGAAAAATTTAATCTTTATATATCAACCGATTTAGAAAATATGATTACTTAAAATTCCCCAAAATTGCATGATCGATTATTTTCAAATTGCGAAATGAAAAAAATCGAATTATAATATGAGCGGCTGTAGCTACTAATAAACTGAAATTTGGCACAAATATTTGAATTAAAAAAAAAAAAAACTTCACTCTTGAACCAACTCAAACTAGTAAACAAAATAATTTCCAAATCACTTACAAAAATGTTTCTATTTCCAATACGGAAAAATTCATTCAAGTTATAGCTTATAGACCTTTTCGTATTTAAAACATCAGAAATTACTTTTGTATGGAATCAAAAAACTCGAATCGTTATTTTTTGAATCTTCTCTGACTTTTAAAACAAATTAGTTGAAATTTTACGTATAATTCACGAGGATATTGTACTCCAGTGACTGGGATATTATAAATGTTGCAGTAAAACCCCGTTTTTAATAAAAACGCGTTTCGTTGAATACCTTTATTGCAACTAGAATTACTGATGTTGGCTGAGGTTGGTTCAAAGGTGTAGAATCTTCATGTTTGACTTTCCGCCTCATTTCGTGTATTTATTTTCAAAATTTTTTAAACGGAAATATCAAAAATTAGAAGAAAAGGGGATGTAATTTTTGTTTAAAAATTTTTGAAAATAAACACACGAAATGAGGAGGAAGATCAAAAATGAAGATTCTAGACCTTTAAACCAAACTCAACCAACATCAATAAAGTCTAGTTCCCATAAAGGTATTCAGCGAAACGCATTTTTACTAAAAAACGGGTTTTACTGCAACATAAATATGAAAAGAAGATATCTATGTCTAAGGGGCCGTCAATAAATTACGTCACACGAATTTCAAGATTTTTAGACCCCCCCCCCCCCTCTTTCCTTGTGTCACATTCTCTCACATTTTCATTGAGCCATCCCCCCAGTGTTGTGGCATCACAATATAAATTGAATTTAAAAATGGTCTTTGTCGGCACGATTTACAATTAAATGTATTATTGGAAAGAGTTTAGAATAAATAAATTATTGTATCAAAAGATTGTAACCCATTATCTTAAACAAATTATTCTTTGTTGAAAAAAATCATAATAAAATATTTATAAGCTAACATAATCTTCTTGGAATGAATCCTCAATTATCAGAAAAGAGTTTATTTATTTGAAAAAAATAAGTGTTTTTGCTAAAAATTGGTTGCTTAGAATTTTTTTGTACAAATTTATTCATATTTCAGGTTGGAATAATAGCATAATACTCTAAATATAAAAAATTTATTTGAAAATTTAAAAAAAAAAATAATTTGACTTTTGTGACATCACACTTTTTAAGATCCCCGGACCCTCCTGTCACATGTTGTCACAAATCTGTGATGCCCCATCCTCCCTTACTGTGTGACTTAATTTATGGTAGGCCCCTAACCAAAACTGATATTAACACATTTTTTTCAAAATTTGACTTTCACCACTTTTAAAATAAATGGCCCTATTATGTATTTAAATTTTTCACTATTTAATGGAGATTCCGTATGGTAAAATAAAAATAAAAATAAAAATTTGGTTAGAGTTTGCTCAAACGGCCTAGATTTTTTAATTTTTACCCCCCCCCCCCCCCCCCCCACACCATTTTGGGCGGTTAGTTTTTCTATTTTTAGTCTTCTGGGGTCCCACTGATTATGTATACAATATCTGGTTGAGTTTGGTAAATGGCCTAGATATTAATTTTTTGACACAGCATCCCCCCCCCCCATTTTGGGTGGTTTGTTTTTGCATTTTTAGACTTCTGGGGTCCCACTGATTATGTATACAAAATTTGGTTGAGTTTCATCAAATGGCCTACATTTTTAATTTTTAACCCACCTCCATCCCACTTAATTTTGGGTCGATATGCACCAAAATCTAATCAGCTCTTAATATCAATGAACCAAAACTACGTGTGAAATTTGGTTTCGATATTCACACTCGTTTTTGAGCTAGCTCGCTCACAAAATTTGGTAACGCACAGACTAACTGACAGACTAACAGACATTTTGACAAAAAAATTATTATCTCGAAAAATATAATTTTTTAGATGTTTACTTATTAGGGCTTTTTTGTAGTGCGAAATGCCATGGTTTCGCTCAATTTTTTTTAATCAAAATAGTTTCAGGCCGTTTTTGAGATATTTCGAAAAAAAGAAGGAAAAAACCACTTTTTCATGCACGATTACTGTCCTTGCCTTTCCTGTATGATGAGTAAAATATGATGATTGAAAATGTTTTAAAAAGAATTAAATAGTACAATAGGCGGCTGACAGGCTTTGCCTCAAGTTTAGACTAGAATGAAATACTAAATATCTGAAGCCAAGTGTTTACCTTGAGTAGATGAAGAATTGAACAATTATTTCATAGCAGCATCAGTGAACAAATTCACATCAAATCAACAAATCACAACAACGAGAAAAGACAATCCAACTGGACTCAATGAAGACTGGATTAATAATGAATGAATAAATTGTATTGGAAATGAAAGAAAGAAAGAGAATTGTTACCTGAGGGCTCTGATTAGATTAGCACTCGAGGAAAATAATTCCAGGGAAAAATAGATCAATCAATATTAATAAGTGACCATTCAATAAATAAATACACGTCACTCTTTTTCAAATCTATCTTTTATTCTAAATATAGAGGGGACAGGAGAGGAGGGGATGGAGGGGAAAACTGAAGGTACAACCCCTTTTTTATATAATATTAAAAAATTTGATAAATAAAATAAACCTTGACTTAAGTGAAAAGATTTGGTTTGCCGAGAATAGAAATGTTGTTTCACATAGAGTAATCAATGAGGTTGTCCTCTGATTGATACAAATAAACATATACATACCTACTGTATACACAAATATAAATACATATTTTTTTGCAACGAAATTTTCTCTGAAGAGAGAGAGACGGACTGGTAGAAATTTTAATTGAATGTAATGGAAGGCAGCCCAGAGGTAGTGAGGAAAGAAAAAATTAACACATATCAAATAAGGTGCAGTTTATTGGAATCCTTCCTCCTTTCCTTTCAAACCGACATTTCAGAGGATTTTTCCCTCCTTCTTCAGGGTTTACAAGGGTCAATGAATGAAACAAATAAAATGTTTCCTTCTTCTCTCCACAGCAGTGTTTTTTTTTTTTTTTATTTATTTGGATTTGACTACTAGGTCATACCAATATATTAAATAATACAAACATAGAAAATACATATAACAATAAATACATAATACAATAGATAATACAATACATAGAAAAGAAATTACATTAACAAATATACATAAATATATATCAAATTATAAAAAACAAAAGAAAACACAGCAGTGTTCAAAACTTTCTTGTTTTTTAACAAAGACATAAAAAAAAAAACAATTTTTTCTTTTCTTTTTTCCTCCTTTTCTTAATTATGAAAAAAAGTGTTTTTCTATGCCTTTGTTAAAAAACAAGAAAGTTTTGAACACTGTTGTGGAGAGAAGAAGGAAACATTTTATTTGTTTCATTCATTGACCCTTTAAAACCCTGAAGAAGGAGGGAAAAATCATCCGAAACCTCGGTTTGAAAGGAAAGGAGGAAGGATTCCAATAAATTACACCTTATTTGATATGTGTTAATTTTTTCTTTCCTCACTACCTCTGGGCTGCCTTCCATTATTTTCAATATAAATACATATGTAAAAAAATATAGAGTAGTAAAAACTATTTAAAACTTTTAAGACTTTTATTCAAGGTATATTAATCATCTTCAAAACAATGTGAATCATAGTATATTTTCAAAATATTTATTTATTTATTGTTGGATTATATTTCTTTTTAAAAATTATTATAAAATGATAAATTAATAAGAGGACCCCAGCACTTTTTGAATGAAATTTTAAGAAGAATTATATTTCAAAAAATAATTATTTGTATAAATTTCAATTGATAAAGAGAAAATTTTTCCCGAAAATTTTGGGTTCCTATTTAACGTTTTTTAAAGAATGTTTTATAAAAGAGCTGTATTTATTATATACATATATCTACTAAAATCTTAGATTTGACCTGAATTCATTTTGTAATTAAATTATTATGATAAAATCCATTGCGGAGTCCTGCTCAACAAGAAGCCCCCGAAGGCGGAATTCGCTAAACGCGATGTACATTGTAGGTGTAATGCTTCATTTATAAAACAACAATTTTATGTTCTTTTCAAAAATATTTTTAGTTTTTATACTTCTTCAAAATTTGGAATATCTTTATACCCCACCCTGTATGTGTTACTTACCATTAGTAAATAGAAACCATTTCTATTCACTCGCACTTGCCACACTACTAATACTAACCACTTATATTGTGTGTTTACACAACACAGAATTAGTGCGAGTGGCTAGTACTAATGCTTAGTAGTAAGCTCGTGTAAACTAGCCTTAACTAATATGGTTTCTAAAAATATATAACATGTTAAGAAGGGTTCCGCGTTAAAATAAATTTAGAAACCGCTGATATACTGGCATATTAATTTCTCTTCATGCCATTTTTGATTTCTGTGTGTATTGTATACAGCCAAGCTGGCCTGTTTTATATATACATAAAAGAATGGGCCACTTGTGTTATCTATAATGTCGATTTAATTTTCTTTGATAAAGTTTTTTTGCGGGGCGAGGAGGATGGTGTGTTAGAAGGGGTGGTTAAGAGAAAGAGAAAGTGCAAAAAGGGGTGTGGGTGTGGGGGTGTGTTCCAGCGACCGCACACCCATCAGAAGCCCGGAACAAGAAGAGCAGGCTCCTCTCCACGATCGATACAACAAGTATCCTGGCTGCTGGCTCTACCCTCAACCCTGCGCTATATGCCTATGGGGGTGGCTGCTTGTTAAAAAAAAGATTTTTTTTTAAAGATCTCTAGAGAAGAAAGAACAGAAGAGAGAAAGTTGACCAAAGCGGGGAAAGTAGGCTTGAATAATTCAACATAGATTCTTCCATTACTAATTCCTTTTATGAGAATGAGACGAGCAAGAATAAGCTAAACACTTTGGTTTGAAATAATTTCAGTTTGCAAAGAGTAGCAGCTAGAAGAGTTGATGATTCATAAAGAGAGATCAATGAGGTTGTCTTCTGCTTGATGCAAATTAACATAACTTAACTACCTTTCCAACATACCTTTCCTATATAAGATCAATAGTCTGAACTATTTTTTGAGGAGAATTTTTATTTTGTATGATGATGAGTTTAGGCGTAAAAATATTGTGAACTACATAGACATGGCAGTATCAAATAACTACCCTATGCACATTATTGATAGGACAATCAGAGAATTATCAACTAAACAAAATAATTTAAATAACAATGTTAACATTTTAACAAATAATAATAATAGTAATTCAAATAACCAGGTCGGACCATACTATTCTGTTGCTTATATTCACGGCATATCCGAAAAAATAAGAAAACTTTATAAAATTTACAACATGAACATTGCCCACAAAAATATAGACAATATTCAATTTTTATTTAATATTAAAGATCCAGCCCCTAGAGAATTATGTAATAATATTGTCTATCAAATTAACTGTCTAGATTGTCCACCAAATTCTAGCACCTATATAGGGCAAAGTTCACGTTCACTAAAAATTAGACTATATGAACATAAATTAAATGTTCGAAATAAAAAGAACAACACAGCACTCTCCACCCATGCAGCTGAACATAGTCATTCTTTTGATTATGATAACGTGCGAATATTGGTCAAGATTGATAATTACTATAAAAGATCTATAGCCGAAATGCTATCTTATATAAAAATAGAATTTTTAGGCTAATTGACTGAAGATGGCGAATAAAATTCAGGCTGAAAGGTCTTATTAAAGGTGTTTTATTGAACCCAGTGATTCCATCTTTGGCTGATACCTCCTCCTTCATCTAGTACAGTTTCATCACAGCCACGAACTCTAACAATATGCAAATTAACATATACGTATATATGTATTTTAATGAACAATTAGACTACGTTATAGGTAGAACCAATCGAATTTGGGGATTTGTATTTCGTAACACTAACTTATTTAACCGTCTCCTGAAAATATTGTCAAAAAACTGTACCGAGGGGGTCAGAAGCCGTGGAAGACCAAAAAAACGATGGAAAGAGAGTTATGACCCTGATGACTGATTGTAATATGTTGGAGAAACAGGTGTTCACACCTATATTTAAGAATAAGAAGAAGAAGAAGTTATTTAAAAGTCCAGAATCAATTAAATACTTATAAATAGATAACTTTAATAAAATCTATATTAATGTATGTATCAAGAATTTGAAGGCCTAACGGAAGGATAAACATGGCAGACTAGAGAGAATTCAGCACAAAGTTCTAAAGACATTTGACATTCCCTTTCCGGTAATCCTTTGTCGAGGTTTGACCATGATTATGCTTCTACTGCTGAAACTTTCTGTCTGCCTCCTGTTTCCTCTTCTATAATATGATTACTTCTGACGTTTGTTTTATTTTTATATAAGATTAAGTCCAACCAAGTGAAATTTTGAGAACTTCAAAATCTATTTACTATACACAGCTCAAATTATATATTAAGAAACAGATTACCATTTTATCTATCCAGAGATACCTTGCTGTCGGCACTCTGAAGCAAATCCTGTATTCGGACTAAGTCAATGTCACAACGATTGGAAAACCCTCTGGATTTCTCATTAAGTATTAACAGAGCTGCAATTTTGCTCAAAAAGCTAACACTAATCTAAGAGTGAACAGGGTATTGTATTTATTTTGATTAGTTATGTCTATTGATTAAATTATTAAAGTGGTTATATATATCCTCTCCCTGACGTTTCGGCTCCTCTCCACATCTATCTGTGCTGAATGTGTTTAGCTGTTTTTACACAGATATACGGGACCTACTTTTTAACGCAGGTTCCGAACGGCTAGCTTAGAGAAGCTACAAGGCAATTATACTCGTGGTAGGTTGCCATTGCTTTCCAAGAGGAGGCGACTGCAAATATCTTATCTGCCAAGACTCTGTCTCGAACCAGCGCACTTCGAGTCAGCGACCCGATACTCTAACCACTGACCCACAGTCGCCTCTCTAATACATCCCCACACACAAAATGAAAAATTCGCACTTTTTGGCCTCTGGGCGAGACCTTATGAAATTTTTGGCAAAACCGTCACGTTCAGTCAGAATGAATACTACAATTTGTGACTTTGATTGAGACCATTGGTTCCGTAGTCTTTACCTGAGGACTCTTTGAAGTCGCGCATGGCGCGAGACTGATAACAATATTTTATCTATACTTTCGCATGGATAAAACAAAAAAGTGTGTAAAAAAAGTCGAGTGCAATAATAATTATAGTGTATAGTATTCATATAAAATGTTATATTGATCCAGAAAATGTCAGGTTCGTCGCTTTCCTCTATTCTTTCTCTACTTTATCTAATTTTAATGTAAATATATGTTTTTCAAAAAAAGAAAAAAAAGAAATTGAATTCAATTTAATTTTCCTTCAATCAGATTTGTCCCTAATGTCATTTTCTGCTTCAAGTGAGAGAGGCAGGGGTGTAAGGGGTAAAGGAAAATGAATTTGTAAACAAATCATGATTGAAGATATCGATAAATTGGACTGTCAGACGTCACTCACCCACTGACTGACACTTGTTAGGATTTACATTCCTCTCTCTCTTTTACTAGTAAATGGGATATATAGGATATTATTTATACGGTCATATAACTCTGACTGAACTATGTTCTACACATAATAATTATATAATGAGACATTCCACGACATATCAGACAGTTGGAAAAAGTTTAATTTTTGATTTGCTTGTTTTCTTGTTATTTTTTTCTGTACTTCCAAGGAAATATATAGGGGACGGACGGGCAAGAAGGATATGTTCATTTTAAAAATAAATAAAAATATAATTTTTAATTATACTTATTTGTAACTTTGTATTTATAATCTTTGGATATTGTTATATTAGTAATTGAGATCAAAATTCTAAAAAAAAAAATTGTTCTTTGATTTATACTTGTTTTTTAAAAAAAGACCGATTATCCGTTTTGCCCACCTAGGGCGGGCAAAATAAATACATAGGTCGGGCAAAACGAATATTGACAAATAATCAAGACAATCGTCACAAACATATGATCCTTGGCCTGAATATGCTGAACAAGCTTCATGTCATCATCCGGTACATTGATGACAGCACCCTACATAACGCCCCTGCATCGCATAAAAACCGTGCAGACATTGCCTCCTCAATTAATTTAGACTTATGC
The DNA here is from genome assembly GCA_024734495.1 of Forficula auricularia. NCBI lineage: Eukaryota > Metazoa > Arthropoda > Insecta > Dermaptera > Forficulidae > Forficula > Forficula auricularia. Next base: position 5,837,623 of record JALMQS010000108.1, read on the forward strand.
AAACTCAAAAACTGGGGATCCCAAAACTTAGTTAACTTCAATGCAGGGAAAACTCAGTGTTGCCTTATTTCTAGGCGCGTCAACAGAAACCTCCCAAACATATCATTCGACTCAAACTCACTAGAATTCAGGGATAAAATTTCAATGCTAGGCGTAACTCTAGGGTCTGACCTTTCATGGAATGACCATATCTCAACCACTGCTAAAGCTGCAGCGCGCAAGCTTGGTCTCCTATTTAGGTCTAGACGCTGTTATACTCCCAGTCAACTTCTTATACTTTATAAGGCTCAAATTCGTCCCTGTTTCGAATATGGCTCTCATCTGTGGAGGGGTGCCTCCAAGCATTCTCTTGCTACACTGGATGCAATTCAGAAGCGAGCAATTAAACTAATAGGAGACCCAGCTCTAACCAACTCACTCGACTCCCTGGCTCACCGAAGAACCGTTTCCGCCCTTTCCCTGTACTACAGATACTATATCGGTGTCTGTTCAGTCAAGCTGAAATCAATTATCCCCCCTAAAGCCCTCTTTACGAGAAACACGCGGTTTTCGAACGCTCAGCACCCCTTTGCTGTCAAATTGCATAAAAGTCGAACAAGCGCTTTCGCCAACGCTTTTATCCCTATATCACCTCCAGAGACTGGAACTCGCTCCCTGCCACCATCTTTCACGCGACTTATAACCTACAGCTATTTAAGACCCGTATCCACAGATACATTCAACCCCCGCCCAGCCCATAAAATTCTTTCTTCTTCTTTTCACGATGGAGGGGCCAACCCAGGCCTTTAGGGGTTGCACCTTTTTGGTGTAACTCCTATTCTCATCATTTTAATTAAAAAAAAATGTGTCCATTCTCCACAATCTCCAGTCTTCAATAGGCGGGTGAAACTAAGCTTCTTTGCCCATAGTGCAAAAGTGTGACTCCTTTTGATTTGTGTTAGTTTTTAGGTGCGATGAATACTCCTGTGACACTGCAGCAACAAATTACTGTTATTCAAAACTCCTTTTTCATTGATGGAAACATCCCAACCTGTTTTTCCCATAAGTAGACAGGACTTTAGGTGGTTTAGACGATGAAGTCCTCACGGATATTGTCGTTTCGTTTTGCCCGCCTCGTAATTTATTTATATAGCCTAACCTCAAACAAAAATAGTATAGAAAAAACTTAAAATCAATGTATTTTTTATACTTATATTTACAGCAAAATTTAGTAAAAATATCAAAAAATCGCTAGCCTTGAATATAATAAAATTAACATAACGTACTTAGGGTGGTTTTATCGTAATTTTTTCAAACAAATTCAATTTCTTTATATAGAACGGGTAGTTATTAACTTATCCTGCGGGTCGAGATATGACAGCAAGTGCATATAGGTAATGAGTTACACTAGCACCATCTTTTTCTATCTATTAAGTAACGAACTAGAACAAATATTCTTTTTGCCCGTCCGTCCCTATATATTTTCAAAAAAGAAAAAACAATCATTAAATTTAAATTGAAAAAACACCTGTTAATTTCTATATTCTTTTATCATAACGAAGGTTTAAATCATTCACAACAAGATATTTTCTGCATTTTTGATCCTGATATGTGATATTAATCTACTAATATAGTATAAAGTGACCAGATGTTTTACACTGGAATGTGGGACATGAATCTGTATGTAAAATAATTATTTTATTATCGTATATTGTAAACCATAATGGAATAAAAACAGTCATACATAAAATTAAAAGATCAATATAATCACTCGTACTTTTCCGATGAAATATGAACTTTTTTCAATAATTCATCATTTTGTGATATATTGTTTCAAAATTTCTCGCACTTCACTTGCAATATAGCCTTCAACGTTTCTAAGCACAGTCAGGTCATTTAATAATTACACCTAGTATAATGGGAGCCCCTGATATTTAGACAACTATATTGGCAGATCAGTTGAGGGTAAAGACGCAAGACATTTCCCCATTTTTAGTTTATCCCGAGGGGTGAACCGGGACCTAATATGCTTTACACATACTTTCACTTCTACTTCCAAATATTTCCAAGTACTTCCAAATATTGCCAAGTACTTCCAAAATACTTCCAAAGAGGTGTACACCTACTTCCAATCGCGGATCACCCCACGCTTTATCCAATGCGAAGGAGATGGACGATTGGATCAGTCTCGCGCCAAGCGTGTCTTCAAACACTAAATAAATAAATAAATATTAAGGAGGTCGAGGCCTACTAGAATTACAAAAAATTTTGAACAGGAACGAAATTTAATCATTTTTTATTAGTGGGTTTTAAATTTAAAATAATAATAATAATAATTAATTAATAAAAGAAAATTGAAAACAAAAACACCTAATAATTTGTTTATCAAAGCGGACAGCGTGCGCAGGCCAAGTTCGAGCATTGGTTTGGCCGGAGGGGTGATCCGCGATTGGAAGTAGGTGTACACCTCTTTGAAAGTATTTTGGAAGTACTTGGAAATATTTGGAATTACTTGGAAATATTTGGAATTACTTGGAAATATTTGGAAGTATTTGAAAATATTTGGAATTACTTGGAAATATTTGGAAGTATTTCAATAATATAGCTTAAATGGATTCTGAGATATGGATGGACCTGAGAAAATAGCTAATTTTGGCACTCATTCCCTGAAAGGTCATCAAAACCTATAGGATACTTTCAATCATTCCAGTATGATGAAATTTTGCCTGCTAGTAGAGTTTGTGACACAAACAAAGGAAAAATTCCAAAAATCAAAACTTTCTATCTTTCAACCCCTTCAAAATGGGGGGGGGGTCAAAAATGAAAATTCTAGCGCGTTGGACCAAACTCAACCAAATTTTGTATACATATTCTGTAGACCCCCTGAAGGCTAGAAATGCAAACCAACTAAAATGGGGGGAAGGGGGGGTCAAAAATGAAAATCCTAGCCCGTTGGACCAAACTCAACCAAATTTTGTATAAATCATAAGTTTCCTGTATTTGATTCAATCGCGAATCGAATGCAGATGATTTATGTCAAATATTAAGGGACAATAATATCCGAATTTTTTCTAATTTGAAATAGTGAAGTTGATTTTCTCATTAATATATCAAAGAATAATTAACATATTAAAGAGAATTGTTTTGATCGCGCTTTTTAAAACAAGATATATATCTGCTGGTTGAAGCTATTAGAGTCTGCTGAGTCTTAAGTCTGGACCAAGAGAGAATGAAAAAGATATGATCCATTTAGCTATAATTCAGCATCATTTCGCGATTGGCCCGCATGAGACTTGGATGGAACACCAAATGAATTTGAAATCTGAGATGTTATATATTCAATCTCCCAGTCCAGAGCGCCCGATCTGTTAACACGTATGTTAGGTGACTGCCATTAATTAATCATAAATCATAAGTTTTCTGAATTTGATTTCTTCTTTCTCTCTCTTTCAACCAGCAGTAGTCTCGCGATATATATCTTGTTTTAAAAAGCGCGATCAAAACAATTGTCGTTAATGTATTAATTATTCTTTGATATATTAATAAGAAAATTAACTTCAAATTTTGTATACATATTCTTTGGTCCCCCAGAAGGCTAGAAGTGAAAAAACTAACCACCCAAAATGTGTGAGGGGGGGGGCAAAATAAAAATTCTAGCCCTTTGGACCAACGGGCTTCTTCATTGCTTACAAAAAGAAGAGAAATCACAACCAAAACATTCTGTGAAAAACAGACCAAGTACTAAAAATTAGTGAATTCTAGTATGCAGCCAAGTTAAATTCGCCAAGAATAATTAAGTTGAGAAAATAGTAGATCTCTCAAATTAATTATTCTTGGCGAATTTAACTTGGCTGCATACTAGAATTCACTAATTTTCAGTACTTGGCCTGTTTTTTCACAGAATGTTTTGGTTGGGATTCTTTTATCATAAGAAACGCGGCGGGGGGGGGGGGGGGTGAGGTCCACACCGGGCGTCACATATTTTGGGGCGGTATTTTTTATATTTAGTTATAAATTAATAAAGGAAAGGGTGTGTAGTTTCACAGTGAATGAAATAAACCTCTTTGAGTTTTCAATCACTGTGAAACTACACACCCTTTACTTTTTATTAATTAATATCATGTTTCACCTAAAACCTACACCACTTTCCCTAAGTAAAATATTTATTTATAGTTGTAAAAAACAACTTGTTCAATTCATAAGTTTACTATTCGATTTCCACGAATTATGATTTACTAGATGATTTCGAATATTTTTCCTCGTCGTCAAGTCAATGTAGGGTAGAAAATATTATCTCTAAAAATTTTGCTCGGATACAGACCTCAATGGTGCCGACGTCGAGTAGAAGTTCCATGTACTACTCTGTACTGTCTAATTTAAATATGGCATCCAATGGTAAAAAGTTCCCCCCACCTATAGTTTGTCTCAATTACAATTATTTATTTATATTTATTAATTTATAAAAACCACAAATTGATTAACTTAGAAAGGGCGGCAAATTGGAGACCGCCCCGGGCGAGGCAAATTGGGGACCGCTCGGGGCGGCAAAAGTTCTAAGCACGCCACTGAAATAAATTATTAGTAGGTTTTAAAATAAAAAAAAATTTTTAATTAAAATAAGCTGAGGTGTTCTGATGTGGCCATCCACTTGACTTTACCATACAACCTGGCCCCTCACTTATATTTAATATTTAATAAAATTATTTATAATCATGTAAGTTTTTGCATTTTTAGACTTCTGAGGTCCCACTGATTATGTATACAAAATTTAGTTGAGTTTGGTAAATGGCCAAGATTTTCATTTTTTGACCCTACACCCCCATTTCGGGTGGTTAGTTTTTGCATTTTTAGACTTCTGGTGTCCCACTGATTATGTATACAAAATTTGGTTGAGTTTGTTCAAACGCCCTAGATTTTTAATTTTTAACCCCCACCCCCCTTAATTTTGGGTCGATATGCACCAAAATCTAATCAGCTCTTAATCCCAATGGACCAAAACTACGTGTGAAATTCGGTTTCGATATTCAAACGAGTTTTTGAGCTAGCTCGCCCACAAAAATTTGGTAACGCACAGACTAACTAACAGACAGACTAACTAACAGACATTTTGACAAAACAATTTTTATCTCGAAAAATATAATTTTTTCGATGTTCACTTATTGAGGCTTTTTTATAGACCGAAATGCCATGGTTTCGCTCAATTTTTTTAATCAAAATAGTTTCAGCCGTTTTTTAGATATTTCTAATAAAAAAAGAAAAAAAAAACCCACTTTTTTCATGCACAATTACAATACTTGACCATACCCTATATGGTAAAGTAAAAAAAGAAAATTGAAAAAAAAACAGCTAATAATAATTTGTTTATTCATTTATCATTACAAAACCTTATAAAATCATTGTAGATTTTTGAAATGCAAGTTCTGAAACTAGAGAGCATATGCCTCCCGGGGGTCTATCAAGTAATTAATCCTGAAATACAGAGAATGTATTGGTCTAATAGTGAGTGATCTTTTATCGGCTTGTGTGCGTAAGCCATTATCTGTTGGCATAGTGTTGTATTATTGTATCTGCTGGTGACATTTGTGAAATTTTGTTCTGGACAAATTAATATTGCATCCGGGAGGGGGGGGGGGGGCTGATCCAAAGAAAGAACGTCCTGCTAGTTTGATGGCCAGGGGGATGAGTTGGGCCAGAAGGGCCGGACGGCTGGGCCAGGTCGCCATCTCTTATGTATGAACATGGAGGCGGCCAGGGAGCCAACCAAGCCCGGGCCACCCGCCCGCCTGCCCCGGGCCCAATAAATTGCGGCAGCAATACCTGCTGCCTGTGCGGTAGGGGTGTTCAAACATTAACGCACATTTGGCATGTCCAAATACACACACATACACCCACCCACACATAGATAGAGACATCACTCGGTTGTGGCCTTGATAGAAACAACTCGATTTAACAATTCACACCTGACACCGACAGAGACTCTGCCAACCGGACTAACAGACAGACAGACAAAAGGATAGCAAGATCAATTCAATCAAAATCAGCCAAAGAACATTCGTTCCTTCTTTAATAAATAAATACCTGGAAGAACGAGGTTCGCTTGTCGCTTTAATGATTATTTATTTAATCAACCGCTTGATTTGTTTTGATTCAATCAAATTATTCATTCAACTATTATTCGCACCACTGACAAATTGCACTGCTCAACTAAAATTTGTATCCATAAATCAAATAATGAATTCCAGTAGAGATTTTTACTCTGATTACACTGTTAAACAAAATTTTTTCCCCATAAACCTAACAATGGATTTCAGTAGAGTTTTATACGCTGATTATTATGCAATTTTCCGATTTTTTAAAACACGTCAGAGTTTTGAGATATAATCGGTCAAAATGACGCTCTTCTGCTGGAAGTATAAATTTTATTTATTTATAACGAGACTATAGTTTCGAGGGCTTTGCCATCTTCATCAGTCTATTACAATGGATTCACGGGAATTAATTTATGAATGAAAGGTTAAAATCTTTCATGTGGTTAGGTTAAGAAATTGTTCAGTGTGGGCAAGTTAAGAATTGAAATTCATACTTGTTTTATTATTTTGGCTGTAGGTGGCGTTCGTGAAGTTTATATTTTAGCGGCTATTTTTAAAATAAAGCTTTCGGGAATTTCTATTTTCCGATTTAAGAATTTTTTTGGTGAATTATTGTATGATTTTAAAATTTCTAACGATTCGAAAAAACTAATTTTTAAGGGATCTAATTCTGATCTAATTAATTTAATATTTGATTCATCTGGAAAACAATGTTTCTCAAAACATTTTGTTGATGTAATATAAAACAGCTTCCTCTTGAATTTTCATATTACCACTTGTTTCTAGCTCAATTAGAACTCGAGTTATAACCAAAAAACTAAGACCTTATGTTTTTAACTATGATTAGCCTTTATAATCACCTAGTTTTAGCTTTTTTGGTTATAATTCGAGTTCTAATTGAACTAAAAACAAGTGGAAATTTGAAAATCAAAGAGATAGCTGTTTTCTATTAGGTCAACAAAATATTTTGATATCAAATATTGGTGTTTAATATTTAATGAGACTCGAAAATAGGTCAAAATGACCTTTTTCTTCAATTTGACCGATATTATCTCAAAACTCTGACGTGTTGTAAAAAATCGGAAAATTGCATGATAATCAGCATATAATACTCTACTGGAATCAATTGTTAAGTTTACGTGGAGAAATTTTTGTTTAATTTTTGTCTAACAGTGTTATTTATCAGGCAATTGTACGATTTTTTACAACAGGTCAGAGTTTTGAGATATTATCGGTCAAAACGACGAAAATGGCAATTTTGACCTTATTTTCGAATCCCGTTAGATATTAAACAGCAATATCAAAATATTTTGATGACCTAATAGAAAACAGCTTCCTCTTTGATTTTCAAATTACCACTTGTTTTTAGTTCAATTATCATTTATAATCACGTAGTTTTAGTTTTTTAACCGAATTAAAAAAAAGGATGAGGTTATCAATTCAACGGAATGTCTTTTTTTTGTGTTATGCATCGATTTCTCTTATTTTTGTTGCATTGGGTTCAGTATAGTTTCCGATTGGTCCCATATAAATTTCATTGATATTGGATCTTTTTTGTTATGTATGTTTACACATAACTTCTTTTTTTATGAACCGATTTCGATGATTCTTTTTTATTGGAAAGGGGGTACCTTAGGGGCGGTCCGATATTAATTTGGTCAAGTTCTGATGATAGGATCAATGACAAAATAACGTAAATCTCCAATTCTTATGTGCAAATAATCGAAATTATAATAAATAAAATCTTATAAAAATAAAAGTACTGAAAGCACACAATTATTAAAATTATTCCAAACGATGCGAGGTATGTAGAGTCACAAATTGAGATCAGATGTAGGATATCAGTTTTGACAGAAGGATTTTTCTATAATTACTCATAGTATGAAAGATTTTAATTGGCGTTTGTGTTTCTCAATCTTGTTTCCAGACTGAAGATGGCAAAGCATATTATCTGAAACGTTTCTTTTTCTGTTACAATTAAATCAACAACAACAAGATAAGAACAATTTTTGATTTATAGAAAATTCCTTCTGTCAAAACTGACATCCTACATCTGATCTCGACTTGTGACTCTATATACCTCGCATCGTTTGGAAGAATATTAATAAATAAAATATATTATATAAAAAAAAAAACGTTCATCTAAAACCCGCTAACGTTTTGAAATAATTTCTCTATTTATGAATTAAATTTTATTATTAATTTCTTGGGAGAGAATTGGAGGAGGAACCAATCGACTTGATTGGAGAATAATGGAATTGAAATAATTATCGGAAAAGAGGTTTTTTTATCTAATTAGATTTTCCTCTTATTAAAAACAAGGACTAAAGATGAATAAGGACACTCGATGGTGGAGAAGTAATCTCCGAAATCGAAGCAAAAAAATACAATGTATACATTAATTAATGTAAAATAATTGGTTTAATAAAAATTTATTAATTTCTTATCGAATCTTTCTCTTACAAGATGCATGCAAGGTATTATATTAAGTCACTATTCTTAAAATTACTAAACTAGAAAAATGAAAATAACAATGTTCGACAAAAAATATGACCCCGTAAACCTAGCAATGGATTCCAGTAGAGTTTTCTATACTTATTATCATGCAATTTTCCGATTTTTTACAACACCTCAGAGTTTTGAAATAATATCAGTCAAATTGACGAAAAAGCCCATTTTGACCTATTTTCAAGTCCCAATAAATATTAAACAGCAATATTTGAAATCAAAATATTTCATTGACGTAATAGAACACAGCTTCCTCTTTGATTTTCGAACTACCACTTGTTTGTAGCTCAATTAGAACTCGAGTTATAACTAAAAAACTAAAACTACGTGATTATACAGGATAATAAACATAGATAAAAACATAAAGGTCTTAGTTTTTTAGTTATAGCTCGAGTTCTAATTGAGTTAAAAACAAGTGGTAATTTGAAAATCAAAGAAGAAGCTGTGTTCTATTACGTGAACAAAATATTTTGATTTCAAATATTGCTGTTTAATATCTAATGGGACTCGTAAATAGGTCAAAATGGCCTTTTTCGTCAATTTGACCGATAATATCTCAAAACTTTAACGTGTTGTAAAAAATCGGGAAATTGCATGATAATCAGCGTAGAAAACTCTACTGGAGTCCATTGTTAGATTTACGGGGTGAAATTTTTGTTTAATTTTTGTCGAACAGTTTAATTTTTAGAAGAAAAAAAACGACTTCAAAAAAAACAAATGCAACAAATAAAATAATAAGAGCTCAAAAATAAAATAAAATGCACTAAAAGGTATAAAATAATTATCTTATTTAGTTACAACCAAACGATGAAATATTTGCATGAAATCACTTTTAGAAGTCGGTGCCAAACAAACTATATAAGCGAGCTTACGAGATGTTATCTTCATTACACGCCAAATGTACTAAGTAAGATCCGTAGAGTGCGATTCATAAAATGTACTTGTTTGGCACCGACTTCAAAAAGTGATTTCATGTACAATTTCAACATTTAGTTGTAACTAAATTAGATAATTATTTTATACCTTTTAGTGCATTTTATTTGATTTTTTAAAGTCGGTTTTTTTTCTAAAAATTATTTTTTCGTTATAACTCGAGTTCTAATTGAGCTAAAAACAAGTGGTAATTTGACAATCAAAGAGGAAGCTGTTTTCTATTACGTCAATGAAATATTTTGATTTTAAATATTGCTGTTTAATATCTAACGGGATTCGAAAATAAGGTCAAAATTGCCTTTTTCGTCGTTTTGACTAATAATATCTCCCAAACAAGAGCTAATCGGTCATTTTTATGGTGATTTTTGAATTCAGCAGGTGGAAATACATAAGAATCAGCTATTTTTGAGCCCGAAATATTTTCATTGTTGGGCAGTGAAATTTGTTTTTATACAGTGAAAATTTTGAATATAGGTGGAGTAAATCAATTTTATTTGATAAATATCATTTGTTTTTTTAATTTTCTTTACTGTCATTGAGAGACGTTTCGAAATCGTTGGGTCATTGTCAGACAATTTTCATACAGTTTCTAAAAATTAAAAAAAAAAAATTCTTATACCACCTACTATTAATGAGTTATAAAATAAAAAAAAAAACTAATTAATTTTCAAAGTGAAATTGAAAAAACTTGTCAATTTATTTTTGTTTTTATCATAACAACGGCTTAGAATATCAATAGAATCTGTAAAAAAAATATATATATTTTATGGATTTTTGAATCTGAAATTTTGATGCTAAACAGACTGAAATCTAATCTGTTCTTTGTATTAGAAATAATTAATTTCAATTCGACTTTTAATAAAAATTTAACCTTCAATAATTTCTATATCACAAAAATACCACTTTGAAATTTAAAGTTAGCTTTAATTTTATCTTTTAACGTAAATCGGTAACAATTTTTTTGAATTAATTTTTAGTAGCTGTACATTATTTAATTTTTCATTATTATTCATTGCGATTCAGAAATTGATTTACACGACCTATACAGGGTGGTGACTTGGCCGACGCAGCATAGCGATTACAATGTTAATTTTTGAATGTGTATTTATTTGCTCCCCTAATTATTTTAGAGTTAAAGTTCTTATAGGTTTTTTGTAGAGAAAAAAATACTGAATCCGAACATATTTTTTGTTTTCAAATTTTGAAATTTCAGAACCGTAATAATCAACATTATAAATAATTGTATTTTTACAAAAATCACTGAGGCCATTATTAAAACAAACAAGGCATTTTCATTTGTTGTTTCTAAGTGACGTTTGTTATATTTGAACTTTTTAAAATCAGTTCTTATTAGAATTTATTGATTACCATAATGAGAAACTCGTTAAATTTGAATGGGCTGAGTTTTGTATTCGTCATTGATAAATAAAAATAGTAGATTCACGTAGATGAAGTTTAGAAAGAGCTTTTAAATTTTCATAAGAATAATCAACGAAATTATAAGTAATATTTTTAAACGTAATTATAACAATAAAATTAGTAAGGAAAACAGAATTTAATTTTTTAACATAATTAACAAATGCATAAAATTAAAACAAAAAATAACAATCATAGCAAATGTTCGAATAAACTACCATTTACCACTAAACAATGGCCCAACCTTTCGTAAATTTCTCGTCTGACATTTGCTAATTGGTATTATTTATTATTATTATTATTTATTGGTGATATTTTATCACATTCGGCTTGTATACGATTTTTGAGTTGATCTAAGTTTTGAACAGGGTCGACAACAATAAAAGTTTTGAATTTAAATTTTTTAAATAAATATCTACATTTTTAAAATCGTTTGCTTGGACTTTTAAATTATGAATTAGACAAAATCTGATGTAATTATCTTTTAGAATTTTAATTCTGCTCAGTTTTTTGTATTCTAATTATGCTCTAAAATAATCACTAAAGACATCACTATTAAACAACAAATGAAAATGCCTTGTTTGTTTTAATAATCCCATGGCCTCAGTGATTTTTGTAAAAATACAAATTTTTTTATAATGTTGATTATTACGGTTCTGAAATTTCAAAATTTGAAAACAAAAATATGTTCGGATTCAGTATTTTTTTCTCTACAAAAAACCCATAAGAACTTTAACTCTAAAATAATTAGGGGAGCAAACAAATGCACATTCAAAAACTAACATTGTAATCGCTATGCTGCGTCGGCCAAGTCACCACCCTGTATAAGTAGTTTAAGCAATAATTTTTTAGTTGGAAAATATGATATAAACACGTAGATATAAAAATATTCAATTATAAAAAGAAACCCACACATATTGAAGTTTAAATTAAAGTGGAAAAAGAAATGATGTCGCATCAAAAAGCATCAACTTGTTTAATGAATATATACAAAATGTATCAGAAAAATTTCCTTCCATTTACTAGTAAAAGTACCTTTGAATTTATCAGACTGAAAGAGAGATGTATTTATGAAAAAGTTGCATTAGAGAAGAGCGAGCAGGTGCCCTGGCAATTGTAAAGACCTTCGTTAAGATATTAAAGCTTGTTTGGCTCATATCAGAAGAAAAAAGGACATATACCTATCTCTTTCTTTCGCATATTTGTTATCAAACGAAGCCAATCACGACATGAAAGACTATATGTATATAAACTCGTATATATGATTATTAAAAAAAAAATTAAAAAATAAATAAACGAGCAAGCAATGTATTTGTGACTGTTAAGCAATATATACCGGTTGAGTTTTTTATCTTGAGACAGTCTTATAACTCAAAAACAGTGCAGTACAAAAGTTTCAAAATAAAAATAAATTTAATAATAATTAATATTATAATTTTGTGACACTGTTCTAAGTCATTCCAGAGTGTATCTCCAGTCTTCTGAATGAATTCCAGTTCCAATTTCGATATTTTGGCCTTCGTTCCTTCGTAGGCTTTACATTTCCTTATTACTTTACCATACAGGGTATGGTCAAGTATTGTAATCGTGCATGAAAAAAGTTTTTTTTTTACTTTATCCAATGCGAAGCATGGGGAAAGTATTGCAATCGGTCTGGCGGCAAGCGCGACTTCAAAGGGTCCTCAGGTAAAGACTACGGAACCCATGGACTCAATTAAGGTCACAAATTGAAGTATTCAATTAGATTGAATTTTAGCACGTGACGGTTTTGCTAAAAATTACCTGGGATCTAGCCGAGAGGCCAAAAAGTGCCATTTTTTTGGAAGTGCGTGGGGATGGATGGATGGATGTGTGTGTGTTATCGTTTATTTCGTCCACGAATTTTTCCACACCGTTGAACTGATTGAATTGAAATTGAAAACCTACCAGTATTTTAACAAAATGAAGCGCTGATTAGTTTTTGGTCCATATCGGTCCACAAACATTAGTACTTTATTTCAGTACTTTTTTAGTTTTTTCTAAATATCTTGAAAATGACTTAACTAATTTTGATGAAATTTAATATCCTAATTAAGTACCTTGGGGACCACAAAAAAGGTTAAATAAAGTTTTTAGTAAATTATATTTTAAAGTACTTTACTCTAGAACATATTAATATTTCAAATGAATTTGGATAAAGTTTAGCAACGATCCGTTGCAGTTTATTTCCTTCTTTTTTTCAAAATATCTAAAAAACGGCTGAAATTATTTCGATTAAAAAAATTGAGCGAAGCCATGGCATTTAGGTCTACAAAAAAGCTCTAATAAGTGAACATCAAGAAAATTATATTTTTCGAGATAAAAATTGTTTTGTCAAAATGTCTGTTAGTTAGTCTGTGCGTTACCAAATTTGTGGACGAGCTAGCTCAAAAACTAGTGTGAATATCGAAACCAAATTTCACACGTAGTATTGGTCCATTGAGATTAAGAGCTAATTAGATTTTGGTGCATATCGACCAAAAATTAAGGGGGGTGGAGGGGGTTAAAAATTAAAAATCTTGGCCATTTGAGCAAATTCAACCAAATTTTGTATACATAATCAGTGGACACCCAGAAGTCTAAAAATGAAAAATTTAACCACCCGAAATTGGGGGGGGGAGGGTCGAAAAATGAAAATCTTTGCCATTTACCAAATTAAACCAAATTTTGTATACATAATCAGTGGGACCCCAGAAGTCTAAAAATGGAAAAACTAACCCCCTACCCTACATGATTATAAATAATTTTATTAAATATTAAATATAAATGAGGGGCCAGGTTGTGTGGTAAAGTTAAGTGGATGGCCACATCAGAACACGTCAGCTTATTTTTTTTTAAGTAGATTTATAGCACGATAAAATGAAGCTCCTGAGGGCAAAATTTTTAAATTATTAATTATCATTAAATTATTTATTTAATAATTAAATATTTGATCATTATTAAATTATTTATTTTATTGCATGTAATGGAAGGCAGCCCAGGGGTAGTGAGGAAAGAAAAAATTAACACATATCAAATAAGGTGTAATTTATTGGAATCCTTCCTTCTTTCTGTTCAAACCGACGTTTCGGAGGATTTTTCCCTTCTTCTTCAGGGTTCCAAAGGGCCAAAGAATGAAACAAATAAAATGTTTACTTCTTCTCTCCACAGTAGTGTTCAAAACTTTCTTCTTTTTTAGCAAAAATCCTCCGAAACGTCGGTTTGAACAGAAAGAAGGAAGAATTCCAATAAATTACACCTTATTTGATATGTGTTAATTTTTTCTTTCCTCACTACCCCTGGGCTGCCTTCCATTACATGCAATTAAAAGTTCTACCAGTCTGTCTCTCTCTCTCCAGAGAAAATTTCGTTGCAAAAAAATATTTATTTAATAATTAAATATTTGATCATTATTATTTGATAAATAAGTTGAATGATTGTTTAAATAATTATTAGGATTTTTTTGAGATTTAATTGTTTTAATATTTGTTATTATTTGATCTCGTATAAAAAATAGTTCTAATAAAAGTTGTTCAGTTTTTTTTCTATATTAAGAATATGTACAGAAACATATAGGTTTTCATTTAAAAAACAGAACTTGACCTCGAAATATCCTTGAAAGCTTGTCCTAGGTCAACAAATAGCGTAGTTTAGTTTCCCCCTGATATAAATAAACTTTTACTTGAAACTTTTTTTATATAATGCACTGTTTTTGAGTTATAAGAGTGTCTCAAGATAAAAAAAAACTCACCCGGTATATTAGGTTGACCTATTTTTTTTTTTTTTTTAAGTCTATTAGCGAAATTTTTAGGTATTATTTCATGTTTTCAAGAATCCTCAATAAATTTTTTTTAAAGGTCGCTCAAGAAGCTTGAAAATCTCAAAAATGTAATAAAATCAATTTTTTCTTTTTTGAAAATTTTTATTTTCTATACGGAAATGCTTTCTATATGTAATGAAAATAACCGCTTAAAAATTTCATCTCAAAATTTGAATTTTTAAACGACACTTAAGAATTTTCAAGATTCTTTAGTGATTGATTGCTATATGTTTGACGTTTTCAAGAGATCTTTAAATACTGGTTGAGACATAAAGGTCTACCACATTTTGAAGTGGTATAAAAAAATGAAAAAATTTAACTAGGTATATTTTTGAAAAGTACATAAAATATTTTTTTTTATATGTTTTAAGCATTATATCAGACAAAAAATCAGGTAAAAATGAAAATTCCAGCCCTTTCGACCAAACTCAACCAAATTTTGTATACATATTCTGTGGACCCCCAGAATGCTAGAAATGCAAAAACTAACCAAAGATGAAAATTTTATTTTTTAACCCTCCCCGTCCCAATTTGGGTGGTTAGATTTTGCATTTCTAGCCTTCTGGCATCCATAGTTTACAAAATTTGGTTGAATTTGGTCGAAAGGGCTAGAATTTTCATTTTGACCCCCCCCCCTCCTTTTTTTCGTCTGATATAATGTTTAAAACACATTATAAAAAAATCTATATTATGTTCTTTTCAAAAATATATTCAGTTTTTTTTCTAGTTAAATTTTTCTATTTTTTACACCTCTTCAAAATGTCGTAGATCTTTATGGCCCACCCTGTATTTAAAAATCAATTCAAATTCAATTAGAAAATTCTGAAATACAATCAGGGTTTTCTGAAATTAACTTAATATTTTCTAAAATAAATTTTGAAAAGGTGTATGGTAGTATATATTACTAAAATAAAAATTATTCAACTTTTTTTAATCAAATCTTTATTTAAAATAAAATTACAAAACGAATAATAATAAAATGAAGAATTTTAATGCGGTAAAATAAATAAATAAATAAATCCACCATTTTCCGCACCCTGCCCCCCTCCTTTTCACATTCTTTCTCTTTCTTTTGCATTCTAATTCAATTCCTTCTAGATTTCAATTTAAACACAAGTGTTTATTTATTTAGTTGTTTTTTTTCATTTCCCAGTATATAGATATATATATGAACAATGTACATATATCTACTAGAATAGAAGAAAGGCGTTAAATCATTCTAAATTAATTATTTACACACACCAAGACAAGGGGATTCTATATATAGCTGTAGAATTTCTTGGGTTGTTTGTCTAAATGACTACATTTGTATGTAATTAAGAATATTTATGTTTCTATTTGTGTCGGATAGACAAGAGGACAAGAAGAGACAGCCAGACGGGGGCATTCCAATGATAATTTTAGCGCCACTAACTAACAATCCCTTAACAAATTACGACCTACTAAAAATACTATATAGATTCAAAAAAAAAATGGGTTACTCTAAAGCATTTTATTAGAATTAAAATAAAAAATAATATCAATTTGAATTGATTTTTCATATGGATATATTTCATATTGATAAAATTTTAAATATCTATCTATCTATATCTATAAATATATACTTAACGAGCTTTTCGTGCGTGCTCGGCACGCCTCGAAGCTCGGCCCTCCAGGCTGGTGCCCTGGCGGGCAGCGTCTCGGTCCAAAAATTCTATTCCTCTTAAAAAACCACATTTAAAATAAAATGAGAAAAATGTACTTGCTTTTGTATAATGGTGTATTAAATTATTTGACCACGGCACTGTAGTTATAACTCTTGATTATTAATGATATACTTTTGATTATTAATGATATATTCAAAGCAGAATCAATGAAGAAAATCGTGTATAGAGTAAATATATGATAGGGATCCCCAAATCCAGATGGTAAAAATCAGAGTCGCCAAGACTTGATTTTTTTTTGCTTAGGTTTTTTTGTGTGTCATTTAATATAAAAAATTAAATAATAGTGCAAATTATTAAAAAATAAACAAATAATATATAAAATATAAATCAAATAAGATGTGAATAATTTCTTCTGTGCGCAAAGAAAAGCGAATTGAATATTAAATTTTTGAGTGGCGGGGCGGGGGGGGGGGGGGGTGAGGAATAATTATCGATATATTTAATGTTTCTTAATTTAAAGTCTTTTAGAGTCTTTCATCTCAAAATTTGAGTGCAAATTAAAATTATATTTCAAATTTGCCTGGTTAATGAAAATCAACTGGAGCTGTCAGTTTAAAATCCTAGCTGACAATTATATTTCAAATTTGCCTTGTTAATTAATATATATTCAATGTTTTTTAATTTAAAATCAATTGGTGTTTTTTCATTTTCATTCGAGTTCAAATGAATACAATATTATCTCGACACAAAGTCTAAATCAAAAATTTATAGTTTTAGTAACTGAAATCATGGTATAAATATTAATGTCAGATTGGTCTAGTGGATAAAGCAGAGGACCTTAGTTCAAGAGTTCGTAGGTTCGATTCTAGTCAAGAGGGAAATTTTTTAGAGAAATTTCTCTAAGCGTTGTTACAAATTAATCTAGATCTAATATATATACGTAATAATAATCGGCGTGTGAGACGACGCTGACGTGGTTTTGTTTAATTTTAAAATCCACTAATAGTTCACGACAAATAAAATTTATTGAAATTAGGAAAATTATTATTTTAAAACCCACTACGGAGTCCAGGGGGCGTAGCCTCCAAAGTCAACAAGATGCCCTCAGAAGGTTATAGCTAGGAAAAAACTCGACTATGACATATATAATATTATATTATATTAGTGTGGCCCATTTTGACCGACTTTTGTTACTTTATCCAATGCGAAGCCAAGTAACCATAGCAACCGCGTTGTTTTCTTATCCTTTACCATTGCTGACGACATGGAGGAATCGACTTAAAATCAAAAATAGCTATTGATTCTCATCTAGTACTTGAGGAATAACCATTCTATATTGGATTTTTGACGTTTCGGTTTTTATTGGTAACCATTGCTGAAGACATAGAGGAATCGAGTTAAAATCAAAAATAGCGATTGATTCTCATCTAGTACTTGAGGAATAACCATTCTATATTGGACTTTTGACGTTTCGGTTTTATTGGTAACCATTGCTGAAGACATAGAGGAATCGAGTTAAAATCAAAAATAGCGATTGATTCTCATCTAGTACTTGAGGAATAACCATTCTATATTGGATTTTTGAGGTTTCGGTTTTTATTGGTAACCATTACTGAAGACATGGAGGAATCGACTTAAAATCAAAAATAGCGATTGATTCTCATCTATTACTTGAGGAATAACAATTCTACATTAGATTTTTGACCCTTCGATTATTATTGGTAACCATTGCTGAAGACATGGAGGAATCGGCTTAAAATCAAAAATAACGATCGATTCTTATCTAATACTAGAGGAATAATCTTATTGCATTCCATTTTTGATGTTTTGACTATTAATAGGAACCTCTACTGAAAACGTGGAAGAATCGACTTAAAATCAAAAAGACTAAATTCTTTTTGGCAAACAACTCAAGCTTGAGGTTTAACAAGTAAATGTAAAATAATAAAACCCCTATAGTCTTATTTTTTTAAAACCACCGTGGACTGCTTTCATCAACATCCAATTACAATATTATATTTTTGCTTACCTTATTTCTTAAATTCTATGCTAGGATTGCGATTAGAAGAAATGTAGAAATGCATGGATGCTCACTTACCTGAAAAAAAAAAGAAAAATATTTGTTATTAATTGAATTAATAAATAAATAAACACCATTTAAAATTAAAGATTCTAAAACTATAAAATTTTCAAAAAAATTTCCAAAATCTCTAATAGGTAGATATGTTAACCATATTGTTTACTTGTACCATATAGAGTCATTATCGTGCATGAAAAAATGTGTTTTTTTTGATATATCTCAAAAACGGCTGGAAATTATTTTATTTAAAAAAAATTACGGGCGAAACCATGGTGTTTTGGTCTTCAAATATAAAAATAATTTTAAGAAAAAAATAAGAAACCGAGTTCAAAAAATTAAATGCAGCAAAATGGAATGCACTAAAAGGTATAAAATAACCATTATCTTATTTAGTTACAACTAAACGACGAAATATTCGTAACATGAAATTACTTTTTGAAGTCGGTACCAAACAAACTATACCTTTAAGCGAGCATACACCTCCAAACGTACTAAGTAAGATCCGTCGAGTGCGATTCATAAAAGATATACATGTTTGGTACCGAATTCAAGAAAGTAATTTCATGTTAATATTTCGTCGTTTAGTTGTAACTAAATAAGATAATAGTTATTTTATACCTTTTAGTGCATTTTATTTGCTGCGTGTTTTAATTTTTGAAGTCGGTTTTTATTTTTTCTTTAAGAAATTATTTTTATTTTATATTTTTGAAGGTGATGTTAATAGTAGATAATATCATCAGAACTTGACCAAATTAATATGGAACCATCCCTAAGATACCCCCTTTCATGATGCTTGCTTAATGATTAGAAGTACCCGAATGGGTTTTGGTGGCCTATCAGTGAGTGAAGTGAGTGCCAAAATTAGCCAAATAAAAAAAAGATCTTCGAAATCGGTTAATAAACAAAGAAGTTAGGCCTGAACAAACGTAACAAAAAAGGTCTACTACCTATGAAAAATTTTTAAAATCGGTTCACAAATTGGCGGAGATATGCAGAGTACGCATATGGCACAAAAAAAAAATTCAGTCGAATAGAGAACCTCCTCCTTTTTTGAAGTCAGGTTAAAAGACCTAATAAGTGAACATCGAAAAAATGATATTTTTCGAGATATTAACTGTTTTGTCAAAATGTCTGTTAGTACGTAGGTTACCAATTTTTTTAATTTGAAATAAAGTTCTTTTAAAATTGCATTCAGAGTTTGTGATTTTAGAAGAGGAAATCAAAGAGGGTGTCCTATGCTTGGTCGAGATAACTATTCACATATCTACATTCTATATTTATAAAATACCATTCCCAGTAAGAATTAATAGCGATTTATCAGGAACTACTGTGGCTAAAAACTTAAAATTTTTAAGACGTAAAATGCTTGATAGAATGTTTTTTTTTTAATTCAAATTTTCAAGTGGGTAAAAATAAGAATATAAAAAAATCATCTTTATGCCATGATTTCTCAAAAACTAGTGGATAGTAGTAATAACTTGAAATTTAGTATGCAAGATGATAAGTCTCACATTTCTACCAACTTTCAAGCTATACAGTGACAAAAACTTTCAAATCACTAAAATTTATACAAAGAGTAAACCGAATTGTGTTATTCTAGAAAAAATTTCAAAACTTATTTTTGTAAGTATAATATTGTTTTTTAAAATAAGAAAAGTCATAAGGATAAACAGATTGACGAATGCTTTATTAGAGTCCCATAAAAAGCTCAAACAGAACACTATTATAGAGTCAGGGGATTTGTAGCTCGTTAAACTAAATAAAATATAATTTTGGTATTTACAAGTTATACGTATACATTTCTTTCAAAATCAAAACCGAAATAAAATTTTAATCGGATTCAATAATTTGGGAGACGGTCAAATTTTCCGTGAGATCAAAAATACTTTTTTATTTATCATAGGGGAGGGATAAATAAATGTATTAATTTTTTAATAAAGTAAATATGGTAAACACCTGTTTTTTATACTTTTATCTTGACAACGTCTGAAATTCAAAATAAACATATTTTCTAGATTTTTGAATCTGATATAAAATATAGACATAAAGAAACTGAGACTATCCGAACGGTAAAGATTTCTTTAAGACGAATCAGAATTGTTTTTTAATTTAATTCACTTTGAAATGAAGATGTGAGGGGATCCCAAAGTTGCTATTTTTAGATAGATGATTTTTGTACCTGTTTGCGTTTAGAAGTGGCTTAAATTAAAATCATGAAAAAAGGCTACAAATTCACTCATTTTCTCTTTATCAATGATAATAAGAACAAATTTGATATCTCAAATATTTTAGAAGATACATAAAATACGAAACTCAGTTAACTAGCCCGATGACGAGCCGGTTTTTACTTTCACATTTATATTCAGAGAATATAATGGGCAAGTATTGCGATGGCATGTCTGGGTCCTGACTCTTTGAGAGCTTGTATCTCAGAGATGAAAGAAGGTAATTTAATTTTGAAACTTCTAGGTGGAAGGAATCGATGCCCTTAATAGTTGAAAATCGGATTTATGACATAAAACATGAAATTATGGTCCCCAGAGGCCAAAAAGGCTGGTCAGTGGGTACGTATGTACATATGTATCCCCTGGGTTTCGCAACCATAAGTCTCAGAGATACGAAATTAGAAACTTAATCTCAATATAGGCTAGAAGGAGTACAGCAAGCTTTTGGTTGAAATCGGAAAACTGGAAGTGGACATTTACATGAAAGATTTTTAGTTTTTTTTTTTTTTTTTTAATTTCTCAAAAACGGCTCTAACGATTTTTTTAAAAAATTAGTGTATTATTAAGTGTCATGAGTTAATAGTTGTGTCAAATTTTTAATCCGATTGTAAAAAAGGAAGGGGTTGTAAATTAGGAGTGTCGTAAAATAAATATTTTAATCGTTCATTTCTCGTCTTCGGAAGGTCGCAGAGCGATGAAATTTGAAACTTAAGCTATCTAGAGGCTACAAGAAGTATAACGAGATTTTTGCTAAAATAAAAAAACAAGAAGTTGATGTTTACGTACGTAAGAATGTACCCCCCTGCGTTTCACAACCATAAGTCTCAGAGATACGAAATTCGAAACTTAAGCTCGATATATATTGTCTAATTTCTAGGCGCGAAAATAAAGATTTCCCTGATATTCACTTCGATTCGAATACCCTAAAAATGTGTGACAGCCTATCCATGCTTGGCGTCTCTGTCGCATCTGACCTGTCTTGGAATGAACACATCTCCTCTGTGGCGAAATCTGCAGCAAGGAAGATTGGCTTCTTATTCAGGTCCAAGCGATTTTACAAACCCCCACAACTTCTCACCATCTACAAGGCCCAGATCCGCCCCTGTCTCGAATACGGCTCTCATCTGTGGAGAGGGGCCTCAAAATACTCTCTTGCTACCCTGGATGCAATTCAGAAACGAGCCGTCAGGCTAATTGACGATTCTACCCTCACCGACTCCCTCGACTCGCTGGCTCATCGAAGAGATGTCTCTGCCCTTTCCCTTTTCTATAGATACTATCACGGCAGGTGCTCTGATGAGATAAAATCAATAATTCCCCCAAAGCATGCTTTGCACGTAGCACGCGTTTTGCCGACTCCCAACACTCTCTCGCGGTCAAACTAGAAAAGTGCCGGACCACTTCATTCGCCAATACATATATCCCAATGACTTCAAGGAACTGGAACTCTCTTCCAGCCTCTATCTTTCCCAGCACCTATAATCTTCAAACCTTCAAAACCGGAGTGCATAGACACCTACGTCTACACCCTCTCACTTAATCAACTTTCTCTTCTCTTCGGTAATGCAAGGGTCTTTCGAGATCCATAGGGGCTGCATCTTTACTGGTGCACCCCTTCTTGCATTCGATTGCATTAAAAAAAAAAAAAAAAGAAAAAAGATATAGGCTTGAAGGAGTAAAGAAAGCTTTTTATTTATGTTTTTTTCCTCTTCTTGATCGCATTGAACAGTTGTGGGGCGCTTTTGGCGCTCCCAACACTATGGCCTCGGTTCTGGAGTCCTACATGTATTTTTCACAAATAGCTATAACATCTGGCGTAATTTTTGGACGGCTGATGAGGGTTTTAACCTAATTTATAAACGAATCTGTATTCTTTCTGTAAAGGGTTGCCCCCCTCTGCGTGGCGAAATAAATCAGTCATTGACATTAGAAAACCAGAAGTGGAGATTTTTCGTTTTTGAGAAAAAAATACGAAATAAAGGAAGGGGTGTAAATTAGTAGTGTCGCGATGACCTCAAATAAATGAAAATGTGAAAGTCTGGTGAACACACCAGTTGATTCGATTTGTCTCTAGTCTAGCGATTTGTATTATGTTAAGAAATTCGCATATTTTGCATAAAAAAACCTTAGAGAAGGGTTGTTGTATTGTAATGGAAATAAACTAGAAGCCACAAAGATAGCCCTAAGGATAAATAAAATAAATAATATTAAGAAGAAAAAGAACCTTTTCTTTTTATTATTATTTTCATTTTATCCTTGTTGTGCTTTCTAAAGGTAGGAATATAGTATATAAAAACGAGGGAAAGAAGAAACTGTCCCGAAAAAGCCAATAGATAGCTCAATATCGTTTCGATCAAATTTTTTCGGTCAAGATAATAATCCCTTTGATGTAGAATCTCGTATA
Organism: Forficula auricularia; assembly: GCA_024734495.1. Classification (NCBI taxonomy): domain Eukaryota; kingdom Metazoa; phylum Arthropoda; class Insecta; order Dermaptera; family Forficulidae; genus Forficula; species Forficula auricularia. Next base: position 5,860,720 of record JALMQS010000108.1, read on the forward strand.
TCTCCTCTCTGCATCGTCATCAAAGACGATTGTTCCTGTTCTGTTCAACAAATACTAAGACGATCTTTTCTTTTTCCAATGGCAGCTTAAAAGTTGAGAGAGACTACTTGAAAAACAAAATTAAATAAAAAGATCATAGACTTTTCTAACTTCCATGGATATCGTAAATCTAAATTTTTTAGATTTTAATTATTGAGGGTCCAGAACTAGGGGTCCGACTGTCTTCGTTTCTTTATGTCTGTATTCTATATCAGGTTCAAAAATGTAGAAAATAGGTTTATTTTTTAAGATTTTATTGAGATTTTCAGACTTTGTCAAGATAAAATTGTAAAAATCAGGTGTTTATCATATTTATATACTCTATTAAAAAATTAATAGGTACATTTGTTTATACATTTGATTATATTTTAAAATTAATTATTAAGAGATTGAATATATATATATATATTTCTTATCTCTTATTAAACGAGCAATTCTTGTATATATATAGAATCGGTTTCTTGAAAACGGCTCTAAAGATTTGATAGTTTTTAAGGAATTTGGTGTTGGTACTTGGTGAAACATTTTTTTAAAATTATTGGATAAAAAATACTTGGTAGGTTTCACATTAAGATATAAAAAATAAAACTAATTTATTTTTGGAGAATTTTTAATCTCGATATATATATATAAGTATATATATTTCGGGTGACTAACCCATCTTCAGGAGAAAAAGAAAGTAACTTTCTGTTTCTCGTGAAGATTTGGATGAAATTCACGGGTTAGGGGGGTTTCTGTTGGTAATTCGATCTGTCACGGTCTCGTCTTCGGCTAAGTTGTTTTTTATGGATTTTTTGTTAATTTAAATAATTATTCACATGTGGTTGTTTGAATAAAAATGTATAATTACATTTTTATTCAATTTCCTTTTAATAATTAATTGATTTTTTTAATTTAAATTCCACTAATAGACCATTACAAGTATTATTATATATTAGAATTTGACAATTTAATTAATTAAAGGTATTTTTCTATAAAATATTTTATTAGAATATCAATTTCATTCTCTTAAAAAATCCGACATTTCGAAGGATCGTCCCTCCTTCTTCAGGATTTAAAAGGATCAACAAAAGAACCTTGGTGTATATTAATATTATTTTTAATTGCAATTACATTCAAAACTTTGTGGCCAGTGATACGTCTTGATGATGGCCATAGCGGGTGTAAACGTTGGTAAAAATATAAATTAAGTTTTATTTCAATTTTATTTTATTTTGGCTGCGATTAAAAATCGACCTTTTTACCTGAATTTAAAATTAAAAATAATATTAATATATCGCTTTTAACTGAATCAAAAAATTACCGAGCATCACTCGGTGTTCCAGGTACTGTTATGAAAATTGAGTAAAAAAAAAATAAGTTTTCAATAAGTTATTACATGGATTCACCTGCCTCCCGGGCGACTTTAGTATTAATTTCATTATCATTTTTTTCGCTTATTGTATTGGAAAATGTCTGGAATATGAAGAAAAATCATTTTCAAACATTATTGTTTCACTGTGTGCCTGGATTCAGACCTGAGATAATTACAAAAAACGAAATGTGGTATATAGTTCGTTCTTGTGCTAAAATGTTTGTATTTTCAATGTGAAGAACTGATTAAATTTTGGGGTTTCTAGCTTAAAAACGTCTGGTTCAAAAGATTCCGCGACATTTCAGCCCCCGACAAAATAGTCCCTACAAAACATCCCCCGACAAAATATCCTTCAGACAAAATATCTCATGACAAAATAACCCTTCCCCTCGTGAATCTTATGAGTAATGCAAATCGACTCCGGTTTGGTTAATATATATTCAGTTCGGCTCGATTGGGTTCGTATAGCCCGAAAAGGAGCTATACGAACCCAACCAGCAACCGAATAGTATATTAACCGAACCTCCAAAAGTTTAGTCCGGGCGGAGTGTGTTTCGGTCTCGCATTTTTTTTCTAATCAGACACTCATTGAAAACCGAACCAGCCAATCGTCGGGTGAGGTGTGTTTGGGGCGCTATATTTTCGCCCAATATTATAATAATAATTAATAACGATAATGATTAATAACACTTTTAACAAACAATCAATAATTGTGTAATGTAAACATAGACGATAAATAAGTAAATATAGATGATAAATACTATATTATAGATAGTAAAAATAATAAATTGTTAGCTAGAAAATCTAACGACAGACAGCAGCACTTTCAAACGGCTAATTAGCCGCCAAAATATGAAAGTCTGTTTATATTATTCAAAACTATGATTATAAGCTTCTCACTTAATCTCTTTTGTATTCTCCCTTATACTGGGGAATATTTTGTCAGAAGATATTATGTCGGAGGATATTTTGTCCTTGGGATATTTTGTCTGGGGATATTTTGTCGGGGGATGTTTTGTCGGGGATATTTTGTCGGGGGCTGAAATGTCGCGGTACCGTTCAAAAATGAAGAAATATTTTTTTGAATAAGATTGTAAGGCAATGATATTAGAGACATAAATAAAGTATTTTCTATTTAGGTTTATTATTAATTATTTATAAGGGCTTTTCTAGCATAAATAAGTTTCTAGTTTTTTTTTATTATTTAATAAATATGCGGGTGAGCGATTCTTTTGTTAGAATCTAATCGAGGAAAATGACTAAAAAGGGCGCAGATAGAACGATCTCTCTTCCTTTAAAACCAACGAATTTAAAGGATGCCCAAATACAAGTTGAGACCTGTTCAAGACTAGTAGAGATTAATTTCTTAATTTCTATTATTCTAGAAACGCTTTTTTGTCTCTAGGTAAGAAAATATAGAATCTAAATGAATTAATCAGATTTAGTTATTAATTCAATTCATCGAAACAGTAAACAGTGTACTAAATGTTGAAAAAGTTTCATTTTACCCTCTAGTTTTCATTTTATATCGAAATAAATTTTAAAAAATTGAACAAAATTTTACTTAAAAAAATAATTTTTAAGAAAAAAATAAAAACCGACTTCAAAAAATTAAATGCAACAAATAAAATACACTAAAAGGTATAAAATAATTATTATCTTATTTAGTTACAACTAAACTACGAAATATTAAGATGAAATTACTTTTTGAAGTCGGTACCAAACAAACTATACCTATAAGCGAGCGTACCCACCAAACGTATTAAGTAAGATCCGTCGAGTGCGATTCATAAAAGGTATATGTTTGGCACCGACTTCAAAAAGTAATTTCATCTTAATATTTTGTAGTTTAGTTGTAACTAAATAAGATAATAATTATTTTATACCTTTTAGTGTATTTTATTTGTTGCATTTAATTTTTTGAAGTCGGTTTTATTTTTCTTAAAAATTATTTTTATTTTTCTCTTTTTAGTGATGTTATTAATAGTGATCATATCATCAGAACTTGACCAAATTAATATGGCACTATTCCTAAGATACCCCCTTTCCAATAAAAAAAGAATCATCGAAATCGGTTCATAAACAAAGAAGTTAGGCCTGAACAAACCTAACAAAAAAGGTCTAATACCTATGAAAAAAAAAATGGGACCAATCGGAAGGTAGACTGAACCCAACGCAAATTTTTTTTTCAAAATCGGTTCACAATTGGCGGAGATATGAGATAACATAGGCACAAAAAAAAAAATTCAGTCGAATAGAGAACCTCCTCCTTTTTTGAAGTCGGTTAAAAAGATTTTTACTGGGACATTTCACATACTATGATATTTATTTATTTTTTAATTTTGACCACATATAAAATTTGATTATCCCAAAAATAATAATTTGCTACACTTTGTAATTTCATGAATACATATAATTTGTAAATTTCAAGTTTGTATTTTATTTAGTTTACAAGTTACAATTCTCTGAGAGACACACATAGAGATATTGTGGTCCCATTTTCTTTTAAAAATAGAACCCTGTAACTACGAGCCGATATAAGTTCTTACGGCTTAACCTGCCTTCTGAGTGTACCGAATAATTTTTATTTCTCCAAAATTTCTGCTTGGAGGATTGATTAATGTAATACATATATTTGAAAGTTTATAATGGGAAATAAGGACAAATTTTTTGTGTGATTTTTTTATTTTTCAACCAACATTTCGTCGACTTTGCCGACTTCTTCAGGACTTCAAATAGTTACATCACACATTCGTTTAAAGTACCTATATTATTTTCTTTTATCTGTATATGTACTTTACCAAAAACCAATGTATGATGTAACTATTTGAAGTCCTGAAGAAGTCGGCAAAAGTCGACAAAACGTTGGTTGGAAAATAGAAAAATCACACAAAAAACTTGTCCTTATTTCCCATTATAAACGTTCAAATTAATACACATTATTGACGTAAATGATAATAATAATAATACATATATGCATAGGCGCCGGGTCCAGGGGGCTTCAGCCACCCCCAACCGTTGAAGTGTGGGGGATGATATTTAGGTTTAAAACCATTTAGAGATTATGACTCTCTTATGCAGATAGGATGGAATTTCAGCGCTTTGCAGAATAGATAGTGAACGACCTGCCATAACAGGGGGTCATATTAAAGGCCTATAACCAACCCCTCTTGAAACGAAATCCCAACTACAGCCCTATACTGTATATGTACGCATTTTATAGATCTAATAAATAAATTTCCATCTAAATTTATCTGCGTATATAAACGAGATAGACGTTTCTGTATATCTATTTCCAAGATGTCTATTTTCAATTTTAAATGACTATATATAGAAATGATGAATGGGCCGGGCCAAGCCACCCCCGCCAAGTAAAATGACAACTATAATGAAAAAATGAAAATAATGAAAGTCAAATATAATAAATTAATAATAGTTTATTAAAATATATTACATTTATGATAATAAATCTGTTTTTTGGTAGACATATTATTAAACCCACCCCTATGACCGCATCATCCCTACCCCCTTTTTCACCCCTAAAACCCACACACCCCCACCACCCACGCCCCCAACTTCAGACTCTTTCCATTTAAACACATTTCATCCCAGAGTGAATATAATGAAGCCATTTTAATCTTCTTATATCCTTTATGCACTGGAGATACATATATGAATTGCCAACATAATTTGCGAGCAAAGCTCAATGAACGTTTTTATTTAGAAAAAAATTAAATTGTACCGAAAAGGGCAAAGTTTTTAAAGACACGGTACACTCTCAAATAATTGCTAGTGCCTGGAACACCGAGCGATCCTCGGTAACTTTTTGCCTCTAAGGGCCAGTTGTATGTCGTTGGTAAAGGGCAAATCCTTTGAATTCGCTTTAGGGCACAAGGTGAATTGTAAGGATTTACCCTTTGTCAACGGTTAAGAAAGCTTACCAACCGACATACAACTGGCCCTAATTATAATAAATTTCAAATTTCAAGGCTCTGCGCCTTACGGAAGACGATATATGAATCATTAAAATATTTAATTTACGAGACTCCTAAGTTCACCCTCTTCCTTTATTTCAATCGGATTAACATCTATACACGACTAATAACTCATGACACTTGATAAGTACACCAATTTTTAGCGAAATCTTTAGTACTATTTTTAAGAAAATTAAAAAAAAAACGAAAAATCTTTCATGTAAATCTCCACTTCCGGTTTTCCAATTTTAACAAAAAGCTTGCTGTACTCCTCGTCTATATCGAGCTTAATTTTCGAATTTTGTACCTCTGAGATTTGTGGTTGCGAAACCCAGAGTGGAGTACATTCTTACGTACGTAAAAATCAACTTCCAATACTTCTATTTTAGCCAAAATCTTGTGGTGTTTCTTGTTGCCTCTAGATAGCTCAAGTTTCCAATTTCAAGGCTCTGCAACTTACCGAAGACGAGATATGAACGATTAAAATATTTATTTTTGGACATGAATAATTTACACCCCCTTCCTTTATTTCAATCGGATTAAAATTTATACCCGACTAATAACTCATGAGACTTGATAAGTTCACCAATTTTTAGCGAAATCGTTAGAGCCGTTTTCGAGAAACCGATTATATATATATACAAGAATTGGTCGTTTAATATAACAAGATTTTTACATAACGGTGTGGTAGAAGGCTATTAACTTAAAATAAAGTTCAAAATAATTTATCTACAAGTTTACTAAGTAGAGACTCTAGATACGAGATTTTCTGGATAGGAGCAAATTTTTGTATCAGGATACGAGTTCAAAAAAACTTGAAGAAATCTTACAAATTTTGGTTGTTCTATTTCAATTTTATTTTATTTATTTAAAGGTATCGAATAATTGAAGATTATGAAGTCGAATTGGCAGTAAAGTTTTTATTATAACCTATTATCTCGGTAAATGTGGGTGTGTCAATAAAAATCTACCTATATTATTTTCTCAATTTCCTTTTATTAATTAATTAGTTTTTGAATTTTAAAACCAACTAATAATTAATTACAAAGAGTATTATGTATTAAAAATAGAAAATTTAATTATAGGTAGGGGGTGGATTGATGAGACGAATAGATTGGAGAAAAATAATGGAATTGAAATAATTATCGGAAAAGAGGTTTTTTTATTTAATTAGTTTTTTCCTCTTATTAAAAACAAGGACTAAAAAGATGATCAAGGACACTCGATGGTGGAGAAGTAATCTCCGGAGTCGAAGCTCAAATTCAATGTATACATTAATTCATGTAAAATAATTGGTTTAATAAAATTTATAAAAAAAAAAAAAAAAATTAATTAGAGGTATTTTCTAATGATTATTGAAGATAGAACTCAATGCTGAATTGATGCGAAAGCAGCTCAAAGATAATGAATCACAAATTTCGAATACAAAAATATAGGTACCACCCAGGTATTACTAATAATAAAACCAAAGAGTTGAGTATAAAGTCTATAAGTATAAGTTCAGTTTAAAAATAAAATGAAATTGAAATTGAAAGCTAGGCCTATTCCCCGGCAGAACCCCAGATACCCGTAAATTTCCTGGTTCAAACTGTTCGCAAATATTTCTTTTTTTTTAATGATATTGAAAATTTCTTTTTTTTTAATGATATTGATGTGAGAAGGAGATACACCAAAAATGTGTATCCCCTAAAGGCGTGGGATTTATTTGTTGACTTCGAATAGTTATAGCTAATAAGCTAATATTTAGCACTTAACTTTGTATTAACAGCCCCTAATACCTCTGCAACTTAATAGCTCAAATTGTTCGCTGACAAATAATTCCAGAAATATTAAAGTCTTGGTGTTTTCTTTCGAATTTATTTTATTTATTTCATGATTTCGAATAGTTGAAGATAAAGAGCTAAAATTTAGGGTTTGAATTAATATTTATCTTATTTATTTATATTTAAATATATTTTTCATACATATATATTACAATATTACAAATTTTAATACTAAAGTTATAATATTTTTCAATGTTTCTCAATAGAAATGTTCAATAGTCTTTAGCTCGATAAAAAAATATAATTTTCTACATTGTTCAAACCAGCGTTCGAAAAAAATTTGGAAAAATCTTAAAAATCTTGGTATTTTTTTTTTAAATTTAATTTAATTTATTTAAAATTATCGAATAGTTGAAGATAAAGAGCTAAAATTTAGCATTCCAGTTTCTATTAATAGTCTATACCCGAAGTAAGAAGATATAATTTAAATTTTCTAGCTCAAACTGTTCGTTTTCAAAAAAAAAACAATTATATTTTATTTTCAAATAGTTGATACTAAAATTTGCCAATCATGTTTGTATAGTCTCTACCTCTCTAACAAACTATAAATTTCTAGTTCAAACTGAGACTCTTGATATTTTCTTTAATTTAATTTGATTTATTTGATGTTATCGAATAGTTGAAGATAAAGAGATAATATTTGGCACTTCAGTTTGCATTATTAATAATCTATATTCTACCTGAGGAAAGAACCTATAATTTTTTAGCTCAAACTGTTCGCATACAAAAAAAATTGAAGAAATCTTAAAAGTCTTGGCGTTTTGTTTCAAGTTTATTTTATTTATTTTATGATATATAATAGTTGAAGATAAAGAGCTAAAATTTGGCAGTCAAGTTTGTAACCTAATAGTCTCTACTTATGTAACAAACTATAATTTTCTAGGTCAAACTGTTCGCTGACAAAAAAAATCTTTAAAATCTTTGTGTTTTCTTTAATTTAATTTAATTAATTATTTGATGTTATCGAATAGTTGAAGCTAAAATTTGGCATTCAAGTAAGTAGCAATAGTCTCTACTTATGTAACAACTATAACTTACTAACTCAAACTGTTTGCTGGCAAAAATTTAAAATTTTATTTTATTTATTTGATGATATAAAATAGTTGAAGATAAAAATCTAAAATTTGGCAATCAAGTTTCTATTAAGGTAAGAAATAATAATTTTCTTGCTCAAACTGTACGTTCACAAAAAAAATGTTAAAAATCTTACGAGGCTTGGTGTTTTCCTTCAATTTTATTTTTTTTATTTTAAAATACCTATATTAAAATTCAATTTTCTGTCTCGTTGATTGGCAATTTCTTAATGGGGATTTGTCCCTTGATTTCCTCCCCCATTGACACCACCCTCGCCTCCCCCCCCTTTAAACAGCCAATCGGCGTGAGTCTATCAATATCCAAGGATCAAAAGGTTAAACAAGTGCAGGTGATATTTCATCCTTTCGTTTCTGCACACAATCCTTGTTTTGTTGTTAGCTTCACTCAATCCGGAAATTGATTTTCAGTAATATTTTACTTTCCATTTCCATTCACTATTGATTTCACTTAAAAAAAAAAGAAAGGGCGAGGGGAAGGGGGATATATATTAAAGAAAATCGAAAACATTTCACGAGATTTTCTTAATAGATATTTTAAAACTCGAATATCATTTTTATTTATTTATTTTTTCATGTAGAAATAAAAGTGTATCTTTAATACGAGTAGATAATTCATAGGGTGGTTAATATGAGTCAAATTAAAGAAAAAATTCATATGTATAAAAACTTATGTTGAAAAAATTTTATTGATTTTTTTTAATGATAGTGATTTGAGAAGGAGTTACACCAAAAGGTGCAGCCCTTAAAGGTCTGGATTGATCCCTCCATCGTTAAGTGAAGAAGAAGGGGTGATTTTATGGGCTGGGTAGGAGTCGAAGGTATCTGTGGATGCAGGTTTTAAACAACTGAAGACAGTGGCAGGAAGCGAGTTCCAGTCATAGAGACTGACTGACGAAAGGGCTCGTTAGATTCTCATCCAATTTAACAGCGAAGGGGTCCTGGGCAATCGAAAATCGCGTGTTTCTCGCAAAGAGGGCTTTATAGGGGATAATTGATTTCAATTCGACTGCACAAACACCAAGATAGTATATATAGTACAGGGAAAGGGCATTGCTCGCTTCTGAATTGCATCCAGTGTGGCAAGAGAATGCTTGGAGGCCCCTCTCCACATTCGAGACAGAGACGAATTTGAGGGTTACACAATGTAAGAAATAGATTGAGTATAAAAATTTTTAAGAAAAAATAAAAACCGACTTCAAAAAATTAAATGCAACACATAAAAAAATTTTTAAGAAAAAAATAAAAACCGACTTCAAAAATTAAATGCAACAAATAAAATACACTAAAAGGTATAAAATAATTATTATCTTATTTAGTTACAACTAAACGACGAAATATTAAGATGAAATTACTTTTTGAAGTCGGTACCAAACAAACTATGCCTATAAGCGAGAGTACCCGCCAAACGTACTAAGTAAGATCCGTCGAGTGCGATTCATAAAAGGTATATGTTTGGCACCAACTTCAAAAGTAATTTCATGTTAATATTTCGTCGTTTAGTTGTAACTAAATAAGATAATAATTATTTTATACCTTTTAGTGTATTTTATTTGTTGCATTTAATTTTTGAAGTCGGTTTTATTTTTTTCTTAAAATTTTTTATTTTTCTCTTTTAGTGATGTTATTAATAGTGATCATATCATCAGAACTTGACCAAATTAATATGACACCATCCCTAAGACACCCCCTTTCGGATAAAAAAAGAACCATCGAAATCGGTTCATAAACAAAGAGGTTAGGTCTAAACAAACCTAATAAAAAAGGTCTAATACCTATGAAAAAAAAACGAAAAAAATGGGACCAATCGGAAGCTAGACTGGACCCAATGCAAAAAAAATTTTCAAAATCGGTTGACAATTGGCTGAGATATGAGGTAACATAGGCACAAAAAAAAAAAAAAAAATTCAGTCGAATAGAGAACCTCCTCCTTTTTTGAAGTCGGTTAAAAATAGCGTCTGGGCCTAAAGAGGAGACCAAGCTTGCACGCGCCAGCTTTAGCAGCGGGTGAGATAGGGTCATTCTAGAAAGGTCAGACCGCAGAGTGACGCCCAACACTGACTTTATCACTGAATTTAAGTGAGTTAGAATCGAATAATATGTCTGCGAGGTTTCTATCGACGCGCCTAGAGATTAGGCAACTCTGCGTTTTCACTGCACAAGTAAAGCAGGTTTTTAGATTGTTTTTATTATATAAATAAATACAAATAGGAAAAATAAAAATGTATGAGGGGATTATCCCAATTTTTTACCCTTAATAAAATAGAGACTCAAGAAAAATATGTAAAATTTAAAAAAAACAAAAGGACATTAGATGGTGAGAACTTCGGGCCTTGAGGGCGAAGTATTTGAAATTGTTAAATATTTTGAAATGTGGATTTACCGTCGAATACTCAAAATACCATGGACGGAACGGATAACGAATGAGGAAGTCCTCAGAAGAATTGGCGAAGAGAGAAAACTGCTATAAATAATTAAAAAAAAAAGAAAACTGCATACTTAGGGCATATTATGCAAAACACGAAATACCAGCTATAACAATTAATTATTGAGGGGAGGATAGGAAGTGTTAGGAAGAAATTGTCATGGCTGTTCTATATAAGACACTGGATAGGGATACGGATGGTACAAGGCCTGATACATGCCTCAAAGAATCGAGAGGAAATGGAAAATGTGGTCGCAAAAATCCATTAATGGATAGGCTTACGAAGAAGAAGAAACATTTTTGTAATTTTTTACTTTACCATACAGGGCATGGTCAAGTATTGTAATCGTGCATGAAAAAAGTGGTTTTCCTTCTTTTTTTCGAAATATCTCAAAAACGGCTGAAACTATTTTGATTAAAAAAAATTGAGCGAAACCATGGCATTTCGCTCTACAAAAAAAGTTATAATAAGTGAACATCGAAAAAATTATATTTTTCGAGATAATAATTTTTTGTTAAAATGTCTGTTAGTCTCCCAGGTAACACACAATATCCTCAGAATATTCTAAGAAGATTTAAATGTCCTTAGAATATCCTTAGAATATTCTTAGGATATTGTGGTTACCTGGGCTGTCTGTTAGTCTGTGCGTTACCAAATTTTGTGAACGAGCTAGCTCAAAAACTAGTGTGAATATCGAAACCAAATTTCACACGTAGTTTTGGTCCATTGAGATTAAGAGCTGATTAGATTTTTGGTGCATATCGACCCAAAATTAAGGGGGGTTGAGGGGGTTAAAAATTAAAAATCTAGGCCATTTGACCAAACTCAACCAAATTTTGTATACATAATAAGTGGGACCCCAGAAGACTAAAAATAGAAAAACTAACCGCCCAAAATGGGGGGAGGGGGGTAAAAATTAAAAATCTAGGCCGTCTGAGCAAACTCAACCAAATTTTGTATACATAATCAGTGGACCCCAGAAGTCTAAAAAGCGAAAAACTAACCCCCTCCCCTACATGAGTATAAATAATTTTATTAATTATTAAATATAAGTGAGGGGCCAGGTTGTATGGTAAATTCAAGTGGATGGCCACATCAAAATACGTCAGCTTCTTTTTTATTGGTTAATAAAGTTGATATTTATTATTATTTACTAGCTGCGATGCCCGCCTTCGGCGGCCCTTTTGATGCCCAAGGGACTACGCCCTCTGAGCCTCCCAGCCCCATTCCACCTCCGCACCCACCCTGCACCCCACTTCGCACCCTTCCAACCCATTCTACTCCCACACCCACCCGAGCCCCCTGCACAGCACCCCTACACCCCACCCCACACCCCACCCAGTTCTTGCATTTCTAGCTCCCTAGAGGCCCACAGATTATGTATACAAAATTTGGTTGAGTTTGGTCCATGGGTAAGAAAGATACGAAGCCTTTTGTGTTTTAGACCACAAAATAAAAAAATCCCCCATTTTTCAGTTCAGGGGTCAAATTTCAAAAAAATAAAAAAAAACCTTTCCGAGATTTCGCATTAGTACCAAATTTGAATGCTAAAACTTAAAAACTCAAGGATATAGAGCACTTTAAAATTTTCAAAAATTACCCAAAATGACTATATCTCCCTTTCGGGGACAAATAGAGCGAAATACTCAAATTTTTTTTTTGTATTTCGATGCTTCACTAAACTAAACCCATATCGTATCTTTTCTGGTTTAAGAGATCTTGAAAAACTCTGAAAACATATTTTGGGGCCCTTTCGCCCCTTTAGGGTTCGAATTTCAAAAAATCCCTTCTTAGCACACCCATAAATCGTTGAAAGAATATACACTAAAAATTTCATCTTTTTAGGTCAAACGGTTTAGGCTGTGTGTTGTTAGATGAAACATCACATTCTCTTTATATATATATATATATATATATATATATATATATATAATTACATAATTAGATTAAGATTATTGATAAATAGCTGCTTTACGTAACATTTATATAGCAACATAAACATAAATAAAAACTGGGGATCCCAAAACTTAGTTAACTTCAATGCAGGGAAAACTCAGTGTTGCCTTATTTCTAGGCGGGTCGACAGAAACCTCCCAAACATATCATTCGACTCAAACTCACTAGAATTCATTAGGCGTAACTCTAGGGTCTGACCTTTCATGGAATGACCATATCTCAACCACTGCTAAAGCTGCAGCGCGCAAGCTTGGTCTCCTATTTAGGTCTAGACACTGTTATACTCCCAGTCAACTTCTTATACTGTATAAGGCTCAAATTCGTCCCTGTCTCGAATATGGCTCTCATCTGTGGAGGGGTGACACCAAGCATTCTCCTGCTACACTGGATGCAATTCAGAAGCGAGCAATTAAACTAATAGAAGACCCGGCTCTAACAAACTCACTCGACTCCCTAGCTCACCGAAGAACCGTTTCTGCCCTTTTCCTGTACTACAGATACTATCACGGTGTCTGTTCAGTCGAGCTGAAATCACTTATCCCCCTAATGCCCTCTTTACGAAAACACGCGTTTTCGAACGCTCAGCACCCCTTCGCTGTCAAATTGGATAAAAGTCGAACAAGCGCTTTCGCCAACTCTTTTATCCCTATGACCTCCAGAGACTGGAACTCGCTCCCTGCCACCATCTTTCCCGCGACTTATAACCTTCAGCTATTTAAGACCCGTATCCACAGATACCTTCGACCCCCGCCCAGCCCATAAAATTATTTCTTCTTCTTTTCACGATGGAGGGGCCAACCCAGGCCTTTAGGGGTTCCACCTTTTTGGTGTAACTTCTTCTCTCATCATTTTCATAAAAAAAGTCTTGAAATTACTTTGAATAAAAATGAAAAATATAAATATTTAAAGAAAACGTATTTTTTTTTGTTTTTTTTTTTCTAAAACTTCATCGTGTGGGGGAAATTTCTCCCTATATCAATGAGAGTTCAAATTAATTAATTTAATATTTGTATATTTTGAATAACTTTGAATAAAAATGAAAAATATAAATATTTAAAGAAAAAGTATTTTTATTTATTTTTTTCTAAAACTTCATCGCGTGGGGGAAATTTCTCCCTATATCAATGAAATTTCAAATTAATTAATTTAATTTTTGTATTAGTTTAGGGAAATAGAAAAGCGATTGATTAAACGTTTCACTTTTCGTAACACCCTGGGTGTCGTTAACTCAAAAAAACAAACAAATTTACCTAGTGAATTGTTAATGTGACCTCTGAAAACGATCATAATACACAAATAGAAATAAATAATACTAGCCAATTATTATTATCATTGCGGTAGTTAGCTACATCTAAAACCCCTGGGAAAATGCATCCCCCCGGACCAACTCTTCTCGTTTATTTCGTGAATTGAAAATGGGGTATTAACTCTTTTTCTACAGCTATATATATATATATATATAGTAATCTAATTTAATATTAAAATATTTTTAATAGAATTCATAATTTATATTTATATTGTGTATGTGTTGGAATCATTAAGTATTTATTTTATAACGAACGTACATAAATATACACAATTACATATATTATATAGATAGAATAATTTAATTTAAATTATATATTCTATACATATATAAATTCCATAGAGAGAGAATTTTCTTCTTTGTTTTGTTAAATTATTATTATTAATAATAATATTATTATTATTTACTATTTTGTTGTTTCTCGCTTAATACGGGTTTATTACACTTTATATTAATCCACGTGGGATAATTCAATTAATTATAGTAATAATTGTATCAATTGCGTTCTGTAGAATAAAAAAAATGTGCGTGTTTTGTGCATACTATATGATTTTCACTTAACTAGTATTAAAATTAAACTAACATGAAAAATAAATCTTATTATATCTTATCTTATTATATTAAACAAGAAATTCTTGTATATATATAGAATGGGTTTCTCGAAAACGGCTCTAACGATTTGGATGAAATTCACTGGTTATGGGATTTTAGGGTTGACATTCGATCTGACACGGTCTCATTTTCGGCTAAGTTGATTTTATAGGTTTTTTGTTAATTGAAATAATTATTCACAGATGGTTGGCTTGATAAAAATGTATAATTGCATTTTTATTCAATTTCCTTTTAATAATTGTTTTTTTAATTACAAATCCCACTGATAATTCATTACAAATACTATTATATATAATAATTTGCCAATTTAATTAATTGTAGCAATTTTTTATTGAATATTAAATTATTAAATTGGGGGTTGGGTTAGGCTAGGGGTAGCGTGCATCTTAATTTTAAAGAACCAAAAAGTTTGCATATTTAAATTACTATGAAATAATTTAAAAATCGTTGTTAATATTTATTTTGGGAGGGGGTGTTTAAAAAATAAAATCACCAGTATCCTACCCTTTGATTGATTTGGGTCTAATGTCGAATTCAATAATATGATCATTATATATAATATGTATTTTAGAGTGGTCCTTATTTTGGGTAATTTCGAATTTTTACGCTGACAAGGGCTCATATAGTTCGAAATAAATAAAAAAATATCCTCCTAGTTTCAAGTCTCTATCTCAATTATAACATTTGCCCCCAGCGATGAACTATCCATCTTTTTCCATCTAAATAACATGGGTTTTTTGCCATTGAAAGATCAATTTATTATTCCTGCCAAACTAATGATTCAAAAATTTTGAAACTCTGTAAAATTTATCCGTATAATACTAGCTATCCATCAGAATTATTACAGATTTTTAGCTATTATAATTTTGGAGTTACAGCTAGATAAAATACTGTTATATCAAAGTGTTACTAAGTTATAGACTCCAAAATTATAATAGCTAAAAATCTATAAAAATTATGAAGGATACCTACTATTATAAGGATAAAGTATACAGAGTTTCAAATTTTTTAAACCATATTTTTGGCCACAATAAAAAAAATTGATATTTTAATGCCAAAAACCTCATGTTATTTAGTTGAGAAACTTACATCGGTGGGGGCACAGGTTATAATTGAGATAGAGAAATGAAACTTAAGGGATATTTTTTTATTTATTTCGAACCATATGAGCCCTTGTAAAAATTCGAAAATACCCAAAATAAGGACCACACTAGTGGATATATGTGAACATATGTTTAGTAAAAGATTCATGTATATAATCTATTGTGATCAATTCGGAATCTTTCCAGACGGTCCAAAGACCAAGTCTGACACAAATTGTGTAAATATGTATATATGTTTCTGCAAATAAAGATTATATTATTATTTTTATATAAATTTTTCGATGCTCACTAAACAAGGTTATAATGGAGATCCTCCCGTATCGTAAAGTAAAAATAAAAATATAATGATTGAAAATGTTTTAAAAATAATTAAATAGTATAGTAGTAGTATCCGATTTTTAGACCCCCCCCTCTTTCCCTGTGTCACATTTTCATTGAGCCATCCCCCCAGTGTTGTGACATCACAATATAAATTGAATTTAAAAATTGTCTTTGTCGGCACGATTTACAATTAAATGTATTATTGGAAAGAGTTTAGAATAAATAAATTATTGTCTCAAAAGATTGTAACCCATTATCTTAAACAAATTATTCTTTGTTGAAAAAAATCATAATAAAATATTTGTAAGCTAACATATATCTTCTTGGAATGAATCCTTAATTATCAGAATAAGGGTTTATTTATTAAAAGAAAAAAAAATTAAGACTTTTTGCTAAAAATTGCTTGCTTACAATTTTTTATATAAATTTATTCATATTTCAGGTTGGAATAATAATACTCTAAATCTAAAATATATATTTGAAAAAATTTTAATTTGACTTTTGGGACATCACAATTTTTAAGATCCTCGGACCCCCCTGTCACATTTTGTCACAAATCTGAGATGCCCCCTCCCCCCTTACTGTGTGACGTAATTTATGGACTGTCCCTAAATAAAACTGACATTAACTCATTTTTTTCAAAATTGGACTTTAACCACTTTCAAAATAAGCAGTCCATATTATTCAGAAAGAGAAACAACTCTGCTACTCTCAGTAAAATAAAAACTTTTCAATTAAGTATTTAAATTTTTCAGTATTTAATGGAGATCCTGTCTGGTAAAGTAAAACTAAAAATATAATGATTGAAAATGTTTTAAAAAGAATTAAATAGTGTAATAAGCGGCTGACAAGCCTTGCCTCAAGTTTAGAGTAAAATGAAATACTAAATATCTGAAGCCAAGTGTTTACCTTGAGTACATGAGGAATTCAACAATAGCAGCAGTGAACAAATCCACAACAATTCACAACAACGAGAAAAGACAATCCAATAGATCACACTCGCTCCATCAATGAAGACTGGATTAATAATGAATGAATAAATTGTATTGGAAATGAAAGCAAGCAAGAGAACCGTTACCTGAGGGCTTTGATTAGATTAGCACTCGAAGAAAATAATTCCAGGGAAAAATAGATCAATCAATATTAATAAGTGACCATTCAATAAATACACATCACTCTTTTTCAAATCTATAAGATTTTCATTCTAGAGGTAGAGGGGGCAGGAGAGGAGGGTTCAAAACCCTTCTCTATGAAATATTAAAAAATATGAAATTTAAAAAACTACTCTCAGTACTACACTCAATTAATATTATAATTATTATTTAGCTTTTAACTGATCTAATGAGTAGAAAAATGTTACATAGGTACTCGCTTCCAGCTACTGTCTTCCCACACCGAAATAAGCTGACGTGTTCTAATGTGGCCATCCACTTGACTTTACCATACAGCCTGGGCCCTAAAATTATTTATGATCATGTAGGGGATGGGGTTAGTTTTTGTATTTTTATACTTCTGGGGTTCCACTGATTATGTATACAAAATTTGGTTGAGTTTGGTAAATGGCCAAGATTTTCATTTTTGACCCTACACCCCCTCCCATTTTGGGCGGTTAGTTTTTGTATTTTTATACTTCTGGGGGTCCACTGATTATGTATACAAAATTTGGTTGAGTTTGCTCAAACGGCCTAGATTT
The DNA here is from genome assembly GCA_024734495.1 of Forficula auricularia. Lineage (NCBI taxonomy): Eukaryota > Metazoa > Arthropoda > Insecta > Dermaptera > Forficulidae > Forficula > Forficula auricularia. The sequence continues at coordinate 5,878,418 of JALMQS010000108.1, forward strand.
TTAATTTTTAACCCCCCCCCCCCCCCCTCCAGCCCTCTTAATTTTGGGTCGATATGCACAAAAATCTAATCAGCTCTTAATCTCAATGAACCAAAACTAAGTGTAAAATTTGGTTTCGATATTCAAACTAGTTTTTGAGCTACGTCGTCCACAAAAATTTGGTAACGCAGAGACTTAGGACCGGTTGTATGTCGCAAAGTAAATGCTTTTTACCACTAACAAACGGTAGCAACTTTCAGTGCCTGTCATCTGATTGAGCATCCCAGTGGCTCCATTTACCATCTACCGTTTGTTAGTGGTAAAAAGTATTTACTTTGCTACATACAACCGGCCCTAACGGACATCCAATCAGACAACCAGACGGACAGACTAACATACATTTCGACAAAACAATTATTATCTCGAAAAATATAATTTTTTCGATGTTCACTTATTAGAGCTTTTTTGTAGAGCGAAATGCCATAGTTTCGCTCAATTTTTTTAATTAAAATAGTTTCAGTCGTTTTTGAGATATAAAAAAAGAAGGAAAAAAACCACTTTTTTCATACTCGATTACAATACTTGACCATACCCTGTTTGGTAAAATAAAAATTAAGAAATTTAAACTATAAGATTGAAGTAATTTTTTGAGACGGATTGATAAGTGAATTGAGTGGATATTGATGATGCAGGTTTTAAAATAATCGTTTAAATTGAGTGTATATTGATGAAGCAGTCCAAAATTCAAAAAAAAGAAGATAATTTAAACTATATTTTTATTGACAAATCGGATTCTTATTCACAAACCTTGGTTTAAAAGGAAAGGAGGAAACACCACAAAACTTTCACATTTTCATTTATTTGAAGTCAGCGCGTCACTACCAATTTACACCCCCTTTCCCTTATTTCGTTTTTTTTTATTTTCCCAAAAACGGCTCCAACGATTTTTTTAAAAATTTGACACAACTAATAACTCATGACACTTGATAAAATTAAAACAACTAATTTTTAAAAAAATCGTTGGAGCCGTTTTTGGGAAAATCAAAAAAAAATTCATGTAAATGTCCACTTCCGGTCTTCCGATTTCAATCAAAAGCTTGATGTACTCCTTCTATTTCAAGCTTAAGTTTCGAATTTCGTATATCTGAGACTTATGATTGCGAACCGCAAGGGATTTTGGACCCCTTTTTGGCTTCTGGGGGCCATAATTTCCGGTTTTATGTCCTAAATCCGGTTTCCAACTATTAAGGGCAACGAAGAAGTTACGAAATGAAATTAACTTTTTTAATCTCTGAGATACAAACTCTCAGAGTCAGGACCCAGACAGGCCATCGCAATACTCTCCCATTATAATCTATTGAATATAAATGTGAAAGTAAAAAGAAGAATGATAGTCCAATAAATACACCTTATTTGGAAATAATATATATATAATATAAGGATAATTTTTTCTTTCTTCACTATTCATATGGGCTGCCTTCCATTACTTTCAGCTGAAAATACTACCAGTCCGTCTCTATCCAAAGAGAAAATTTCTTCAAAACTCTTAAATGTATTAAAATTAGGAAATTCAAATTATTATTTTAAAACCCTCTAATAGTTCATGATTCATGACAAACAAAATGTATTAAAATTAGGAGATTCAAATAATTATTTTAAAACCTCTAATAGTTCATGATTCATGACAAATAAAATGTATTAAAATTAAGGAATTTAAATTGAAAAAGGGAGAGGGAGGATAGGGCAATCCAATCGATTTGACTTGGGGAATAATGGAATTAAAATAATTATCGGAAAAGAGGTTTTTTTATCTAATTAGATTTTTCCTCTTATTAAAAATAAGGACTAAAGATAAATAAGGACACTCGATGGTGGAGAAACAATCTCCGGAATCGAAGCTAAAATACATGGTATACATTAATTAATGTAAAATAATTGGTTTAATAAAATTTAAAAAAAAAAAAAAAAAAAAAAAAAAAAGGAATTTAAATTAATATTTTAAAACCCACTAATCGATATTCCATGATACACTCCAAATGCGTGCTTCGCATCGTATATAATTTGTAAAATTCAATAAGTTCTTAGTTTGTCTACTCTTATTAAACGAGCAAAAATTTGTATCTTAGTTCTATTTTGAAAACGGCTCTACCGATTTTGATGAAACAAAATCTATTAACAAGTTTTGAGGATGAGAAAACGATCTGGCTAGGCCTGGATCTCGAGAAATTTAATTTTAATTGATCTTTTTCTTAATTAAAGTAATTATTGATAGATGAAAATCTCAATAAAAAAGTTTGTTTACATTTTTTTCAATTATCTTTTATTTTTAATTGGTTTTTTAATTTTAAAACCCACTAATAGGTTATAGCAAATATTAATATATTATATTAAAATTAGGAATTTTTGTTTGTTTTTAATTAACAGGTGTCTAGATCATAACAAAACAGGTGTGTTTATAAATAAAGTGGTTGAAGTGGCTTTTTTTTATATAACTTGGAAACAAATCTTATTTAATTTTATGTTTTTATTTCAGATCCTATACGATTATTTTTTTTTATTATTATTTTCCTATTTATTTTTTTATATCAATATGAACGAATGTGGGCAAATTGGTGTACGAGTAAACAAATATACACAAAATATGTAGACCATTAGAAAGCTAGAAATGAAAAAACTGGGTGCGGAGTGGGGTGATGTGGGAAGTGGGGTGCAGTTGTGGAGGATCCGGGGGTGGGAGGCGCGGTTGGGGTGGGGTGGACCGGAGTGGGGGTGTAGTGGTGAGGGCGAGGTGTATGGTTTCGGGAGGGGGGGTCAGGGGTTACCGTGCATCGCTCGGTGGCTCCAGGTACTTTAATTTAAGAGCTACAATTCTCCAACAGACAAACATTGTAGCGACACTAATATTGGGTCCCATTTTCCTTTTTAAACACAACCCTAAAAACAAAACACATTGTTTTCTGTATACGATAACAATAATTCATTCATAAATGGTATGGTAAAATAAAAAATTCAGCAAGATATAACAATCTACTTTTTTCTGATTATATTAGAAAGTAAAAAATAAAATAAAGAAAAAGGGCTACACATAGCAAGCAAGCATATTCGTTATTTATGCTTCGAACGTGTCGTTTGTGAATACTAATATATCTCACTCCTTTTTCCTTAAGGATTTTTTTCTTTATCGTTGTCTTTATTTTCATTTTTATTGGTCTAATATTTTTTATCTGTATCTGTCTGACGTCGCTCCTTTATCGCAGGTAGTTGCTTTACGATTTTTTTTTTTTTTTTTTTTTTAAGCTACCCATCACTCAACCCTCTTACTGAATAGTTACTGCGCCATACCACTCACTCACCCCGCACAACTACACATGGATTTCACTCTTTCACTCTCTACTAAAATATATTTTATCTTCCACTTGGGAATTGGACTTGAGGAAAGAAGAAAAGAATGCTTCTGCTGCTGCTACTGCTGCTTGGCCTATTTTTGGAACTTTTTTTCGGGAGGGTAAGTAGGGCTTAAATGAAAGTCATCTCATCTCTCTGGTGTTTAGACGTTATATAAATGAATATAAATCTTGAAGAAAAGAAACAATCTTCATACGTTTATTACAACCTAAACGTTTCGGAAGAATTTCTCACTTTATCAATGGAATTTTTAAATTAGGAATCGTAAAAAAAAGTTGCTTTATCTATCTTAATCTTAAATATATATAAAAAGAGAAGGTGATGTTCATTCTATCAACGCACAGCCTAAACCGCTTGACCTAGAAAGATGAAATTTGGAGTGTATATTCTTTCAACGATTTATGAGTCTGCTAGAGAGGATTTTTTTGAAATTCAAACCCTAAAGGGGGGAAAGGGTCCCAAAATGTGTTTTCGTGAGTTTGTCAAGATCTCTTAAACCAAAAAAGATATCGATATGGGTTTAGATTAGAAAGGTGAAGCATTGAAATACAAAAAAAGAGATTTGAGTATTTCGGTCTATTTGTACTCGAAAGGGAGATATAGTCATTTTTGGGGTAAATTTTTGAAATTTTTTAAAGTGTTCTATCTCCTCGAGTTTTTAAGTTTTACCATTCAAATTTGAGTAGATAGATTTATTAATTCGAAATCTCGCGAATCTCTTTTTTTTTTGGAAATTTGACCCCTAAATTTAAAAATGAGAGATTTTTGATTTTGTGGTCTAAAACACAAAAGACTTCGTATCTTTCTTGTCCTTGTCCATGGAGCCAAAATCAACCAAATTTTTGTATACATAATCTGTGGGCCACTAGAAGGGTAGAAATGGAAAAACTGACCACTCAAAATGGGGGGTGCGTAGTGGGGTGCAGGATTGGTGCGGAGATGGAATGGGGTTCGGAAAGGGAGATATAGTCATTTTGGGGTAAATTTTTGGAAATTTTTAAAGTGCTCTATCTTCTGTTTCTTAATTTTTTTGAAATTTGACCCCTGAACTGAAAAATGCGAGATTTTTGATTTTGTGGTCTAAAACACAAAAGGCTTCGTATCTTTCTTGCCCAAACTCAACCAAATTTTGTATACATTGCTACTAGAAGTCTAGAAATGTAAAAACTAACCACACAAAATGGAGAGGGGGGGTGAAAAAATGAAAATTCTTGCCCTTGGACTAAACGCAACCAAATTTTGTATACATAATCTGCGTACCTCTAGGGAGATAGAGATGCAAAAACTGGGTGCGGGGGGTGTGGTGCATGGTGGGGTTCGGGGTGGAATAGAGGGGTGGGGTGCAGGGGGCCTCGGGTGGGTGTGGGGGTGGAATGGGTGTAAAGAGTGCGTAGCCCCCTGAATAGCGGAGACGCCCGACGAAGACGGGCTTCTCATTTAGTAATATATATATATAAATTAAGAATAAAGAAATATATTTGAAAAGTAGAGAATTCGAAACTAAAGCTTGATAAAGGCTAGGAGTGCAAGCTTTTGGTTGAAATCAGAGACCCGAAAGTTAATATTTACATGAAAGATTTTTCGTTTGTTTTTTATTTTCTCAAAAACAGCACTAAGGATTTTTAAAAATTAGTGTACTTATCAAGTGTCGTGTATAAATTTTAATACTATTGAAATAAAGATAAGGGGTGTAAATTAAAAGTGTCGCGATGATTTCAAATAAGTGAGAATGTGAAAGTCGTGTGGTGAACACAGCAGTTGATTAAAATCATTATTTAACTCTCTCTTAAAAACAAAATAAATAAAATAAAAAGAGTAAGAGTAAATTCTATTACTTTCTAGAATATATGTTTCGACTTTTAAAACAAAGAAAAGAATAAATACAGAATTGGATTAAGTAGTTTAGTTAAAAAGAAAAATTCTAAATTTTCTTCTTGTTCAAGAGACACATCATAGGATTTGTGCTGAATAAAAGAAGAAAAATAAAAAAAATAAAATAAAATAGAGAGATAAAACATAAAAAGAAAATATTTTTAAATTCTATACGGACGAATTGTCAAAGAAGAAAAGAGAGACAGGCACATATGTGATATACTATATATATACACTACACTGGAAAATAAAAAGAACTTGAAATTCAGAAAAAGAATAAAAGATAAAGAGAATGAAAACTTCAAATTACAACTTTATGATTCTCTAAGAGAAAGTTTCGAATATTATTTTCTTTCGTTCTTTTCTTTTTCTTCCACTTTTATTTTGATATAAATTAATCAACACACATCTATAATAGACCGAGAGCTAGTGAACATTTTGGACGATTATTTCAGAATACTGTAGGATTTTATTCTTTACTCCTTTCAAAGTAAAATGATTTTAAAAATAAAGATTCATTTTCACCTTGAGAAAGGCGCTTGTTGTTTACCCGTCGGGATCTTCCGATCAACTGACGGGTGACCAGCGAGGACACGCCGCTTTTATAATCAGAGGCAGCGCGCGAACATTTATGCTTACGTCACCAGCAAACCACCACCAATTAACCAATCAGTTTAATTGCTAATTAGGGCCGCCAGTTTATAAAGGCAGCTAGCCCCTCGACGCAAATTCAGTTGTTGTTCAGTTGTTAAAGCTCATTGAAGGAGACAACTCTCCGAGGTGATTACCTGGGAACGATTTGCTAAAGAGACGGCTTGTGTCTAAGAAGTAATTGTATACACGTTCTGTAATGAAAATGCAATAAATGCGGGCTTTGTGCCAATATTTTATTTAAGCGTATTTTCAACTGCACCTCTGTGCAAATTCGTATTTTAAAAAAGCATTTTTCTGGCTTTACGCCGCCAAGAGAGATTCTAATCTCTGAAGATCATCACCCATCCAAGCCCGGCGAATATCCTTCTAACTAACCCTTCGAGCTAAAAATAATAAAAATCATCCATCATCTTAATCATTTCCTATAATACAAATAACATATCCCATACTGTAGTCTGTTCAACACACAGTGGCGTAGCCAGAAAATCTTCATGGGGGGGGGGGGGTATTAAAACAAAAATTAAATTGTGTTTTTACCCGGAAAGTTTTGGGGTAGTTGTAATTTCTTCGACCCTTTGTGTTTTTGGGTGTGCTGAATCCGAATCTGAGGTTTGCTAACAAAATTTCGTGACCAAAATATTGTCAAAAATGACAAAAAATGTAAAAAAATCTCATTTTTGGAGGTTTTTTGCTTATTACTACTTATAATAATTTTTTTTTCTATTTAAATGTTTTAAGATTTCATTTTAGTATTTTAACTATACAATACCGGATTAATTAATTGCATCGGAAAATTTTCCGAAAAATCATTAGAATAATAATATTTTTGTAATTCTGTTGCCGACTTTAGAACTTCTTTTTCTGATAATGTCAGTAATGTTTTGGTCCTTAAAAAATCCAAAAAGATTTGCAATTTTTAACATTCCTTCAAATGAATTTTTAATTTGTGAATTGCCTTTGTCAAAAAACATTAACTTTAAATTTTTGTTCGGCATTAACAAAATCGTACTCATCATATAATTTATCAAAGGGACGTTTTGTTTTTGATTTTCTTAAACCTTTAAACTCGGGTATTATTTCTCATTTTTTGCAAATACTTTCAGATTCGAATTTTATTTTAGTATATTTTGACCCAAAATTATTTAAATTAGTTTTTACCGTAGTTTTGTGGCAAATTGTGTTGTACCCTCTTAACTACGAAGCCCCCCCATCCCCGCATTGTGGGGTCTTTGCGGACCCTATTTACGGCACTATAATTAAATTGGTGTCTTCAATGGTGTAGCCAGAAAATTTTAATTGGGGGGGGTCAATTCACAAAGCAAAATTTTTAGTGGGAATATTTTTTTGTTAAAACAAATAGTCAAGTTAAATTGTGTTTTTACCTGGTAAGTTTTGGGGTAGTTGTAATTTCTTCGACCCATTATGTTTTTGGGTATGCTGAATCCGAATCTGAGGTTTGCCAACAAAATTTCTTGACGGAACATTGTCAAAAATGCCATAAAAAGTAAAAAATCTCATTTGTTAGCGGTTTTTTTGCTTATTACTTGAAAATTATCAACTTTTTGTAAATAACCTTCCCATTCAAAATGGAAGTTCATAATATTTCATACAAATTTCATCATTTAGGTTTTTTCTCCAAACAACCGTTCTGGCTCAAGAGCTAGTTGAAAATTGCCATATTTTTTCTGTTTCCGCAAATCCCAAAAACTCGCACTTTTTTCGATTTTTTTCCATTTTGACCATGAAAGAGCACGTTTTCGACAAAGACTAATCTATATATTTTTAAATTAGATTAAATTTTCTACAATTAAAACAAAGTTTCATCTTAATGGAATAATAGTAACCTGTGGAAAAAAAATCACAATTTTTCCTTTATAAAATGAAAACATTTCATCCTAGAAACTTGATTTCTGTCTCATTCTCTAGGAAATTTTGTTGGCTTAAAGGTTTACTTGGAACACTTTTTTGATAAAACTATTAAATTTATAGATATCCAGCATTTTCCATGAGAGGATATTTATAAATCTAAGAGTTTCAAATGGGAAAAATCGAAAAAGTGCGAGTTTTTGGAATTTGCGGAAGCAAAAAATAGGACAATTTTCAACTAGCGCTTGTCCCTGAACTGTTGGTAGGAGAAAAAAACTTTCATTTTGAAAAGGAAAGTTATTTACCAAAAGTTGATAATTTTAGAGTTATAAGCAAAAAACCGCCAACAAATGAGATTTTTTTTACCCTTTTTTCCATTTTTAACAATGTTCCGTTACGAAATTTTGATTAGCAAATCTCAGATTCGTATTCAGAACACCAAAAACATATAGGATCAAGAAATCAATACTATCCCAAAACTTTTCTATGAGGGGATCTTTAGAGAACAATTTAGCTGGACTTTAAGAAAATAAAAAAGAACATAATTCTTGATTAAACATATGAAATAAATTTAATTACAGTTAGTTTGCCATAAGAAACGGTTTATCTTTGCCGATACTCATCCCATAATCCCTGCCCTTGGGAGGGGTTTTACACCCCCGTGGCTACGCCTCTGTCAACACACAAAGGTAAAAAAGAAATTCCAGTCGTTTCCCGCTTCAAATACTAACTCAAAAATCCCTAATTCAGCCTATACACTCTATCCCATACTCAAGCCTTTTAAAATTTGTTTGTTTTTTAAAGTTTAATTCTAAGAATATTTTTTTCTTGAATTTCATTTCTTATCATTATTTTTAAAATAAATATTATTAAATTAAATATTATAAAATTAAAAAAAAATATAATAATAATTTGTATATCTTTGAGCAACAGGGATCTTTAATGTATAAATAAATTAGGGAAGTAGTTTACAGTAGAGCCTGAATTTCACGCAGCCTTGAAATAGAGGTGACGAATTGATTGCCTATATTCAGGCGTATGGTGCGTTCAAGGCTAGAATTTTTCATTTAGGAATAATAAGCTAGCCATATAAACTATTTTCATCAAGCAGAAGACAATCTCATTGGTTTCTTTTTATGAGTCATCACCTATACTACTATCGACAAAACAAAATATTTTCAAAATTAAAGATAACCAAGTGTTGTAGCTAATGAGCTGAAATTTGGTAAGTAATCTTATCTTATTATATTAAACGAGCAATTCTTGTATATATATAGAATCGGTTTCTCGAAAACGGCTCTAACGATTTGGATAAAATTCACGGTTATGGGGTTTTTGGGTTGACATTTCGATCCTTCACGATCTCATCTTCGGCTAAGTTGTTTTTGATGGGTTTTTTGTTAATTGAAATAATTATCCACAGGTGGTTGTCATGATAAAAATGTATAATTACATTTTTATTCAATTTCCTTTTAATAATTAATTGTTTTTTTAATTTTATATCCTACAAAATGATCATTACAAATATTATTAGAATTTGCCAATTTGATTAATTGGAGATATTCAATGAATGGGAGCAGAATGGGAATTAACCAATCGACTTGATTGGGGAATAATGGAATTGAAATAATTATCGGAAAAGAGGTTTTTTTATTTAATTAGATTTTTCCTCTTATTAAAAACAAGGACTAAAGATGAATAAGGACACTCGATGGTGGAGAAGTAATCTCCGGAATCGAAGCAAAAATACAATGTATACATTAATTAATGTAAAATAATTGGTTTAATAAAATTTATAAAAAAAAAAAAAATTGGAGATATTTTTTAATGAATATTAAATTATTAAAAATAATATTAATATATCATTTGTATTAAAGCAAAAAATTACCGATCAAATCTCGGTGTTCCAGGTACTTTATATAAAACCTGTAAGCTATGTTATTATCAATTTGTAAATCAAACTCATTGTTGACAAGAAACAATATAATTAAAATTTAGTAAAAGGGTAAATATAGAAAAGTTTTTACTTTTTCACCCTAATATGTATTTTTTTTTTTGCAAATTCTTTCTTCTATTCAGAGAGGACTGATATGTTGTCATTGGTGGAATCCTCGAGCCCGGAGGCTGGTTTTCTTTAGCTTTAGCTGTTGGCTGCCCTGCGTGCCATGTTGTTATGTCTGACAAGATTTCACCAGAGTAATGAGAACTTGCGAAATTAAAGAAAAAGATGTCAAGATCAAAGCCGAGTCTCCTCACTGGCTAGGGCATTCATCTGATTTCGAATCATTTGTCGAGAGCACTCTTAGAGAAACCTCGTTATATACATATAAAGAAATATATCAACCGAGAAATCGAGCTCAAAAGACTCGACGATTTCCTTCATAATACTTGAATAAAAAAAATTTACCATATAGTGATTTTCTTTAGGCATCAAATCAGAGATTCAAGTTTTTAGAAATCTTACTTCAAAAAATATATGTGTGTGCTTAAGGCTACACGATAAAAGCGAAAACTTATACGGCATTTATAATTCTAACTAATATATATGTTGCAGTAAAATCCCGTTTATAGTAAAAACGCATTTCGCTGTATACCTTTATGGCAACTATATTTTACTGATGTTTGTTGAGTTTGGTTTAAAGTTTTCATTTTTGACCTTCCGCCTTATTTTGGATGTTTATTTTGAAAAATTTTTAAACGAAAATGTAAAAAATTAGAAGAATAGTTGTAGAGGATTTAATTTTTGACATTTTCGTTTAAAAATTTTTGAAAATAAACATCCAAAATAAGGCGGAAGATCAAAATGAAGACTTAAACCAAACTCAACCAACTCAGTAAAATATAGTTGCCATAAAGGTATTAAGCGAAACGAGTTTTTACTAGTAAAAACGCAGTAAATACGCGTTTTTCCTAAAAAACGGGTTTTTACTGCAACATATAATATATAATAAAAATTATATCTATCTATCTTTAATTATTATAATCGCCTTGTGCGACGACGCCGACGTGATTTTTTTAATTTTAAAACCCACTAATAGTTCATGACAATTTTTTTTACTAAAACTAGGAAATTTAAATAATAATTTTAAAACTCACTAATAGTTCATGACAAATAAAATTTATTAAAATTAGGAAATTTAAATTATTATTTTAAATTGGTGGAGATAATAAAAAGAGTGTGTCTTCTGGTGGAATTATAAATTTTTAATTTATTTATAACGAGACTATAGTTTCGAGGGCTAAGCCCTCTTCATCAGCCTATTACAAGTGAATCAATTTTAATAGGCCGATGAAGAAAGCAAAGCTCTAGAAACTATAGTCTCGTTATAAATAAATTAAAAATTTATAATTCCAGCAGAAGACACACTCTTTTATTGTCTCCTTCAATTTATAAAAATTCTGCTACTCTCGGCAAAAATAAATTTTCAATTAATTATTTTAAAATTATTACTTAAATTACTACTTCAGGAGAAGATAGTATTATTTCGAGTTATCTTGAAGAAGAAGATCCGACATTTAATTTAGAAGAAGTTCCTAAAAATCAATCGCCCATAAATTACGTCACATATCTAGAGTCCCACAGATTATGTATACAAAATTTGGTTAGGTTTGCTCCAAAAGGCAAGAATTTTCATTTTTTGACCCCCCTTTTTTAAGTGGTTAGTTTTTGCATTTCTAGCTCTCTAGAGGCCCACAGATTATGTATATACAATTTGGTTGAGTTTGCTCCCAGGGCAAGAATTTATATATTTTTCTCCTTCCCCCCCTTTTTGGGTGGTTTTTGGGGGGAATTTTTTTAAACAAAAGTTGTCAGAAATCACATCCCCCACAACGTTGCTCATTATAAAATTTCCCGTAGAGTTAATAGTTTAAGAGTTATTTGATAATTTTCATTCGTGCACCCCCCAAACCCCCTTTTGGGGTCAAAATATCAAAACGTTATATAGCTACAAACGTAAGTTAGAAGACCTCTGATACAAATATGAAATTTCATAATAATCCCTTCAGCCGTTTTGACGTGAATCGTGAGCAACTTTTTGCGGAAACCACTGAAACAGACAGACATACAGACAGGAATTTTGTTGAGGGTGTTTTCGTTCATAACTTTGCTTGAAACGTGTGGAACCAAAATTTGGCGTGATTTGGATCAATGTACAGACAAAATCTTAATTATATATATATATATATATATAGATAATTATTGGATAAAAAATACTTGGTAGGTTTCACATTAAGATATAAAAAAATAAAACGAATTTATTTTTAGAGAATCTTTAATCTCGATATATATATTTCGGGTGACTAACCCATCTTCAGGAGATACAGAAAGTAACTAACCTGAATAACCTACCAAGTATTTTTATCCAATAATTTTATAAAAATGTTTCACAAGTACCAACACCAAATTCCTTAAAAACTATATAGATAATACTTACTCCCTCTGTCCGAAAATATGGTATACGTTTGAAAGAAAATCTTAGATTATCTCGAGTTTCCAAAGCAACTGGCAATACTCATTATATTGTTATTGTTCACCTTGGTAACTAAATATCTTAACATATTTGACAGGCGTTGATTTTGAGTTAACCAGGGAATTTGAAGACCAAAGTTGAGTATTTTTAAGAAAAATAAAATAATCACCGCTGTAATTTCAAAATGGAAAATTTTAACTCAACTAACGTCAATTTACAAAGAAGAGATGCCAAATTGAAGCAATTGACTTATGAACAATGTTATGGTATCTTGCAACAGCTATTACAGTATTTGAAGAACAAAGAAAAATTAGAACACGATGGTATTAATAAAAATTGATGGAATGTGTTCAAGATGCATTTAATAAACTAGAGAGAAATATCTACTCTTGATAAAGTTTTTATAACATTAGAAACGCGTATGGAATCAATTATGTTGAAAGGAGGGGGAAATCCCTCATATAGGTAAAAAAGATAAAACTTCATCGTGAAGGTCGATTAGCTGAAAAGTAGGTATACAGGGTATTTCAGGAGGAATAGCAAATATTCTAGGAGGTGATAGTATAGACGAATTGCAATAACAAAATGCCATATAACATGTGTCCAATTTTTATTGAGTACAGAGATACAGCTGAGTTCAATGCATTTTCGTCTCGTGTATTGGTACACCGGCTGCTATTGGCGTATTTATCGAATGTCAGCAGTAGAGAGTGTTGATGTTCCAATTGTGAAGTTGTGCTTTAGTTTTTGAAGTTTTCATTGTGATTTGTTGGCCAAGTCTACTGTACTGTAGCGTTTAACATGGCGCACGTATTTATTTACACATGCTGAGTATGCCAATATTGGGTTACATACTAACAGCTGTATCTCTGTACTCAATAAAAATTGGACACATGTTATATGACATTTTTTATTGCAATTCGTCTATACTACCACCACCTAAAATATTTACTATTACTCCTGAAACACCCTGTATATATGTTCTGAAGAAGTGTTCAACAAGGCGATAAATCTCGCTTTAACTAAATTTGGATTACACTAAAATTATTTGTATTTAGTTATTTGTGATAATAAAATGAATTTAATATTTTTTCTATATTTAATTTTATTTTTATTTGATTTTTTCGCAAATGTATATCATATTCTCAGACAAAAAAAATATTAAAATGTATACCATATTTTCGGACGGAGGGAGTAACATTTTGTTTATATTTAAGAAAAAGATTGAAAGTATTTTCTGAACGTACTTTAACTTCTGGTTGTTGATGAAACTTTCTGAATATACTCTTCTCTCTCAAAATTTTACTTGTTAAACGTTTTTACAAATTTGTATTCAGTTTTTATTTGAACTCCTGAAGATGGGCTAATAACCCGAAATATATATCGAGTGAATCAAACTCAAATAAACATACATTTGTTTTAATATTTCCTTTTTGTGAAACCTAACCTAGAAAATTCTCCTCATAAGTTATTACTAATAAACTGCAACAGCAATGAACTTCGACACCATTACTTCCTATAACAGTACAGGCGCGGATCCAGACCTCTGATTTGGGGGGGGGGCGGTCGCCGGTATATAAGATCTACTTTCGAATTGTCCAAGCGGGGGGGTCAGACACGCCCCCCCCCCCGCACATAGAACTTTATTTTCTTCAATTTTAAATTTTAATGTTATATAAAAAAAATTAAATAAACATGTAAAAAATGTTGATCTCCAATGCTTTGGGGGGGGGGGGGGCGGTCGCCCTCATCGCCCCCCTGGGTCCGCACATGTAACAGTATAGAACAAAACAAATACTGTTGCTGACAACATGCAGTACTGAGAAGAAGCCAGTACGTACAAGATGGATATGTGTAGTGTCCAATGTACCATTTGTCTTAGATAATAACAATTTTGTTTTAAAAAGTTTCATATAAAATAACAATAGGTATTCTATATTATTGAGCCGTAAAAGGTGTCCGTTTGTAACCACGCTAAATTACATATACTTTAAAAGTTTTTTATAAATCTAATTTAATTTGTCATTTTTAAAAGCTTATGTAATGTTGTAATAAAAAATTAAATTGTTTATAAGCCACTTGGTTTATTGTGCCTTTCTAGAGAGGGGAAAAATCATTTCATTGTATGCCCTCTTCAAAGAGTTAAATAAATATAATTGTTTTATAAAAACAATCGCAAAACGTTTAATAAAAATTAATTTAATAATAAACGTAATTTAGGGACGGCCCCTAAAAAGCCTCTAAACGTTTGAATTTTTAATAAACATTTTGTGAATTATTTATGTAAAAGAATTGTAATTATTTTATAAATTTATTTATATAATAAAATAATAAAAATGTTATTCTTAATTTAATTATTTTTACTATATATAAATAATGTGTACCTAATAAGCTATTAGTGCGTTTTAAAATTAATAAAATGATTTATTTGAATTTTTAAACTCTACCACAAAACACATTTATAATAATTCGAAAGATTCAAGAATCACTAGATGCCTGGTGAAAAAAATATACCCTATCCAAAATACGCCTAGCTAGCCCTACTAAACACCTTCAAGATTCTCACCCGTACCAGCGAATTGCAATTTGAAAGATTTAAGAATCCCCATGTACCTGCTGAAAAAAGAAAACACTATCGACAATACGTAGACAGCCCTACCACACAACTCTATAAGATTTTCGCCCGTACTAGCGAACTACAATTCGAAAGATTTATTATACTATTAGTGGGTGATAAAATTAATAAAATGATTAATTTAATTTAAATTTAAAATTGATTAAACATTTATTTATGTCTTATATTATGACAGCGCTTTAAAATCTCAAATGTTTACTGTTGATGAAATAATTAATTCACAGTGGTGTAACTAGGATTTGGTGCCACCCCCCCCCCACCCCACCCCCCGAAAAACACAATGTAGGATAAACTTTTGAAAATTCAATGATTAGGTATATGGAAAAAAGTACAGGGTATGGACAAGTATTGAAATCGTGCATGAAAAAAGTAGTTTTTTGGCTTCTTTATTTTCGAAATATCTCAAAAACCGCTGAAACTATTTTGGTTAAAAAATTGAGCGGAACCATGGCATTTCGGTCTACAAAAAAGCACTAATAAGTGAACATTGAAAAAATTATATTTTTCGAGATAATGACTGTTTTGTCAAAATATTTGCTAGTCTGTTAGTAGTTTTTAAGGAATTTGGTGTTGGTAGTTGGTGAAACATTTTTTAAAATTATTGGATAAAAAATACTTGGTAGGTTTCACATTAAGATATAAATTCGTTTTATTTTTTTATATCTTAATGTGAAACCTACAAGTATTTTTTATCAATAAGTCTGCTAGTACGTTACCAAATTTTGTGGACGAGCTAGCTCAAAAACTAGTGTGAATATCAAAACCAAATTTCACACATAGTTTTGGTGCATTGAGATTAAGATTTGGTGAATGTCGACCCAAAATTAAGGGGGGTGGAGGGGGGGATGTTAAATTTAAAATTATAATATTTTCAAACCAAAAAAACATGAAAAATGAAATATACTATAAAATGAATCAATTATAACGAAAATATATATATATATTTTTTTTTTGGTGCCAAAATTAGGGGTGGTGTAAAAAAAATGAAAATCTAGGCCATATGAGCAAGCTCAAGCAAATTTTGAATACATAATCAGTGGGCCGCCAGAACACTAAAAATGCAAATCATGCATGGGGAGGGGATCAAAAAATGAAAATCTAGGCCCTTGGACCAAATTGAACCAAATTTTGTATTTATAATCAGTGGGTTATCAGAAGACTAAAAATGTAAAAATTAACCGCCCAAAATGGGGGGAGGGGGGGGTTTACGGTCAAAAAATTAAAATCTAGCCCCTTGTACCAAATTCAACAAGAAGTGTATGATAAAGTCAAGTTGATGGCCACATCAGAACGTGTCAATTTATTTTAGTTTTTTGTAGGAAATTTTATAAGCTTTCATTTTGAAAAGGAAGGTTAAAGTTGATAGTTTTCAACTTATAAGCAAACAACGAGATTTTTTTACAATTTTTTACAATTTTGACAATTTTCCGTCACTAAATTTTGTAACCAAACCTCAGATTCGGATTCAGCACATCCAAAAACATATAAGATCAAGAAATCAAAACTACCCCAAAACTTTCCCGCAAAAGTGGCCCTTTAGAGAACAATTTAACTGGACTAAAAAGGTACTTCAAGAAATTAAAAAAGAACATAATTCTTGATTAAAGATATGAAATATATTTAATTGCGGTTAGTTTGCCATAAGAAACGGTTTGTTGTTACTCATCCCATGGGCCCTGTCCTTGGGGGGGGGGGGTTCTGACCCCCTTCCTTGTGGCTACGCCTCTGGGTGTCTTATACTGCGTCAAAATAACACTAATAAAAAAAATCTGCAGAAAATTCCTAAAAAGATAAAATATAAAACTCTTGTATAAATGTACAGTCTTAAAATACAAAGTTTCAAAAACTAAACTTTGAACATTTCTGCTACTTTTTCAACTTTTTATATCTATTTATTTTTTATCCACCCCCCCCCCCCCCCGAGAGTTTTTTATGATTTTGCAACATTTTCATTGATCAATTTATTTATTTATTTTAATTTCCCTCTGCATTGCCATGCACAGGGTTGTTGGTAAAACGTTGTTCTTCGATCATAAAAATGTTCAAATATTTTAAGAGTCAAGATTTTTTTTATAAAAGAGTGCGGGGGTGGGTTATCTATCTCGTTCTTAAATCTTCATCGCCTCTTAAGTAAAGGGCCGCGGCCGCCGCCAACTCCTGAAGATGTCTTAGAAAGATGACTTGAGTAAATTTTGGGCCAAGAGCCCTTTCTTGGCGGTCGGCTAGTTTTGATGAGGCCCTTAACTCCTTCGCCCACGCACACACATACACACAGACACTCGAGAACCTCCGGTGCAAATCCCATTCCCTAGATATCATAAAAAAACTTTCTTTCTTTTTTTTTTATTATTTTACTACCCTAATACATTACTCAAGAATCGTAATATTATACGTTCTAATGTTCTCTCTCGCGGCCGGCGCCCTCTTGTGGATTTTTAATGAACTGACCGACACACACACACCTACATTGTGACATTCAATGATTCTTACTATACAATGACAATAAACTGCACTTGAGCGATATTGTTTCTTTCATAAAAAAAAGATCCGGTCTAAAAAAACGCCGTTCAAGAATAATAATAATAATAATGGACCATTAAAAGGCACTTGAGAAGATTATATAGCTCAATTTACTATGACATTAATAATACTTTATATTCTCCAAAGCTGGAATTTTTTTTAGTTTTTGTACATTCAGTATAAAGAAAGTATTATAATCGAGCAGGTAAACATATACAACGGTTGTATCACACGGATTAATTAAAAGAAAGAATTCGTTATTATATTGTTTTTTTTTGATATTTTATTTTATTAATAGGTATGCTTATCAAAAATCTTAAGTTCTTCATCGAGAGTAAATTTGTCATGTCTTAAAACAATTAACGCCCATTTCCAATGATAGATTACGCTTAAGCCCGTGAGCATCAGGGTGGTTCTTATTTTGGGTGTTTTCGAATTTTTACGCTGACAGAGCTCATATGGTTCGAAATAAATAAAAAAAATGTCTCCCAAGTTTCAAGTCTCTATCTGAATTTTAACCTTTGCTGAACAGCGATGAAAATTTCCCATCTAAATAACATATGGGGTTTTTATCATTGAACGATCAATTTTTTTATTTTGGCCAAAGTAATAGTTCAAAAAATTTGAAACTCTGTAGACTTTATCCTTATAATAGAGGTTATCCTTCAGAATTTTTACAGATTTTTAGTTATTATACTTTTGGAGTCTATAACATACTAACACTAAGATATAGCAGTATTATATCTAGCTCTAACTCCAAAATCTATAAAAATTCTGAAGGATAGCTATTATTATAAGGATAAAGTCTAGAGTTTCAAAATTCTTGAATTTTTACTTTGGCCGGAATAAAAAAATCGATAGTTTATGCTAAAAACCCGACTATTATACACGACTCATAACTTTTGCCACTTAAGTACACTAATTTACTAAAAAAAAATCGTTAGAGACGTTTTTGAGAAAATCACTTTCAGTCCCTGTCATCTGATTGGCCATCCCAGTGGCTCCATTTACCATCTACCGTTTGTTAGTGGTAAAAAGCATTTACTTTGCGACATACAACCGGCCCTTAGAATATCTATTTCGAACTTGTTGCCTTTATCGTCCGAAACATTGCATTTGTACAGATCGCTTTTTAGATATGTCAAAGTACTCATCATTGATGAAATAAGTATGATTAGTGCGGAACTTTTATGTAAAATTGATTTGCGATTAAAACAAATTACTGGAAACCACTCTGCAGATTTCGGAAACGTAGATATTATTTTGATAGGAGATTTGCGACAATTGCCACCTGTAGGTGTAAGTAACTGAAAGTGCCTGTCATCTGATTAGCCATCCCAGTGGCTCCATTTACCATCTACCGTTTGTTAGTGGTAAAAAGCATTTACTTTGCGACATACAACCGGCCCTAAGAGCGGTGTGAACGGTTGTGCCATCAATAGCTACTGCAGCTTTACCTCTGGCCTCACCCTTCACCCGCCCTCTCTCACTTCCCCTATCAGCAGCCCAGAATCGTAGCGGAATGGGAATCTTACGGGGTTGCTTTTCCCATTTAGACCCTGCCCAGCGCGCTTAAAGAAGCAAAGCTTCAAAAATTTTATGTAAATGTCAACTTCCGTGTAGTTTTGATTTCAACCAAAAGCTTGCTGTACTCCTTCTAGCCTATAAGGAGCTGAAGTTTCGAATTTCGAAGCTCTGAGACTTATGGTTGCGAAAAATAGGAAATGAGCCGTCAAATTTTAAACAGAAATTTTTAGTTAACAAGAACGCCTGTAGTGCAGGATAGTACGAACCAGAGGCGTCTTTCGGTTGCATAAATACAGGCGACAGCATTCCTAGACTATTTTTTACCACAGAGGTCTTCAAACTATGCACCGCGGAGAACTTTCAATAATTGTTAAAATTGTCAAAATAAATAAATAAAGCTATATGATAAAAATCATTAGATAATTAAGCGGTATTACGGGTATTATGTAAATAGTAAATATACTAAAGTTGTCATTTTCTGGGTTTTGAGAGATGTGCACTTCTGAACTTTTACTGAAAATTTGGTGCCCCGATCGTGAAAAGTTTGAAGCCCTCTACTTTACGTAATACCTTTTAGTTAAAAGCAATACTAGTATATTAGTATTGTTTTAGACTTTGAATTCAAGTAAAAAGGTCGAATTTTATATTCATGACTCGTAATTTACACTCTCTTCATTTATTTCAATCGGATTAAAATTTTATACACGACAAATAACTTGTGACACTTGATAAGTATACCAATTTACAAAAAAAATTTGAGAAACTCACAAAAACGAAAAATCTTTTATGTAAATGTCAACTTCCGGTGTTACAGTTAAAACTGTGTTTATTGCGCCACGCAGAGGGGGCAGCCCTTTACAAGAAAAAGAAAAGGTTTACATTGCATTTAGCTTGCTGTACTTCTTCTAGCCTATAACGAGCTTAAGTTTCGAATTTCGTAGCTCTGAGACTTAGGGTTGAGAAAAATAGGAAATGAGCAGTCGAATGTAAGTTTCACGGTTCACGGTATATCTGCTGAAAAAAAAGAAACCCTATCGATTAAACATAGTGTGTAAGCGAAACCCTACCATACAGCTTTCCAAGAATCTCACCGTTTATCAACCGACTAGGATCATATAATCGGTTTCCAAATGAAAAACTTTTCTAATATAGTCTTTCGACAAATATCGAAATCACACACACTCACTCAAATAGGGTAGGCTAGTAAGATCAAGAGGCGTATTTCGGTTGCATAAATACAGGCGGACAGCATTCCTAGAGTATTCTTTACGATTTACGTAATACCTTTTATTTAAAAGCAATACTGGTAGTATATTAATATTATTTTAGACTTTGAATTCAGGTAAAAAGGTCGAATTTTATACACGACTCATAATTTATGCCACTTGATAAGTACACCAATCAAAAAAAAAATGGTTAGAGACGTTTTTGAGAAAATCACAAAAAACATAAGATATTTCATGTCAAATTCCGCTGTTGACAGCTGATATACATATAATACCATAAATTAAAAATAGACAAAAACGAGTTTACTTTCTGGAAAAATCTATGTTTCATTATCACATAAGTTTATTTATTCATTTTTCATTTTTGATAGGAAAGGAAAAATAATAATTTTTGTAAAGGGAAAAATACTATTTATACATTAATTACCTATGTATTTATTTTTGTTTTTATTTTATACTTCTCTAGCGAAACGCATGGGGTACATACCTAAGTAAAGAAATTTCATTAATAAACGGAAAAATTCCCTCGAAACTAGTGTTGCCCAAACTCGGTTATGGTCTTGCAGCCTTGGTCTTGTTCTTGCATTTTAGCAAGACCAAGACCAGAATGATCAAATGCAGGATTTGAGCAAGAACAAGACTAAGCCTGTTGCGTCTTGCAGTTAGAACTGAGTGTCGTTTCAGGGAGCTGACAGGCTTAATTTATAATACAAGAAATTGACACAGAGAAAACAAAAGAAAATACTAGTACATAGAATTTTGAAGAAGAAAATAGGGAGAAAATACGAAGACGTAAAGTACAGATATAAATGACTATCAGTGCATTTTCGTTGAAGGGGGAATTTACGCAGTTCGAAAAAAGTAAATAAAAAATAATATATTAAATATAGTATGAAAATAAATAAAAATATGAAAATAATAAAAACGAAAAATAAACTATATAGAATAAAGCGTAATAAAATTATATGTAGTATGTTACCGAGAAAATGTTTATTTGCTTAATATTTCAAAAATTACAGGCCGAAAAAGAGACCTTACAAACTAATTTAAAATCGGGGTGGGACACGGCAGATTCTCAGTTGGTTAGACCATCGGCACGGATCGCTTAGGTCGTGGGTTCAAACCCCACACGGTGTCAGTTGATTTTTCGAATTTCTCATTAAATGTTTAGACATTTATTAATTTGGTTGGTCTTTACTATGGCTATGTTAATTCAAGCTCAAAATGTACCTATTCTGTTACGTTGTTCTAAGATCTAAAGTAACGTTTAATAAATAGCAATAGGCTAATGGGTATTGCGAGACTTGCAAGACTCTTGCTGCAAGACCAAGACCAAGACCAAGACTGGCTAAGTCTCGTCTTGTTCTTGCATTTGGGCAACGCTACTTGAAACGTATATAGATATTAAATTGAAAGTTTTTGCCGAGAGTAGCAGAATTTTTATATATTGAAGGAGACAATAAAAGAGTGTGTCTTCTGCTGGAATTATAAATTTTATTTATTTATAACGAGACTATAGTTTCGAGGGCTTTGCCCTCTTCATCAGTCTATTACAATGTATTCACAGGAATTAATTTATGAATGAAAGATGTTAACCTTTCATTCATAAATTAATTCCTGTAAATACATTGTAATAGACTGATGAAGAGGGCAAAGCCCTCGAAACTATAGTCTCGTTATAAATAAATAAAATTTATAATTCCAGCAGAAGACACACTCTTTTATTGTCTCCTTCAACGTATATAGATAGATAGAAAATCCACAAGAGGTTGTCATCTGTTAGATCCGAGATGGAATTAATTATTATTAATTATATGTCAGTTTATTTTCAGATTTAGAGGGATCCCAGAAAATGGTTCAAATAGCAATTTTAATCGCAGACCTGTGTCTTATTTAATATTTTCCCTTTAATGATGGTTTTAACTAATATAAGGTAAAAAATAATACAGATTTCAAATCCAACATTCTTTTTAATTTCAGTTTATATACCCTCAAAATACGTTTAAAATAAAATAATGATGCAATAAAAGGGGATAAAATTTTCCTTTTTTCTTTTCCTCTTTTTCTACATTTAATATTCCCTATTAAATGAAAATAAAACTGATTTTCTTTTCGTTGTGGCTGCTGGCAAAGGGTGGGTGGGATAAGGGCGCCGGTCTTACTGGCGAGGTAGCTAGGTAATTTTGCCATGCTTATAAAGCGCTTAATTTAACCAAAAATGTTTCTTTCTCGCCTTTTTCGCATAAGGGTGGTTTTGGTGACCGAGTTTTTAACCTTGGATTTGTCTCTGTGTGTGTTTAAGAGTGGGGGATTAAATCCAAAAAAAAAATATTATTAGAAAGGGAAGCAGAGGACAAGCTGGAATCTGATGGCTGGTGGGCTTTGATCTTCAACCCCTTCGCCTTTGTATAAGATGTATTTAAATCGAAATTCAGGTGGACGAATGAATGAATGACGAGGGTCGACGGCTGCCTGGCTGGATGGCTAGGTTCCACCCCCAAAGAGAGAGAAAGTAGGGCTTATCAACGACTCCGGCGGCCGCTCTTCATATTATTTATGCAAATGCATTCAGATGTAATCGCACCTGAGTCCACGAGTCCGGAGTCTATTCTAGTTTAAGTCCCTTGAGGCCAGCCAGCCAGCCAGCCAGCTTCAAACTATTTATAAGAGCGGAGGGATTCATTTTTGGTTTATTCGAGTTTATTTTATTTTTTTGAATTATTTAAAAAGCCCTCTGGTCAGGTGGTTATTTGATAAACTAGATAGAAGCTATATTCGTTTTGGAATTGGCGTGTATGCCTTAAGTTGCGTCAAGTGCTCCATCTGGTGTCACTTTTTTCAGCTGGGGCACTTCAGGTGTGCCCTAGCTTGGTGCACTCTAAAACGAATGCATTTAGAGCACATGGCTATTCGAATAACAAAGTTTAAAAAAAAATTATTATTATAGTTGAATAATTAAGCGTCTGGTAGGTATACATATATAATAAGTTATTTATTTATATAATTTATTTATTTAATAATTATTTTAAATAAATAATATATTTACAAATAAATAATGGATCATCATCATCATCATCATCAGCCTGTCGATATCGACAATCCACTGCTGAATATAGTGCCTCTTCCATCAAATGGAATGGGGTTGGCATTAAGTCACCACGCTTGCCAGACGGATTGGTAACTAGGAATCGAGATTATAGCCGGTCAAATATCAATGCAGGGACTCGGACTCGAACCCGGGACTCCTGCTTAGAATGCTAGTGTCTTAAGCTCTCGGCATAATCCGATTCCCAAATGGATACTTTTATGGAAAAAAGAATATTCCATTCTAAAATTACTTCTCGAAAGTGATTCTGATAGTTCCCTTTATTATTATTATAGCTATTATTATATAAATAAATACAAATCTTTTATAAAAATCAATCTCCAAACACATTTTTATAAGACGTATGAATATTGTTTTTTATAAAAGATTTGCATTTATTTATATCAAAACAATATAATATAATTATAATAGAATATGTTTTTTTATTATTATTAAAGGAGACAATAAAAAATACAATATAATATAATATATTCTAGTTTAAAACAGACTATATAAAAAATCGGTGTTTTGAAATTTAAAATGGTGCGAAGCTTTACTAAGGGCGCCCTAAAGTGACCATGCTCAATAAGCATGTGCACTTGGTGCACGCCTCAAGAAGGCCCAGTAGTGCCAGAACAATCTCAAAACGAATAGGGCTGGGGCACACCAAGTCGGTTGGTAATCCTAAACGAATATGGTTTAGTGACTTGGGGCTAACATAAGGGCGCCCAAAGCACTCAAAACGAATACAGCTACTAGATAGAATAGACAAAGTACCAGTATATTTAAATTTAAAACGAATTGAAGGAAGGTATTAAAAAGAAAATACTTCATCAGTGGATAAGTGTAAAATTGGTAATGAAGATTTGGTGAGTATAAATAGCCTTTAAGGGGGTTCGGGACTGTTTATCATTTTTATAAGAAAATTCTCAAATTTTTACCATCGATTCATTAATGCATTAAATATTTATTCCAGAAATTTGAAGTTGATCGTCTTTCCCATTACTGAGAAATAAATTATTGAAAATTGTCCTTTTAACATGGAAGTAAATGGACCGAGCTTTTAAAAGGGCTACAACTTCTATACAAATTATACCATTTTAAACAAATTTATACAAAAATGAAAGTTTTTGCCTAGAGTAGCAGAATCTTTATATATTGAAGGAGACAATAAAAGAGTGTGTCTTCTGCTGGAATTATAAATTTTATTTATTTATAACGAGACTATAGTTTCGAGGGATTTGCCCTCTTCATCAGTCTATTACAATGGATTCACAGGAATTAATTTATGAATGATATTTATGATGATTCATATATTAATTCCGGTGAATCCATTGTAATGGACTGATGAAAGGCAAAGCCCTCGAAACTATAGTCTCGTTATAAATAAATAAAATTTATAATTCCAGCAGAAGACACACTCTTATTGTCTCCTTCAACAAATTTATACAGATCAATAATTCAACTTTTATGAATCGAATGATACATTTTTCACTAGATTTGACAGTCTAGTTAATTAGTTATTCATAAATGTAAAAAATAAAAAGTTATTTGCAGCACATATAATATATATAATATTATATATTTTCTTACCTTTTTATTTCTTAAATTCTATGCTAGGATTGCGATTAGAAGAAATATAGAAATGCATGGATGTCACTTACCTGGAAAAAAAGAAAAATATTGTTATTAGATGATTAAATAAGTAAATAAATAAAGACAAATTAAAATTTAAAACGTTTATTTTTTTTATTTAATGAACTCGGTAATGAATCCATTTGGACAGTTCCTTTTTTTTACAAAAAAAATGATATTTAGATGCTTATACTATTATATAATAATAATTATTTATCAAAATTAAAAATTTTAATATTCATATAAATATTTTGGACGATATTAATAGTTTCATAATTATGTTATCTCTTGTATCTCGAACTTGACAGTCAGTATTCAAATAAACAATGCAGTGGTGTCATCGCAAATTTAGCACAACGGGAACGCTGAAATTCCGGGTGACCTGGGGGTTCCGAGGGTCCTCTCCCCGGAAATTTTTGGAATTATATGTTCCAAATTATGCATTTTAAGGGTTTCTTGCACCAATTTTTGTCATTTTCACTTAACCAGTTTCCTACCCTAAACATATCGACAACTTTGGTAATTTGTGGAATTTTTTGTTATGGTCTGGTACAAAAAACACCTAAAAATTACAAGTATAGAGCTCTCTCTCACCGTCATTACACTATATAACGAAATGAATTTAAAGAAATTGAAAAAGATCTTCACTGGAGATAGCTTACACACAAATATAAAAAAATATTTTAAACCCGCATAATATTCCTAAAATGATCGTTCAATTAAAATTTGAATAGGAATTTTTATTTGTGTGAAAGCGAATACATATAACTTTTAAATTTCAACATTTTATTCTTATACTAGCTTTGCTAACCAGGAGGCTTCGCCCCCTGGACCCCCACCAAATATTTAAAATGTATTAAAAATCTCTATTTATAAAAAATTCTCTTATTCTCAAGCTTGAGTTGTTTATCATGAAAGAATTTAGTCTTATTGATTTTAAGTCGATTCTTCCACGTTTTCAGTAGAGCTTGCCATTAATAGTCAAAACATCACAAATGGAATGCAATAAGGTTATTCCTCTAGTATTAGATAAGAATCGATCGTTATTTTTGATTTTAAGTCGATTCCTCCATGTCTTCAGCAATGGTTACCAATAATAATCGAAGGGTCAAAAATCTAATGTAGAATTCTTATTCCTCAAGTATTAGATGAGAATCGATCGCTATTTTTGATTTTAAGTCGATTCCTCTCCTCCATGTCTTCACCAATGGCTACCAATAAAAACCGAAACGTCAAAAATCGAATGTAGAATGGTTATTCCTCGACTGTTAAATGAGAATCGATCATTATTTTTGAAATAAAGTCAACATGAACTGCAAATTGCAAGTGATATCTGATTAATAATAAAGGAATAAACATATTAATATTTCAAATGAATTTGGATAAAGTTTAGCAACGATCCGTTGCAGTTTATTTAATTAAATAACAATTTTTGAGTTCATCAATTAAATTGTCAAATTAATATTTGTGGGATTTAAAATTCATTGTAATTAAGTACCTTGAGGACCACAAAAAAGGTCATATATAGTTTTTTGTAAAATTATATTTTAAAGTACTTTATTTTAGAATAAGATAGTACATTGGATAAAGTTTAGCAACGATCCGTTGCAGTTTATTTTTTTAATTTTTGTTTTTAAATGTACTTTAATAGTTGAAAAAATGTTGTTTTTAACAAAAAATTAAATTATAAGATTTTTAAACTAAAAAAAAAAAAAAAAAAACACGAAAAATGAAATATACTATATATGAAATGAACTTATAAAAACGAAAAATTTATTATTTTTTCTGAGGCCAAAATTGAATGGGGGTAGAGGTCAAAAAATGAAAACCTAGTCCCAAACTCAACCAAATTTTGTGTACATATTCAGTGGGACCTCAGAAGTCTAAAAATGCAAAAACTAACCCCCTCCCCTACATGATTATAAATAATTTTATTAAATATTAAATATAAGTGAGGGGTATGGTAAAGTCAAGTGGATGGCCACATCAGAACACGTCAGCTTATTTAAATTTATTTCGATTTAAAATGACGATGTGGCAGAGCTCCAAATTGGCCGTCTTTAGGTGTTTTGTTTTGGTAGGGCGTCTAATTAAAGAACAACAACTCGGACATTTCGTATATATTGAAGAAGGATACAAAATTTATCTTAAAATTGAAGAAAAACATTTTGAAAAACGAAATTCTAAGAATGACTTTTCAATTTAGTCAAGATACCCAGATAGAGAGAGAGAGAGAGAGAGTGAGAGAAAGTAAATTGGAAAAGAAATTCGCTGATGAATAGAATAACAAAAAAAAAGATAAAGTTGTTGTAAAGTTGTTTTTTGGTTGTTGTAACCCCTTTTAGCCCTTAGGCGAATCCGAAAGAAGAAGAAGAAGGGAAATGGGTATGTGCATTGCATGAAGATGTGACACACAGACGGAGGGTGGGGAACATTCCTAGCAGGGTGCGTGGGTGGTGAGCTTGGCTGCCTGCGCCTACCAGCTACCAGACCAGACCAGGCCAGACCAATTCTCATTTCGTGCCTTTGAAATTGATACAGATACCAAACAGCCAGCCATCCAACCAACCAACCAACCAACAAAAGAACACACATTTTTGTTTTCTTTCTCAATCTACATACAAACACACACACTCACATATAAATTGAATATGTATATATGTATATTCAATTAGATAGAATCATCATTCAAAATATTTGACGTGAATAAACAACTCTACTTCTTTTGCGGTATGAGAAGTGTCACAAAAAATGATACGTCTAACCACTCTCATCGGTTCATGGGAGGGAGGTATGGTAAAGTATTTGAAACTATGCATGTAAAAAGTGTTTCAATAATTTTTAGAAAAATATTCAAAAAAATTAAATGCAACAAATAAAAATAATAAGAACTCAAAAATAAAAATAAAATGCACTAAAAGGTATACAATAATTATCTTATTTAGTTACAACTAAAAAACGAAATTGTTACATGAAATCACTTTTTGAAGTCGGTGCCAAAGATATACATTTTATAAATCGCACTCGACGGATCTTACTTAGTACGTTTGGCGTGTAATGATGACAACATCGCGTAAGCTCGCTTATTTCGTTTGTTTAGCCCCGACTTCAAAAGTCATTTCATGTAACAATTTCGTTTTTTAGTTGTAGCTAAACAAGATAATTATTTTGTACCTTTTAGTGTGTTTTATTTGATTTTTGAGTTCTTATTATTTCATTTGTTGCATTTAATTTTTTTGAAGTCGTTTTTTTTTCTAAAAATT
Organism: Forficula auricularia; assembly: GCA_024734495.1. Classification (NCBI taxonomy): domain Eukaryota; kingdom Metazoa; phylum Arthropoda; class Insecta; order Dermaptera; family Forficulidae; genus Forficula; species Forficula auricularia. The sequence continues at coordinate 5,906,557 of JALMQS010000108.1, forward strand.
ATTTTTATTTTTCTCTTTTTAGTCATGTTAAGAATAGTGGCTTAATATAATACCTTGTATGCATCTCGTAATAAAATCTGATAATAAAATTGAATTCATAAATATAGAAATTATCTCGAAACGTTAGCGGGTTTTAAAATGAACGTTTTAAGATTTGTTTTTATAAAAGATTTTATATTTATTATAATGTCGATTTTTTGCACATAAGAATTAGAGATTTTCGTTATTTTGACATTGATCATGTAATCAGAACTTGACCCCTTTCCAATAAAAGAAGAATCATTGCAATCGGTCCTTTAACAAAGAAGTTACATTTGGACCTTATTTTTCGACCATGGAATTTTTCCCGGGACGCCCCCTCAAATTGTGAGGTTGGGTAAGAAAATAATAAGTACAAAATTTGAGATCGATCGGACAAACCTTTGATGTGGCGCATCTCATTTGAAAATCCAAAATTTTAGGAATTTCGCTTTATTCTGTTACTATATTTTGTTATACGTCTTTAAATTGAAACAAAGAATAAAAACATCGATGGCAATGTAATTAATAAACATTATTTTGTGAAATCCCGCCCCTACCTTCGTTATTCATTCATTATTAAAATACATACAGCAAATGAAATAAAAAATTAAGTGAATTGAATATTATGGCGCGTTGCCCTACCTCCTAGGCGTACATCGAGAAAATATGAAAAATGTACCGATTCTACGCTATAATATCAATTAATTATATATTTAAATATATTAATATTATTAATCAATCAATTTATATTAATAATATATTAATGTTTTCTTCTCAAAACACGTCTTTTTTCTCTCTTCTCTGTGAACTCTAAACTCTCTCTGAATGGTCAGCGAAAGTCTAATGAATAGAGAATAATTTATTTTCAACTGTTTTTATAAATTTTAAAAAAGTTTGTATAATGTTTAATTTTAGAAGAAACTGTAGAACTGCAGTCGTCATCAACATCCCCTGAAGAAGAGAGACAGAACCCGGATGAAGAAGGCAGTATTGAATTCGAGGATGCACCTGGCCCAAGTAACCCAAAAAGAAGACGTGCTCAAAGAGAAGTGATTTCTTCAAAACTTGTAGCGACCCTCGACAATTGCAAAGTGAGTGACAGTGATGCAGTTCGGATTATAGCAACAACTGCTGAAGCTCTTGGGCATGATTTAAACGATTTTATAATAAATCCAACGTCAATTAGACGTTATCGAACACTTTTTCGAAAAGAACTGGCCGGAAATTTTTTTGCAGCGTTTAAAGCCCGCGATCTCGGTGTACTGACTGTTCATTGGGATGGAAAGCTTTTACCAGATTTAATCGGAAAGATAAAAGTTGACAGGTTACCAGTTTTAATAACGTACGATGAAAAAGAAAAAATCCTTGGAATTCTGAAAATCGAATCTGGTAGTGGAAGGAACCAAGCCTTTGCGGTGCACAAACTCTTGCAAGATTGGGGTCTTTCCGATAAAGTACAAGCTGTTTGTTGTGATACAACATCTTCAAATATGTGACGTTTTCGAGGCGCGTGTGTCTATCTTGAAGAAATATTGTAACGAGATATTCTGTATCCACCCTGTCGACACCATATTTATAAAATAATTTTGAGGGGGCATTCGATTAGAAAATATCGCAATCTTCAGGTCCAACTACATATTTATATTTTCAAAAAATTTCAAGAATAATAAAATAAATATGGTGTCGATATGGGGTAGATACAGAATATCTCGAAGGAGACAATAAAAGAGTGTGTCTTCTGCTGGAATTATAAATTTTATTTATTTATAACGAGACTATAGAATATCTCGTTAATCTCGATAATGAAAACCACAAATTACGAATAAAAGAATTTATTAGAACTATATCGAGTTATATCCTCTTAAAAAAGCAGATGATTCGGATGATCGTCCCTCCTTCTCCAGTGTCAACAGCACCCTGTATATTAATATTTTTTAATTGAAATTAAGTTATGCACAGCGATGGCTGCAGTCGGTCAAAACTTTGGCAAAAAAATCAATTAAATAATATTTAATTCTTTTAACCTGAATTAAAATTAAAAATCAACTGGTGTGGTTAACATACAACTTTCACATTCTTACTTATTTAAAATCATCCCGACACTCCTAATTTACACCCCTTCCTTATTTCAATCGGATTAAAAATTTAAAAAAAATCGTTGGTGCCGTTTTTGAGAAAATAAAAAAAAAAAAAAAACGAAAAATCTTTCATGTAAATGTCTCGTATCTTCCGGGGTTCCGATTTCAACCAAAAGCCATCCAGAGTAATCCATTTTTTCAAAAAATCGCAGTTTTTCCTTCTTAAAATGAAAACTACTCTTCCTAGAAACTTGATTCCTATCTCATACTCTAGGAAATTTTATTGACTTGAACGTTTACTTGAACCTCATGTTTGATAAAACTCTTAGGTTTATAGATATCCAACAATTTCCTTCCATGACACGTTTGAGGATTCTGATCATATCTTGTCCGAAAAACGCTGCATATCTATAAATCTAAGAGTTTTATCAAACATGTGGTCCAAGTAAACGTTCAAATCAATAAAATTTCTAGAGAATGAGATAGAGATCAAGTTTCTAGGAAGAGTGTTTTTCATTTTGTGAAGGAAAAACTGCGATTTTTTGCAAAAAATTGCAATTTTTTCAAAAATTCAACCTCATTGCGGCACGGGATACCATTATCCAATTAAGATGAAACTTTGTATCCATTGTAGCAAATTTAATCTAGTTTAAAAAATGTATCTTTGTCTAAAACGTGCTCTTTAATGGTCAAAATGGGAAAAATCGAAAAAAGTGTGAGTTTTAGGAATATACTAAAGTGATCCCGAGGGGCTGTTTTTTGGATCCCATAAAAAATCGAACTCCTTTTGTATTTTTTAAACCACGCGAAATTGTGTCCTCTTTAATTTACTATAAGACGGTTATTTACAAAATATGGACCGTTTTCGAGTTATAAGCGAAAAACTGGAAAAAGTCCAAAAATTTCGAGGTTTTTCGGCCACCAAAAGTTGTTCCTCACATTTTCGAGGTCGCGAACTTAGATTTGGCATACCCCCACCATACCAAACGACCCTAGAAAAAAAAATATTTTCCCGCAATTAATGTAAGCTGAAATCACTTTTTGAATCCTCTATATACTGGGATATATGAAATATATTTAATTATAATTATTGGATAAAAATACTTGGTAGGTTTCACATTAAGATATAAAAAAATAAAACGAATTTATTTTTGGAGAATCTTTAATCTCGATATATATATTTCGGGTGACTAACCCATCTTCAGGAGAAACAGAAAGTAACTGACCTGGATAAGTCGAAATTGAATACAAGTCAATGGTAAAATTTATTTTTAAAGATAACAAAAGGGTAAATATTTAAAATTAGTGGAGGGAGAAAAGGTAGGGAGTCTACTTTTGTTTAATTTTGAGTGGCCTTTTTGAGAAATGAGGATTTCGAATTTGAATACAACTCAATGGTAAAATTTATTTTTAAGATAACAAAAGGGTAAATATTTAAAATTAGTTGAGGGAGAAAAGGTAGAAAGTCTACTTTTGTTTAATTTTGAATGGCCTTTTGAGCAATGAGGATTTCGAATTTGCCGCTTTTTATTCGATGATCTACAGACTTATTTCGATACCAATGGACACTTCAGATTTTAACAATGAACTAAATATCATTTATAATATAGCTGTGAATAATGGCTACAACAAACTGATAATTAATAAAATTTACAATAAAATTAATCGAAAAATAAGTATCTCTCACACACACTCACTAAATTCCGGAACTGATAAAATATTTAAAAGACTCCCCTTCATTTCGAACCATGTTACAAACCCTATAGCTTCAACTCTTAGAACGTCTGGTATAACTCCTGCTTTATATAATAAAAACACTTTAGGTTCACAGCTAATTAATAATAAATTAGACAAAATTGATAAATTAGATAAATCAGGGGTATATAAATTGACTTGTGATAATTGCGACGCAATCTACATAGGACAAACTGGACGCTCTTT